>JAPPVO010000003.1:64827941-65216284 GCA_030407325.1 Camellia japonica
TATAGTTCTAATGTAATACATTATAATTCTATCAATTGCATTATATATTATAATTCTATCAGTTGAATTATTCATGGTTATGTTACCTTCCCTGGTGTTATAAGACCTCTCTGCTCAGCATCGGTTATCATACTGTGTCCAACCTGAAACCAAAAAAGAATTGAATACTAAACAAATGCATCCAAGTCTTAAACCAACTCTTTTTTGTTTTTTGCACAGCATTCACAATCAAAATGAAACATCAAGATTTGTTCCACACTAGAGAAGCATTATGCAGAACCTAAAAGAAAGAAAGCAAACAAAAAGCAACAGAGAAAATATACAATTCTATGATTATGTACCTCTGTCCAAGAAGCATTATGATTTTGAGACTCAGTTCATTATATGGTTTTATAATTTTTCCTGTGGGTAGGATTTAAAATTGTACTAGACTGGCAGTTATGTTAAAAACAACCATGATCAAATGATAATGACCCAAATAACATAATGCCTTCTCTGGTATATATAACAAATTCAAAATTGGGGTTTAAATCACTGATTGCATGGCTATTTTCAATAAAGATCTTTTATAGAAGCATACAAGATATGAACACAAGCTTTTAAACTTTCATAGATGTTTGGAACACAAACCAAAAATTTTTATGTCATACCTGTCCTTGACACTGCAACATGGCTTCATGATCTCAAGCTTGGCAGCTATGTTTGTAACAGACCCCTTTACAATATTATTCAAATACACCATTGGAGTTTTCCCAATAAGCTGTCACCAAGCAACCAATCAAAGAAAGATAATTTACCGTGATAGTAATTATAAATATAACATCCATAAATCTCTTACTGAAAAAAAAAGGAAAAAACTACATACAATATCCCAATGCAAGTTGATACAACATTCAAAAAGAACATTCGCAAGCTTTATATCATAAAGCTTTAATATTAGCCCAATTACGATGGGATTTTGCAATATAAACCTATGTCATGCTTCCTATGAGTCATTCTAAACAAAAGTTGATTTTATAAAATTCTTGTAAACATAAACTTAGTACAAAACAATCACAATTCCTTGAAGCACAATAATAGCCATGAGCATAAAAGATTACCTTATCCAGGAATGTACAATATTCATCGAATCATTAAATTCCATTAATCTCTTCTTCCAAGAAAAGAAGATATATATTTTGCTCATCAGTTCAGATTTGCAACTAGTATCCTAATTCACATTTTCATTTATTAATTGAACCTCAAACATTGCCATGATAAATGAGATTACTGTTGACCTTATGAAGACAATGAAACAAAATACTCAAATTTTATACATTAGAAGATAGTTCTTTGCTTTCTAGCAAACTATAGATTTCTAGACCATAGATTTCATCATCATTATTGGCATAGTTCACCTTATCTAAAATTAAGAAGTACCCACAACAGTTGCAGAATCATAAAACATCCATCAAATTTTTTCATCGAAGCAGTACAGTTTTTTCAAACCCACACTTTTAAATTAAAATTTCAAAAAAAAAAAAAAAAAAAAATTTAACCAAACTCCCAATTTCCATAATGTATTCTAAACAATACTAACTTTTTTTACTAACTAACATATCAACAGGACTGAAACCATTCAAAACAGTCTAAAATTTGATAAGATAGCCAATTCAAAATCACAATCATTTTTCCAAGAAAAAAAAAAAAAATAAATGAAAGCAAACCCCTATTCTGATTTCCATTAATTTTTCAATAAAACACCAAAATCTAAAGTAAAACACTATTCTAACTTCTAAGCAACTACAAAACAATTTCAAAACTAGTCCTTTCACAATCAAAATTCCAAAAAAGAAAATAAAAGCGACCCACATCGTAATTCCCATTAATTCTTCAATAGCTTTATTGAATTTAAATTAACACATCATCAATTTGAAAAACTTGCCGGTTCAAAGTCAAAACTCTAAGGAATAACAAGTACCCACTTCATAACTCTTGCGAATTTTAGCAAAAAAGAATTGATTGACTCACCTGAGAGACATCATCAGCAATGTTGAGGCCTTCAATGTCAGTTTGGGGTTTCACAGACACAACTTTGCAGACTATTGAAGAAGAGACCTTCTTGAAATTGACGAGGCTCAGAGAAGTGAACCCAATGCGAAACGGACTCGAAAATTGAGTTTCGATGCACATCGTTGATTTGGAGTTGTGGATAGAAGTCAAAGGCCTATTGATCAAAAAAGCCATTGTCGTTTCGTCTTCTGCTCTTTGCTAGCAATACTCTTTCTCTCTCTGTCCTCTCTGTTTCTTTCTCTTTATCCAAATAGCAACACTATAGAAAACCCTAGAGGCTGAAATTAAGGGAAGAGAGACAGATAGAGGGCAAACTAGAGAGGACATACCTGGGTAATGCTCCAACGGTGGATCAACTGTGGTGCTCATGTGCGATGATGGTGCTTGTGTTCGATGGCTACGATGCTCCTGTACCCGAAGGCGATGGAGACAAAATGAAAGAGACGGCATGAAAGGAGGAGAGTAGAAGAGAGAGAGAGAGAGAGAGAGAGTCACACAGAGAGACAGATAAGCGTGAAAGAGTTAAAATTTAAAAAATATATATAATCATACGTTAATTAAAAGGTGTGATTAAAAAAAAAGAGATATAATCACATTTAATTGAAAAGTGATATAAAAAATAAATACTATCACACTCAATTAAGTTAGGTGTGATTAAAATATTAATTTGATTTTTTTAATCACACTTTCATTAAATTTGTCATGTATTAATTTTCTTAAGTGTGATCTTTAAGCATTTTTGTAGTAGTGAAAGGGTGTAACAACAATATCCTTCGTACAGAAAATGACATGAAGAACTATGGCAAATGGATCCAATGACAACAATAACAATGACAACAATAACAACAACAGTGACATCATGAATTTCATTCGAGCAATTACTAATGAACTAAGAAACCAACCCAGGCGTGAAAACAACAAAGTAGAATTAATAGCAAAATTTCAAAAACTCAGGCCCCAAAATTTTTTTGGAGAACCCAATCCTTACACGGCTGAGGCGTGGATAAGGCAAGTGAAGAAAATATTGGAGACGCTAGAGATTCAGAACGAGCAAGACCAAGTGTCTCTCGCTTCATTTCTCTTTGATAAGGAGGCTGACTTCTGGTGGACAATGATTAAGAAAAGCCGTCAAGTGGCAGAACTATCTTGGAGATAGTTCGAGGAGTTGTTTATGGAAAAGTACTTCCCAAACTCAGTGAGGCAAGAAATGATCCAAGAATTTCTCCAACTGAAACAAGAGGGCATAACTGTGACACAGTATGCCAATCGATTTGAGGCCCTTTCTCGCCATGCCACAACTATAATGGCAAACGAAATAGACAAAGTAAGACGCTTTGAGTGGGGACTTGATTCGGGAATCCAAGACAAGTTGGTTGCAATGCAGCTACCTACTTATGCACAGGTAGTAGATAGGGCTCTTACTCTAGAAAGAGAGAAGATGGACACTGCAAGGACCCAAGGTCAGCAGTCTAGAGCTAACCAGCAAAGAAGCGGAGGACCCTCAAGGAACAATAAGACCCCTGCCGCTTCGGTACCTTACTTTAGGGGGCCACAACAACAGCAAGGGTACAATCCTGAGCAGCATAATAGGGAAGGGGCTAGAAGGTGCTATGAGTGTGGCCAAGAAGGGCAATTCAGGAACAACTGTCCTCAAAGGTTAGGCTGCTACATCAATCAAGGAGGAGCCACTCAACGAAATAAATGTACGCTAACTCAAGGAACACGAGCTGTGCAAAATTCCCAATCCGACAAAGGTCAGCCACCAGCTAATCAGAATGTGGGACAATCGAGGACTCAATAACTAGGAGATGTCAATGCAAGGAAACCTTGGGTGCCAAATTAGGGTGCCACCGGGAGAGTCTTTGCACTCCAAGAAGGAGAAGACAATGGAAATCCTTCAGTGATTCAAGGTATACTCATCCTTATGAACTCCTGTATACAAGTCTTATTTGATTCTGGAGCATCACACTCTTTCATATCTGCTACATGTGTTACAACTTCGGGATTAGAGCCCGAACGATTAGAAACACATATGAGTGTAGCTTCACCGCTAGGAGGTCAAACTCGAGTAGATCTCGTATGCAAATCATGTGAACTAGGAGTCTCTAATTTGCATTTAACTTGCGACCTACGAGTTATGGAAATGTCAGACTTTAACGTTATCCTAGGAATGGACTGGTTATCAGCCCATAGAGCCACCATTGATTGCTATTGAAAGACGGTAACTGCTTACTCTCAGGACAGAATGTGATTCCAATTTAAGGGGGATAAACACGATTCTTTATCATCGACACTTCGAAAATCAAAGTGGCACGATCACCTGGCTGGATGGCTAGCCAGCTTAGTTCTGGAAGATAAAGATCGTATGGAACTAGGGTTACCTCGTGTGGTGTGCGAGTATGCTGATGTATTCATAGAGGAATTACCAGGACTACCCCCAAAGCGAGAAATAGACTTTACCATTGAACTACAACCTGATACATCACCGATCTCAATGGCACCACATCGTATGGCACCAGCTGAATTGACAGATCTTAAGACACAGTTGCAAGAATTATTGGAGAAGGAATTTATAAGGCCAAGCACGTCCTCGTGGGGAGCACCAGCCTTATTTTCTAAAAAGAAAGATGGGACACTTAGGTTGTGCATTGATTACTGACAACTCAATAGAGTCACCATTAAGAATCGATATCCACTATCTAGGATTGATGACCTTTTCAATCAACTTAGAGGGGCAAAGTATTTTTCAAAGATAGACCTCAAGTCTGGATATCACCAGTTGCGTGTTCGGGAAGAAGATATTCTTAAGATTGCGTTTCGAACCCATTACGACCACTATGAATTTATAGTGATGCCATTCGACCTAACCAATGCACCAGGCATGTTCATGAGCTTAATGAACAAAATATTCACGCCTTACTTAGATCAATTTGTGGTAGTTTTCATAGATGATATTTTGGTGAATTCGAAGTCTGAAGGAGACCATGAGCAACACTTGAGAATAGTACTTCAAACTTTGAGAGAAACCAACTGTATGCTAAGACTAGTAAATGTGAGTTCTGGATAAGGAAGTAAAGTTTTTGGGTCACGTGGTCTCTGAAAAGGGAATATCAATAGACCTAACTAAAGTAGAAGCAGTGACAGAATGGAAACAACCTAAGAACACATTTGAGATTCATAGTTTCTTAGGATTGGCCGATTACTATCGAATGTTCATTCAAGACTTCTCAAAATTAGCCAAACCAATAACACAATTGACTCAAAATGGGGTAAAGTTTGAATGGAACGAGTCTTGTGAAAATTCATTCCAAGAACTCAAGAAACGATTGACGAGTGCCCCTATTCTCATAGTACCAGAACGTGATGTTGGGTACAATGTGTATTGTGATGCTTCCAAAGAAGGTCTGGAGTGCGTATTGATGTAAAATGGCGAGGTGGTGGCATATGGATCAAGGCAATTAAAGAACCATGAGAAGAATTATCCCACTCATGACTTGGAGTTAGCAGCTATAGTTCATGCACTCAAAATTTAGAGACACTACCTGTATGGTGAAAAGTTTGAGATATTCACCCATCACAAAAGCTTGAAGTATTTATTCACCCAAAGGGACCTGAACATGCGTCAAAGACGTTGGATGGAGTATCTAAAAGATTATCAATTTACCCTTTCCTATCATCTCGGCAAGGCTAACGTGGTGGCAGATGCGCTAAGTCACAAAAATAGAAGGATTGTTGCTAGTTTAGCACTTAGGGAATGGAGTATAGTTGGAACACTCAATGAATTTGGGATACAAATGGAGGTTCAAGATGAAAAGGCTTACATTGGTGCTCAGATTGCTACGCCTAAAATTTTGAGCAAGATATTAGAATCACAAAAGTATGATCATGAGGTAGCATTCATCAAGGCATGAATGGAATCTAATGAAACCATGCCTGGTTGGGGAATTCACACAGATGAGAGTTTGAGATATCAAGGTCGAATGTTCGTACCAAGCGACAACTTACTAAGGGAAAAGGTACTTAAGGAATTCCATCATTCAGTATTTGCAGTACATCCAGGAGGTACTAAGATGTACCAAGACTTAAAACGCCAATATTGGTGGGGCAGAATAAAAAGGGATGTAGCAAAGTTTGTGTCTCAGTGCTTGACATGTCAACAAGTAAAGGCTGAACACCAAAGGCCGGCAGGGACACTTCAACCCTTACCAATCCTGGAGTGGAAATGGAAACACATAACCATGGATTTTGTAACGGGTTTGCCTCGATCACCACAGGGACATGACGGCGTGTGGGTAGTGGTGGATCGACTAACTAAGACAGCCCGATTCTTACCTGTCGGGTCATCAGATACGTTAGACTCACTTAGTAGATTGTTCATCAAAGAAGTGATCAGATTATACGGAGTACCAGTTAGCATCGTGTCTGATCGTGATCCTCGATTCACTTCGCAATTTTGGCAGAGCTTGTAGAAAGAGATGGGAACTAACCTATGCTTTAGTATGGTATTTCACCCACAAACAGATGGGCAGTCTGAAAGGACAATACAAACCTTAGAGGATATGCTTAAAGCTTGCGTTATGGATTTTAATGGAAGTTGGGAGAACACTTACCTCTAGCTGAGTTTGCTTAGAACAATAGTTTCCAAGCTAGTATTGGAATGGCACTGTATGAAGCACTTTATGGGCAACCTCATCGATCACTAGTCTGTTGGACTGAAGTAGGAGAAGCAACATTGTTAGGACCAGACTTGGTTCAAGAAGCCATTGAGAAGATAAGACTGATCAAAAAACAATTAATCACAGCCCAAAGTCGACAAAAGAGCTATGCAGATCAATGGAGACGACTCTTAACGTTTGAGGTAGGGGATCATGTTTTTCTCAAAGTTCGACCTCGTCGAGGTACTACACGATTTGGGAAGAAAGGAAAACTTGCACCTTGTTATGTGGGACCCTTTGAAATTCTGAGTAAAGTAGGAGAGGTGGTATACCGTTTAGCACTACCATCACAGCTCACAGTGGTGCACAATGTTTTTTACATCTCAATGTTACGAAAATATGAGCCACACCCTTCCCATGTTATCAACTGGGGAGAGATTGATCTCAATGAAGATGCAAGCTTTGAGGAAAGGTCTATAAAGATTATGGATCGACGAGAAAAGAATTTAAGAGGCAAAGTCATCCACTTGGTGCGAGTGTTGTGGTAGCATCAAGGAGTGGAGGAGTCTACTTGGGAAAGAGAGGATGCAATACGAGCCAACTATCCTCAGTTGTTTGAAGATAAAGGTACGCATTAAAAAAAAAAAAAAAAAAAAATTGAGGACGAAATTATTTAAGGGGTATAGGCTGTAAGAACCTAAATTTTTGGACAACTAATTAGTTTGTTAATCATAATATTAAGTCAATTCATAGTGATTATTAAATTATTAAATTATTATGTTAATAGCATCATGATTAATATCAATATTAAATTCCTTTAAATAAAATTATTTATCTTTTTGTGATTAAATTTTTGTATCTAAACATAGTTGTGAACACTAAATGAGTTATATAAATAATAACCAAGTTGGTTAGAGGATAGGGGAATTTTTTTTTTTTAAAAAAAAAGGGTCAGATTTGTTGTTTTGGGCAAGACATATTTCGGCTGCCCTTCTTCCCTATAAAGCTGCTGTCAAGGCATGCAAGCATAATCTAAGCCTATTCTTGTAGATGATAGTTCCCAAGCCAAGAGAAAAAATAGATAAATAAAATAAAAATAAAGATTGCCTCCAAACTCCTATATATAGTGCACTATTCACCCCTTTTTCATCTCCATGGCTGAGGAAAGAAAAAAAGAGGAAGAATAGAAAAGAAAAGAAAAAGAGAGGAAGAAGAGAGGGTCCTTGGTGGTTACCAATTCAAAACAAGTTTTGAGAATTGTTTGTAAAAGCTCTGGAGGTAGGAATACTCAACCTCTATCCTCCCTTGGATATGTTTTTTTTTTATATACTAAATCTATGTATCAGAAAATGCAAGAGTATGCATTGTTAATACACAATAACTCAATGTATGTTGATAGAATGATGATCTTATGATTATATGATTTCTATCCTTCTTGCAAGTATAGATTAGAGGGTCTAGTTACTAATTTTTCTTCTTATATGCTCAAATATTCTCTATTGTTTGAATTAATCTTGCATGCTTATGAATTTGTGTTTACTCTTCATAAATATTATTTTAATCTATTACCTATCACCACTAATGAAGGTAAATATAAAGGATTAAAGTTTCACATGGGAATAGTAGCAAGAAATAATTTTTATAGTCTTGTATATGATTCATGGTAAATACAAAGTGTGTTTTTCACAAAATAATGAACTTCCAGCAAAACAGATTTTTAATCCGTTTTGAATAAACCCAAACAAACTCATGGGAACACTTTCATAAAATCTGAAACTATTGGAGTTAGTTTAACATGTTTTCATGGTGCTAGAATATAAAAAAAAAAAAAAAAAAAATTATTTGACAACGTTTCGTGGTCGAAACATATTTTTACTTCATTGCTGTCTGGAGGCAGCAGCAATGCTGACTTTACCAGGTCACCGTTTATTTTACAGAACGAGTTTTCAAGTGATTCAAATTGGAAAAGTTAGATTTTGAAGTTACCTTTCAAATGGCTTTGGTTTCTTAAAAAAATTTTAAGCATTGAGAGAGAAATGTCAATTTTTCCAAAATGTGATAAAATTTGTCTAGTTTTCTTAGAAAAATTATTTGACCATCTTTCATTGGGTTTCAGTCTTCAAACTCTTCTGGAAATATGTTATAAACTCAAATATCTAGCAAACCGTTCTGACTATACCTCATTTTGACACCGTTTGAGGCCCCTTTTTACTTTTCAAACACAGATCACCTGTGTGTAACTCACTGTTCCAGAAAAACATGTTTTCTCCAAATTTTATTTCTCCATTTTAAAATCATTTTTAGCCCTGGCGTTTTATGCGAGGTACCGAAGAAACCGAAGAGAACACTGAGGCCTTGCAAGGCGACATTCAACCTTAGTTAGCTTGAAGAGTGCCCAAATTCCATGAACTATTTTCTAAATTTTCTAGTTTTCCTCTAGTTTTCTTTTTATATTTGTGTTATTTTTTTTATGTACTAAGACTAAGTTGTAACTTAAGAACTTTAAATTTCTGGGTTGTTAATTAATGGATGTTAGTGATATTGGTGGCAATATTGATTTTAAGTTCTAAATCTTATTACGATGTCCTTAAATTTTGGGGCGTCACAGAGCGAGTCTCTCAGTCTATGTCCGACTGGAAGACCGCGCTTATACTGAGTGATTGCGAGGTTCATCGGACAATCAAAAAGCTCATTAAATGTCTCACAATACTTGGCATTGTACGCCTTCAAGAAGTCGCCTGTTTCCATCTTGATTCCCAAAAGGTGGTCGACTTGTTTGGGTATTTTGGTGTTGGTCTTGAATCGTGTCACCAATGCCTCCGCCAATTGCTGCCACCTCTCGATACTTTCCTCTGGCAGCCTCTCGAACCATTTCAGACCCAACTCGCCCAAACTCGATGGAAAAATAAGGCACATGAGTGCATCGTTTCGCCTGTACCCAGCCATAACCTGCCGAAAGTGGCTCACGTGCATGTACGGATTGGTCTTTCTATCATAAAGCATGAACTTTGGTTGATGAAACCCAAGGGGAGTGGTGCGTTCTCGATCTTTATAGAAAAAGGGGTGGCGTTCAGCCTTGCCAACTCTCTGTCTAATGGAGCGTGTGCCACCAAGCATGGTGGTGGCATGGCGACCTCCACACTAGCTCGCCCTCTAGGGGCCAGCCGCTGTAGTGCAGGCACCCTCTACACTTCATGCCAGTAAGAGTGTTCCTCCAACACATTCTTCAGGTCTTTCGAACGGTCAGAGTGTGAATATCCCGACGTCGTTGTCGGACGTAAGGGGTGGTAACTGCTGTCCTGCGTACGAGATGTCGTCGCCAGCGCGACGTAGTCTCTAACTCTAATGCTTCTCATGACAGAGAGTGAAGGGGTGTGGCGTCTATTCTGACTGCCAGAACGGCGAGAATGGGAGTGCTTACTGTGGTTCCCCACTCTAGCGACGCCCTTTCCCTTCATCTGGCATTTCATAGCCTCCATCTCCATCGTTATCTTCTTGATGATGGTATCTTGGTCTCTTAGCTTATCTTCCAAGTGCTGAGTCTGTGAGTCTCGCTGTCGGCGACGCTCTTCTAGGCTGACAGAACGCCTAGAACTTATTGCGTGCTTGTATTACGTATCTCTGGGAAGCCTCGTGTGGAGGTCTCTAAACCAGCCATCGTTGAAATGACGAGCAGGCTATCTCTATGCCGAACGAACTCTGGCATGATGCCGTCGATGGCGGACAGTGGAATGTCGTCGTTGTTCGCCATAAAAGATGATCGGAAAAGCTTGGAGGACAAGGTTTTGTCTGTCGGATTTCCACAGATGGCACCAATTGTACGGGAAGGAAATATTCTTTTCTTCCATACTCCTCATTGTCCAAGCTCTTCGTTGCTCCGAATGACGCCGTTCAACCTGAGAACAGAACGACGGTGATCTACCCAGTGAGTGGTTGCCGGAAAACCCCTCCGACGGTCAAGTTAGCACCCTTGTAGAGAAAGAAAGAGAGAGAAGACAAAAGAGAGATAGAGCTTTGGGTAGCCAAAAATTCAGACCTGTTGTATGGAGGCGCCGCTCAGTCTATATAACCTCTGCACGCGCTAATCTGCTCGTCTTTTCCTGGACGCGTAGTTATACTGCCCTCTCTATTCTTTACACGTGTACCCGTCAATATCGCCAAACAACATTGGCCAAACTGCCAAACGGTATTGACACACACCATTGGCGAGTTTCTCTTCTCGCACTCCAATTGGACCACCTGGCAATTTCCACCGAGCTAGGCATAGCCCGGTCAGTTCTAGCCTTAATTCCGGCCAACCTTCAGGGTCAAGCTCAATAACTAGCTGTAGACGTCCCCCGTTTTGTTCATTTGGGCTCACTACAGTTTAGGACTCAATGTCACGGTCCTGTATCTAATCTCGCAGAGTGCAATGCAAGACCGATGAATCATCAAAGAGTCCAAATCCGGCAAATTGTTTTGGAAAATAGATTTTTTTGAAAGAAGTGCCAAACATGGACTGCTTTGCCAGATACAGAGTTACCACCTAAATATTTTATTTTGAGGGAATTTAGGAAACCTTGACTTGTTGCCTAAGGCCACGTGACCGTCATCACCAAAGTTGCCTCGACTCGGGAACTTGGGTACGATTGGGGAAGGTCAGCTATGAGCACCCCCTCTCGCCCGATCCGAAGATCGGTCTCTACTAACCATGATATCTTGTTTTTGAAAACACATGTGTTCTTATTCCGATTAATTAGCTAATCTTTACTACGTGATGCGCACAGCAAAACAAGTATAGACTAGATTGCCTAATTGGGAACAAAGCATCGCATATCCGTTTGTTTGGAAAATGTTTTGAGGTTTGCTACTCGCAAGTAGGCTAAAACACGAGTTTCGATGAATTGTTCCAATTCAAGCAACCCAACCTTCACCCACAGGCATTCAGGCAGTTATATCACATAAGCAATTAGCCTCATGGTAAGCATGCTATCATGGCAACACTCACACGCATGCAAGATGCTAAAGCATAAACACTTACTGAGTACTCCGAGCCAAAACAAAAACTAGTTAGTAATTAAATGCATGATCCTAGTTCATGTTAAGATGGCTAATGCAACACATGCAAAATGCAACTAGAAATAGGCTCGGCTATTCTAAGATGTCATGTGAAATGCAACTTGATACATGTATTCAAATTGGAATTGAAATACAATGCAGTTAGCATGATGCGCCGAGCCCGGTGCATGCAATACGAATGAATGTGTGCAAACATGCTATCATAAGTATGCTAATTGAAATGTGCCCTAAAACTAACCATAGTAAGCGGTTAAATAAAAGGGAGAAAGACGTGGGGTTGGAAGACATGCATCACACACACGCACGCTTATTACACAATTTGCCCTCTCTCGGAGGGATCGAATGAATAATACAAATTAATTAACTACAAGCTAATTAATTAATTACAAAACCACCTAACTAATTGACAAATTAATTAAGCTACTGAAAGCAGTAAAACAGCCTCGGGAAGAGGGATGAATGTATGCATGCTCAGCTCTGCTCGGAAATCCATTGCCATGCCACAGTTGCCTCTGTTTGTACTGCTTTATACCTCTGAAAATTGCATGAGTCCTAAGGTTGGTTCTGGAACACTCCCTGAACACTGTGGGAGGTCACCGGCCAAGAGGAATGGTCACTGGCCATGGAAAAGTGGTCATCGACCAGTTGTGAGGCTCTCGGCCAACAATGGATAGCCGGCCGGCACTGAAGATGGCCGACCGGCCATCTCTTCTTGCAGAATCCTGTTTGACAGCAGCAGAGGGCAAATAGAGCATGGCAATGCATTTTCAAAGTAATGTATGCACAACCACCCTCCCTATCATGTTTAAGACTCAAGGGAGTATGTCTCTCAACCCTCGGGCCACCAATCACGCATTTCCATGCATGATGGCCCAAGAAGCCAAGTGTGCAACTTCAATATCAAATAAAATGCACACAAAACACATCAAAGCCCCAACCTCTATCATGATTGGTTAAGAGGCAAGGGATGCATGCTCAATGCTATGCAACCTAAGCATGCAAGCAATATGCAATAGGCATACAACCTAAATATTCAAACACGCAACCTAGCATACACAATGCTATAGACTATATGGCACCCACAATGCTATATGAACTATGGCATGCTCAATGCAACTAACCACCTAGCATACACAATGCAAGGAGTGACATGGCATACACAATGCTAACAACATAACATGCACAACACATTGTAACATGGCATACAAGCACAACTCTCAATAGCACTTAAAGCATGGAAAACATGGGAATATGGCATACATGTAAGCTCTGAAATATGATGCATAATGGCCCCAAATCATGGAAACACCTCAACATAAGCATGCAATAGGCCCCAAAACTTAAAGCTAGACAAGTGTATTGAACTACAACCATGCATAGCAAGAATTATTTGACCATGAGGCATAAAAACAGAGCTAAGGCAGTCTAAAACATGCACAAAATCAGTTCAAAGCATAGCCAAAAAGTGCTAGAACCAAGGGCCAAAATAGCATGCAATGTAAGCTATTAAAGAGGATTTACACTACAAGCCTATGAGGCATTCAAGAGGCCACAAAACTAGCACAAGAAAGAGGTATGACATGCCAAAATATGACCAAAAACCCACTGAAACTCAATCAACACATGCTAGAATGAGGTGCTCCTTTGGAAGGCCATGCAAGGGGTTGTTCTACACATGGAAGATGGACATTCAATATGACAAAACCACCTCTGGAAAGAGGTTATGAAGGCCCTAAAACTCACTAAAAAAGGCCTGAAATGGGTCAATGAAACATGCAATGAAAGGTCCCCTTGAAAGGCCTTAAGGAGGATTGCTCCACACATGCATGAGGGACACAAAATATGGCAAAATGGGCTCTGGATAGAGTCAAGGCAGACCTTAAAACTCACCAAATAGGGCCTGAAACAAGACTTCAAAGCATGCAAGATGGAGCCCATTTGGAAGGCCAAAAGGGCTAACAAACAAGACAAGGAGAGAGGGGGTCACCCCCCCTCTGATTTTGGCTCTCAAAATAGTGTGCTAGCCACTGACAATCCACTGGATTTCAGTAGCTAGAAGGCCAAACAAAGCATGCAACAAAGGCCTAGATGCAAGGCTCAAAACAAGATGCAAACAAGCATACAAGGGAGTAAATGACCTTAAACAGAAAAATTCCCTTAATCAAACATCAAGAGGGGCTCAAAATAAGACTCTTTTCAGTTTATGACAAATCTCGAAAATGCTCACAAGTAGGGCTAAGATATGAAGCAAAATAAGCCTACAAAGAGGGATAGAGCATACAAGGAGGTATATGACCTCAAACAGAAAATTGTCCTTAATCAAACTTCAAGAGGATCTCAAAATAGGACACTTTTCAGTTTATAACAAAACCCAGAAATTCTTGCAAATAGGGCTAAGTTATGAAGCAATATAATGCAAAAAAGAGGGAAATGAGGACTTACCCTTGTAGCACAGCAATGCAGCAAGTTCTGGACCAAGAAGGTGAGTCTTCAACCTTTGAAAAACAGCTCCAAGATGATTGAATGGATGGTGGAGGTGGTAGGCTATGAGGTGTGGTGTAATGGCCAAGAACAATGGGGTATTTGAGCTTGGATGAGAGAGATATGGAGGGTGGAGTATATATGCCTTGGCTGGTTTTTCTAACCCTTGCAAATGGAGGGGGAGTGTTGGTTTTATAGAGGAAGAAGGCCAAGGCTTCTTGGAGAAGCCTTAAGAGAGGGTCAAAGCTTCTCAAAGAAGCTAGACCAAAAGGGTCAAGCTTTCTCAAGAAACTTGACAAAAGAGTCAAGCTTCTCTAAGAAGCTAAGCAAAAGGGTCAAAACCAACTTGAAAAGACCAACAAAAGGCTCAAAATCTCGGAGGAAGGGTCAAGTGCTTCACAGCTGGCACAGCTGTGTTGCACTTGAGAAGAGCAAAAAGCAGAAAGCTGGCCGACCAGCTTAGGTGGTCGGCCGGCCACTCCCCCTGGTCGGCCGACCAGGGGTCAAAAGGTTCAAGGTGAAATGCTGGTCGGCCACCCCAGATTGGTGGCCTCCCAGATGAGTAGAACACAGTTGTATGGTGGAAAACCAGAGAATGTGACCCAGAAGAGAGGAAAACCAGCTTTCTAGCAAGGTTCAAAAGGGTCAAGAATAAATATTGGTCGGCCTACCCATATTGGTGGCCTCCCAGATGAGCACAACACAATGGTGGTATGAAAAACCAGAAATTATGGCCCAAAAGTGAGAAAAACCAGCTTTCTGTCAGAAAAATCGGCTGGAAGAGAGAGAAAATGGTATCCAAAAGAATTGCTAGTCTCCTACCATCCTACCACCTTCCTAGCAATGAAAATAGGGTCCATACCAAAAATGAACCCTAACCGATGCAAAACGAGGGTTCGGGGTCCAAAACGCGCGGCCTGGGGCCCCGAAAACAGGTTGTTAGGCACCGGAGGTGGCGTACGACCACGAAGGTGGTCTCTCGGGCAACAGTGTCCCTCTAAGGAGAGGAAACAAGGTGTGTGCCAAAAACCGGAGCAAACGGAGGTAGTTAAGCGATCCCGAACCGAGGCGCACGACCGACGGCTCCAAAAACCAAAAACTGGTCTCCAAATGGGAAAAATGGCCTACGACCACGAAAAGTAGCCTACGGCCACTGAGAGATGGTCTACGAGACCTCTCCCTCTCTTCGGGAAGAGAAAACAGAGAAAACAGAACCTGGTTCGCAAACCGAGGCAAAGCACAAAAGGGTCCCGAAGTCCGGAGGCAAGGCTCGCAGCCGAGACTCTGAAACCTCAGAACGAGCACAATATGCATCATCACCAAGCGCTCAATCGGTGACGTCTGAGTCTTAAGGTCGGTCAAAAATGGGGTGTCTACACTAGCGCAATTTGCCCAACTCCGTTCGTTCCCACTAACCTTGCTTAGCCTTGGACCCTCGCTTTACCTAGCTCGGCTTAGCTCGATCTAACTTCTAGACCTTGGGCTAACTCAGCCGCATGATCTAGAACCTCAGTCAAACTGCCCTCGGCTATGCCAACTCGGTCGTGTAATCCAATGGCAAGGCCCAAGTCACAACTAGCTTGGCCGGTTTGCTTGGCGTAAACTCCCCTTTCAATTGCCCCTTAATTCCGTCCGCATTCACGGGTCCAAATAATGCTTATCCAATCTAGATGAGGATCGTCTCTCCCTTGTTTAAACATTGGTAAACATAGTTGTTTGTATTTGATATTGATTTATAGTAATATAACAAATCATGTTTTAACATAACAAGGTTTGGAGGCCCTTGTTGCCTAACTGATAAGACTATATATGTAAAAAAGAAAGAAAACAAAAATTACAAGAAAGGGAAATATGGATTAAGATGAGGCCAATTAATTGTATGTTTGGAATAGTAAAGAACAATTAGAGAAGGAATGGGGAAAGAGAATAAGATAGCACCTGTGTTAGGTAAGATTGATAAAAATGAAGGAAACAGCTCCCTTTTGGACCCACAAAAAGCCTTGTGTGGATAAGCAAAAAGAATAAGGGAGCTTTAAATGTTTCTACCCCTCTCTCCCCATAAATAAAAAATAAAAAATAGTTAGAAAGTACTTCATAAAATTAAATAAGTCTGTTACAAATAATTTTGTTAATATTTAGTGTTAATTGATTGAAAATATAAGGTGATAAGCTAAAAAAAAAAATGAAAGAAAAAAAAAAAAAAACCATTGTTCAAATAGAAGATTGTGCATTTGCACTAGTCCTTATCTCCTATGAATTTTGTCTGTAACTTTAAGGCTATGTCATCCTCCAGTGAAACTATTTAGCTTGTTTAATTCTGCACCCTTTCTACCCAAAATATATATATATATTTAGTTTGTAAAGATATTTGATACCATTTATGTTTGGAAAAATTAGTCTAAGGTCTCTTTCCCATTTTTAGTAATGTATAAGATCCACAATATTATTTTATGATGTCTAAGGTCCCTCAATCCTATACTCATATATCACAGAGAAATTTGATTAAGAGAGAGAGAAGACGTGCAAGAGAAAGAGAAACCTTAGATCGCTCAGTCACTCTCTGCCGTTCCTCGCTTCGTCGCTGCTCGCCGCTGTCACAGAGTTCTTTGATTTGCTCTCTCTTCTCTTTTCTCTTCTCTCTTCATCTTCTTCGATCTGAACAGCCACCGACTTTTTCGAATCTTCTAGCAAGACAAACGTAAGGCGTGCTTATGAGGCAAGGTGGAGAGTTCCCTATGCAACCAGAGCGAACCAGAGTGTTTGCTGGTCTTGCCCTCCACCTGTTTGACAAAATGCCTTAGTGAACTCTGCTACAAAGAAGTCATAAGATGATTAAGGAGAACTCTACTGCTAGAAGTCATAATGGACCTTCGGATATTGAATGCTCTGTAATGGAGAATGCGATCCTTGAATGTGATATGCTTCATCGATTACTTCTATCCTTTCTTTAAACTTGGACATCCACAACCAATTCAAGGCTTCACTCGTCTACACATTGCACAGGCCATTATCACAGTTGAAAGGGGTAAATTTACTATAATTACTATTTTATTCAAGCTAGTTGATAATTTGTTTGGTTTCCAAGAAACCAAACAAAAGCAAAGACTGAAAATTATGATGGATATATATTTGGGTTCAACTAAACAGGAATTGTAAAGGTTTGTTTTTTATGTTTTATTTATTTATTTATAATGTTTTCATATTCTGTCTCTCTGCTTGGTTTCCACAAGCTTAGGAAGTTAAATTCCAAAATGGATTCAGATTTTATGGTTTAAATTTTCAATTTTCTTGGAAAATCTATTCCCAAGAGGGAAATTCTTTTTATCTTTCTCAGATATAACACTGATCAAAACATTTTATGATGGTGATAGTATTGAGAAATTCTCTAGTTTACACACCAGAGAAATTTGGAAAGAAATTTCTCTGGACAAAGCAAATTTAGAGAGAAATTTGCACTCTACAGAGAAATTTCATGAGCAAATTTCTCACACTAGAGAAATCTCTCTTCTGCAAACCAGAGAAATTTGAAAAGAATTTCTCTACAGAGTGGGAAATCTAGAGAAATTTAGAGAGAATTTCTCTGGACAGTAGGTAGTCCAGAGAAATTTGGAGAGAATTTCTTTGGATAAAATTTCTCTAGGAAGTCTAGAGAAATTCTCTAAATTGATATTTCTCTAGATCGAAGTATGAAGGATCTTAGACATTATGAAAATATTGGATGTCCTTTATGCTATAAAATCTTAATACTAAGGACCTTGAAAAAAAATCCCCGTTACTTTTTATATTTGAGAATCACTTTTATATCATCTTTTATGTCAAAGCACCATACTTCACTTAAAAGGGTTTTTGTTCGTGCACACACTACAACAAAATATTTTATGAATTAATTACACTTACTATTTTTGTATTATTTTTATTTTATTTTATTTTTAAAATTTCCCTTTAATTCCTTCAACTTTGATTAAAGTAATTCAAACTCTCAACATTCATTAAAATCTTTTTATTATTATTTAACTACGATGTATAAATAGGATCTCATACCTAACTTCATGCTGGTCATGACATGAGTGTGGGGTCTTAATTTTGGTTCAATAAAAGTTGAGTTCTGTGGGGAAGGAAATTTGGAAATACTCCTTGAATCCAGAAGGGTTTGAAAGATCCCTGCAATGTCACCTGAAACGGATAAATAACTTTAGTAGGTGGCACCGGAATTAGCATTCAATCAGTTTTATCTCTGAGTTCTTGATATTTTATCTTTCTTAAAGCATAAGTTATTCTCACGTCCCTCTTTCCTCAGCCTCCTTCTCTCTTTTATAGAGTCTTTCTCTAGTCCCACTTTCTTATCATGTTTTTTTGGGATGGGACAACATAGTTTTATCTAACGAGACCCTTTCGACTACCCTGGACTACTTGGCTTCGGTATACAACATGCATATTCCTAATTCGGCATTTAATGTGATTCTCAATGTTTACTCAACTCTAATTCAGCCTAATTGATTTGTCTAGTGGGCTGATCTCAGATTGGGCCCAATTGAATTAGACTTGTTTGGGCCCTGTTCACCTTTTCAAGCTTCTATTTAATTTTGATTCCCATAAGTTCTATTGTAATACGCATAAATAAGGATGTTTGCTGAGACCTAAGAAGCTTCATCTGAAGGTTAAGTACAATGGTCCCATCAAGACACTTGTGGTGTGGTCTTTAATGGTGGCACTTTGGGGTTTTGCTGATATATCATTGCAATTTCTTTTGTCAGATATAAATATTTTTTCTTTTCTAAGAAAAATTTATTTCTTTATTTAGTCCTGGTCTATCTTGTTGGTCCAACAATGATGTATGTTACACAAGTAGGGTAGCCTTAACCTTGTTCATATCTCTTGATACATAAATGGATGGAATACTTAGCCTTATTTTGGGAAGGAAAAATGTTAGACATTCATACTTTTAGATTACTCACAATGAGATGATAATTGGATATATAACAAAGTAAAGGTTGACACTTAGTGCACCACATTATTGTAAGTCACATTGTGAGAGTTTTTTTTGTTGGTCTTAAACATTTTCTTTTGAGAAGTGTCCGTTTTAGCCAAAAAAATAAAAGTCACTTCAAAAAATCAACTATTATCTATATTTTTTGTACTTATTTTTTTTGGTAAAATGTCAAAAAATTATTTAAAAAGTCAAAGAGTAATGCTAGAGACCCCATAAGTTTTATCAAAATTTCTACTAAATGTCTTGCATGGGTGTGGGACCCACATGAGACCTATATTGTGTGGGTCACATACTCATGTGAAACATTTGGTAGAAATTTTAGTAGATCATTTGAGGTCTCTAACATTTTTGAAACTAAAATTTCAAAATAACCCTCAATCTTTGATGGTTCCATATTAAGAGATTATTTCATTTTTCTCCTATATTTTTACATGATTTTCAATGACCCCCCCAGACTACTCTTATTTTCACGCGTACCCCCATACTATTTAAATTACTATCAATTTTGCCCCTGCCATCACATTTGAAATGGAAAACATTAAAAAAAATACATTTTGGCCCCAAATTTCAAAATAAAGATGCAAATCCACTATTTCCTACCATCAAACCACCACCACCAACCACCACTTCAAGTCCTTCTATCTGCTTCGTCATAACTTCGTTTCGCCTCATTTTTACGTCGTTGGATTCAACTCACGGTCTAGTTTTCATATCACATCTCACATGTCTCGTTCTTCCTCTTTTTGCATGTTATCGGAGCTCCGAAATTTGATAAAAAAAAAATAATAATAATAAGACTTTTCTTCTTATTTTTGACTTTTCTTCAAGTCATCTTTCAAACTTCATATATTTCTCAATTCTTGATGGTTCTACTTCATTCTTTTTCCATTCTCTTCACCTCACTTCCTACTTCGCCCTACACTACCTCGCTTTCTCACTTCTTCGTGTAATGGCAGATTTTGGTATGCCGAAAGTTGTCAGAAACTAATTTTGAAAATTTCAAAACATTACAACCCATATGGTGCAGTTCTATAAAAAAAAGTGTTTGGTACCCTTCCATTGCATCTCTCGCCACCATATCTTGACACTCCTATCTGCGGAGTCGGTGAAGACCAACCCATCAAATCCGGCAACCACCGGACTGATACAAACAAGCTAATGTTAGCTAAACAGACTGGTCTTTCACGCAGCCAGGTGCGCTACTTTTTGTTAGCTCTAGTAGCCTCTACTTCATATACACACTACACAAATGTGCACACACATATACAAGCACTCAAAGAGCTCTCCTTAAGGTGCTCAATGTCGGATCAAACTTTTGACTTGTATTTAAACATCTTCACGGCTATATAAAATTGAGGTGATCAAGGTTGACAATGCTAACCAGGTTTCTAATTGGTTCATCAACGCAAGGGTGAGACTTTGGAAGCCCATGGTGGAAGAAATACACATGCTCGAAACACAACAAGGTCAAAAAGCTTTGCAAATGGAGGAACAACAAAATACCGATGGGCCAAATGATCATTTACCTATAGCCACCTCACTTGCTTCTGAAAATCCATCCACATCCACCAAGTGGGCCCAAGACCTTCCGTCTAAACGCACTAGAAATGAATTTCCCGATATATACATGGGGACTGAAGAGCCGGTGAATTTATCTTATGAAAATTTGTCACGTCATCAACAAATGGGCATTGGTGCAAACACTGCAAGTGGAAGTGGGGGTGTAGCGACCCTAATTTTCTTAAGTCATTATTTATTATTATGATTATTATTATCTTATTTTATTTTTGGCTTTATTAATTATGTGGTCACATGAAAATTTAATGTGATATTTAATTAATTTAATGTGTTATTTAATTAATTTAATGTGATATTTAATTATAGATAATTAATTTGAATATTATATATATATACATATATATTATTATATATATAAAAAGTGTTATATATATTGATTTTATAACATATTATATATGTTGTATTTGTGTTGAATTTATATAATATAATATTATATAATGGTATTAGGTTATTATATAATATACTAGGGTTGAATCACAAAAGTGTGTGTGTGTGAAGAATATTCAATCTAGCAGCTGGTTTGGAGAGGGAGGGAGGGAGAGAGAGAGAGAGATTTATCAAAAAGAAGAGAAGCTCTGTGTGTGGCTGTGTAAGAGTGCAAACCGTGAGGGAGAGAAAAGAGAGACCGTAAAGGAGAGAAATGGGAGAGAAAAAAAAAAATAGATTAGGGTTTTGTTTTGGTGGTTCTCTTAGTTTTTCAAATATTTCTTGGATTTTCAAAAAAATATTGTGAGTACAAAACTCATTTCTCTTAATTTATGTTTAATTCATTGTTTTATTTATTTATTTGATGTTAGTTTGATTTTGTTTTTACATAAAGGTGATAGATTCATTTTAATTATTTTGTTTAGTTGTGTATGTAAGGTTTAGGATTTTACATGATTGATTGATTTTAATTATTTTGATTAGTTGTGTATGCCAGGTTTAGGGTTTTTATATGTACTTATTTTATGGTTGTAATCACACTCATGGTTATATGAAATTAAAATTAATTAGGAATCCATAGATAAATTCCATACACTCCACCATAACTCCATGGATTTGTTGTTTTATTTGAGTGTTGAGTGTACAAAAAAAAAGTGAAGATTATGAGATTTATTTGAATGCTTTAGGCTTGGCATTGTTATGTTTATTCTCATGAGTGAGATGTTGTGTATATATATATTGTTACCTCGTTCTCATGAGTAGACGAGTGCTTTGATTTATGCGCGTACGTATATGCTAACCATCCGGAAAGTGTGAGTCAAACTCGGGACGATATCCCTGTCACGACCCAAACCCGCCCCTAAGGGTTTAGTATCGTAACCAGCTAGTAATCTGTGATTACCAGTAAAGACAATAATACAATATAAAGGGGCTAGCGGAAGCCAATCAGTAATAAAATAAAAAAAAAGATGTCCAATGAGCTGTGAAAACCTGTATGGAAAAAGACTTTTATGGACACAACCACATTCATAATCATAAACATATATACATATCAGATACACATAACATACAAGTTATGGACCTAATCCCTTCACCATAACTGTACAACCAAGTCTTAAACATTCAATACAGTAACAGAGACAAAAAGGGTGAATATGAAACACCCCAAAACAGCCTTGGCTCGAGCAGACTCGGAACCTCGAAGTGAGGCACAATGGTTGGCTTGACAAAACATGAGTTTAACTCAACGCTTCTAGCTTTGGTCCGGTGCCTGGCCACCTACATACATATATAAACTATGAGCTAAAGCCCAGTGAATAACAAATGTGTAAAGAGGTTAAGAATGATGTCCTTTACAGTCTTTGAAACAATCGATTAGCATTAGAACATTTTCAATCAATATCATTTGTCGATCAATCATTCGATTCGATCAATTCAATTCATCATATTCATGTAGGTCATACGTGGTACATCCAATAGCAACAATACACTAGGTCTTAAAAGACCGAACAATCAATTGATGGCCATCATACAATAACAATAGTTCCAAGATTTGGAACTGACAGAGATCTCTGTAACGATAACGATAACAATATCAATAACAATAGCAATATGCTATGGATGCCACGAATACAGTTCAAAATAGGATCATCATTCAATCGATAAAAAGTATTATTTCAGAAAACAATATGATTTATTAATCAGAAAATAAATACGATTGAACATATCTTTACAACAGTGTTACTCACAGATCACAGGGCTATAAGCAGGCAAATCAGCTTCCTTGGGTGCCAAACCTACATAATTACAGAACGTACACACACTAGATTACACACTCGCAATTAATAACTTAGCCCCTTTTCTTCTTTTGGTGTGGTTCTATATCATTATCCTCATTATGATGTCTTAAACATGGCCTAGGAATGCCTAGGATGGAATGAGGATGCAAAAATGTACTTAAAAACATTTTTCAAAACTTGCTGAAAACAGGGGTCTCGCTCGAGCGTGGCTTTCTTCGCTCGAGCGGAGCGTAGACTCCTTCGCTCGAGCGATCTGCAAAAATGTGAAAAGTACTGGTTGCTGAAAATCTCCGCTCGATGCTCGCTCGAGCGTGAGACACAGCTCCTCGCTCGAGCGTAGGTCTCGTCGCTCGAGCATGCTTCTACACATGCAGAAACCTGAGAGCTTGCAATTTACGCTCGAGCCAACATTCCTTCGCTCGAGTGAAAGTCTGAAAACAAAGGTGGTCGCTCGAGCGTGGAATCCTTTGCTCGAGCGAGGAAGCCAAATTCTGGGTTTTCCAGATTTGCTCCAAAGCTCAAACCATGAATCAAACATGCCAAAACTCATCCTTTGGGCCAAATTTATGGAAAACACTTAAAAACTCATAACACAACATGTTTTGAAGATCATTTCATAAAATCAAAGCCCAAAAGTATGCCAATTGAACACAAATTCAACTAAAACTTTATGATTAATTCAAAAACATGACATGCATGAGTTCTCATGAACCCCAATACTCCAAAGTATGATCAAATGCAAGATTCAACTCGAAAACATGGTGAATTTCTAAGGTACAACCATAATGTGAACGTGCATGTGGAAATATTCATGAAGATATTCTCAAAATTCAATGATATGGACATGTATGCATGAATTAATTCCCAAATCTACCCTTTAGGCTATTTCTTGACTTTAGTCTCCAATTTTCCATGAACCATGCATGAACAATTTAAATTCATAATTAAGAGGGTGAATTCCTACCTTTGAATTTCCAAGTGTAGTAGCCTAATCTTCCAAGCCCTCTTCAATTTCTTCTAAGTTTTCAAGCAACACCCTAGTTGAATCCAATTTTCTTCCTATTCTCCCTCTCTCTCACGTTTTTGCACAAGAAGGTGGAGAAATGGATGGTGACCAACAAGTATGAAATAAGAATAAAGCAATGGTCTTGAGGAAATCCACTAAATGGCAAACATATAAATAACTTAAGCTAAATTAATTAGCATTATTTATTCTAATTTAATTGTTCCAAATCAAATTTCAATTAAACCTACCATAAAATTCTATAAATCCTAATTAGCATATAACACAAGTCAATTTCTGAATTGGCTGCCGATAAGGCTTTCAATTCGCAATCGAAATTAAAACGTGAACAGATTTGTTCTACTTCAAATAGATAGAAATGCAATCAAAATAACACACTTATGTAATCAATTTAGGATTTCATTTTAATCAATTACTTATGATGCTAAATCACGATTTAACGCTAATCATAGGTGAGGGTTGTCACAGTCTTCCCCCCTTAAAAAGAGTTTGGTCCTCCAAACTTGAATTACCTTCATTTTGGAAGAACATTGGATCTAGGGGGAACAATTCAAGATATCATTTCATCATATCGTCGTCCCTTTCCCAAGTCGCGTAATTGCCAGCATGATTTTGCCAATCCACCTTCACTAACGGGATTTCCTTATTCCTCAACCTCTTGATTCGTCGGTTTACAATCTGAATAGGCCGTTCTTCATAAGTGTAATCATCACTCAATACCACACGTGTAGGCTCAATAACATGGAAAGGATCCCGAAGATAATCCCCGAACATCGAAATATGAAAAACATTATGCATATGTTCCATTTCAGGAGGAAGTGCTACTTGATATGCCACTGGATTAATCTTTTCAATGATTTCATACGGCCCAACATATCTCGGTGCTAGCTTACCCTTAGCTTTAAAGCGAGTCTGTCCTTTCATTGGTGTCACTTTAATAAAAACATGATCACTCACTTCATATTCCCTGTCTCGCCTCCGGACATCTGCGTAACTTTTATGTCGGCTTTGAGCAGTTTTCAATCTTTGTTGGATTAATTTCATATTTTCTGTTGTTTCATATACAATCTCGGGCCCAAGTAAAGGCCCATCACCAACTTTTGAACAACATATAGGAGACTGACATTTTTTGCCATATAAAGCCTCGAAAGGCGCCATGCCAATACTCAAATGAAAACTGTTATTATAGGCAAATTCAACCAAAGGCAGGTGACTTTCCCAGTTCCCTTGGAAATCAAGCACATACATAGGCAGTAAGTCTTCCAGAGTCTGGATTGTTCTTTTCGATTGGCCATCTGTCTGAGGATGGTAGGCACTACTCAATCTCAATTCGGTACCCAATGCCGTTTGTAGACTTTGCCAAAATCTTGATGTAAACTTTGAGTCCCTATCAGAAACAATGGACACAGGCACTCCATGCAATTTAATAATCTCATTAATATAAATTGTAGCTAACTTATCCGCATTATAAATTATTTTGACAGGTAAGAAATGAGCAGATTTAGTCAATCGATCAATAATAACCCAAATTGAATCCATACCTCTACTGGAGCGAGGCAATCCAACAATGAAATCCATAGTAATATGTTCCAATTTCCACTCTGGTATTGGCAAAGGTTGAAGTAAGCCCACGGGTCGTTGATGTTCAGTTTTGACTTGTTGGCAATGTAGGCATTTCAATACAAACTCAGCAATTTCTTTCTTCATTCCTGGCCACCAGAAATTAAGCTTCAAATCTTGGTACATTTTTGTATTTCTCAGATGGATAGAAAGTTTTGAACTGTGGCCTTCTTGCAAACTTCACTTTTTCAATTCCGGATCATTTGGTACGCATAACCTTCCTTGGAATTTCAACATCGCGTTTTCAAATTTAAAGTCCGGCCTTGGTTTGGATTCTCGTTCATCAATGATCTTTTTCAAAAAGTCATCTTATTGTTGTTTCTCTTTGATCTCTTCAATGAGTGCCGGTTGAGTAGAAATAGCAGCCAATATCCCACCTTGTTCACGCAAAACAATCTCAACTTCAAATTTCTCAAGATCACGCAACAGTTCTTTCTGTCCGGTGAGCAAACAGGCCAAATTCCTAATTGATTTTCGACTAAGTGCATCAGCAACGGTGTTAGCTTTCCCCGGATGATACAAAATTTGCAAGTCATAGTCTTTTATCAATTCTAACCATCTCCGCTGTCTCATGTTCAACTCTTTCTGTGTAAAGAAATATTTCAAACTCTTGTGATCTGTGTACACCTCACATGTTGCCCTATATAAGTAGTGGCGCCAAGTTTTCAATGCAAATACAACTGCAGCAAGTTCCAAATCATGAGTTGGGTAGTTCTTTTTATGCGGCCTTAGTTGTCGGGAAGCATACGCAATAACTTTACCATTCTGTATTAATACACATCCCAAACCCTTATAAGAAGCATCACTAAAAATAGTAAATCCATTTGTACCTGAGGGTAGGGTGAGAATCGGTGCAGTCACAAGTCGAGTCTTCAATTCCTGGAAAGCTAATTCCCTTTGGTCGGTCCAGTCAAATGGTATTCCCTTTTGAGTTAACTGAGTCAACGGTACGGCAATTTTGGAAAAATCTTTCCCGAATCTTTGATAATATCCGGCCAAACCCAAGAAACTCTGAACTTCAGTAACATTAGTCGGTCTAGGCCAATTCACTACTGCTTCAATTTTCTGTGGATCAATTGAAATGCCATCCTTACTAATCACATGCCCTAAAAACATAACGCTATCAAGCCAAAATTCACACTTTGTTAGTTTTGCATACAGTTTCTGTTCTCTCAAGGTCTGTAAAGTAATTCTCAAATGATGTTCATGTTCCTCCTTGCTCTTGGAATAAATCAAAATGTCATCTATAAAAACAACCACAAATTCATCGAGGAATGGTTTGAAAATTCTGTTCATAAGATCCATAAATGCAGCAGGCGCATTAGTAACTCTGAAAGGCATGACAAGAAATTCATAATGTCCGTACCTTGTTCGGAAGGCAGTCTTTTCAATGTCCTCTGCTTTGACATTCAATTGATGATATCCGGATCTAAGGTCAATTTTGGAGAAGACCTGAGCGCCTTGTAATTGGTCAAATAAATAATCAATACGAGGCAATGGATACTTGTTTTTCACTGTCACCTTGTTTAAATTCACGGTAGTCAATACAAAGCCTTAACGAGCCATCCTTCTTTTTCACAAATAAAACTGGTGCGCCCTACGGTGAAGTATTGGGTCTGATAAACTTTTTGTCCAATAGTTCTTGTAACTGAATTTTCAATTCTTTCAATTCAGTAGGTGCCATCCTGTATGGAGCTTTGGAAATTGGCTGTGTACCCGGTAACACCTCAATGGTGAACTCAATCTCCCTATCAACCAAATCCCCTGGCAAGTCATCTGGAAAGACATCTGGGAATTCTCTGACTATAGGAATACTATCCACATTAGCTTTAGCATCAGTAGGCACGATCAATATACAACATAAGTATCCTTTACACCCCTTTTTAATTAATTTAAATGCTTTCATAGATGAAATCAAGTATGGGGGAGGTACAACACCAACTTCGTTAAACACAAATTCAGGCAATCCAGGTGGACGAAAAATAACTTGTTTTGTTACATAGTCAATGAAGGCATGATATTTTGTTAACCAATCCATTTCCAAAATTACATCAAAATGATCATGATTCAAGGGTAGCAAATCAACATACAAAAGTACATCCCCGACAACAATCTCACATGCAGGATACACATAAGCACAAGTAATAGATCCCCCAGCAGGTGAAGATACAGCTAACAAATAGTTCATGGGTTCTAGTGGTCTATTTAATTTTTGTGAAAAAGCATGCAAGACAAACGAATGTGTAGACCCCGAATCAATCAAAATATAAGCGTTTTGAGCACAAATTGGAAGTATACCTGACATGATGTAGACTGCCCGAACTCCGCTCTGCGCGCTAGGGCGCGAATTGTTGTTCTTAGCTACTACAGTTCGGACTCCTGTCACGGTTCTGAATCTAATCTCATAAAGTGCAATGTAAGACTGATAAATCACCAAAGAGTCCAAATCCAACAAATCATTTTGGAAAATCGATTTTAATCAAAAAGCGCCAAACATGGACTGCTTTGCCAGATTTCAGAGTCGCCACCTAAATATTTTGTTTTGGGAAATTTAGGAAACCCTGACTCGTGCCTAAGGCCACGTGTTCGTCATCACCAAAGTTGCCTTGGCTCGGGAACTTGGGTACGAGAGGGGAAGGTCATGCAATGAGCACCCTCGCTCGCCCGATCAAAGGATCAGCCTTTACTAACATGATATGTTGTTTTTGAAAACATATGTGTTCTTATTCCGGTTTATTAGCTAGCTTACTATGTGATGCGCACAACATACAAGTATAGACTCAATCACGCGGATTGGAACAAAACAACTCACATTTGTTTTTGAAAGTGGTTTGAAGTTGCTACTCGCAAGTAGGCTAAGACGCGGATTTGCCACCCTCAAGTGGGCTTAGAAAAACATGATTTTGCCACTTCAAGTGGGCTTTAAAACTCACAATCATCGAGTTGTTCCAATTCAGGCAATCAAGCCTCCACTCACAGGCATTCAAACAGTTATAGCAGTTAAGCACATAGCCTCATGGCAAGCATGCTAAACATGGCAACACTTACACGCATGCAAGGATGCTAAAGCATAAACACTTACCTAGTACTCCGAGCCAAAACAAAAGCTAGTTAGTAATCAATGCATGATCCTAGCTATGTCAACAATGCCTAATGCACCACATGCGAAATGCAACTAAGATAGGCTCGGCTATTCTAAGATGTCATGTGAATGCAACTTGATAACATGTATTCAAATTGGTATTGAAATACAATGCAGTTAGTATGATGTGCCAAGTCCGGTGCATGCAATACAAATGAATGATGCAAGCATGCGAGCATAAGGATGCTAATTGAAAATGACCCTAAACTAACCATCGAAAGCGGTTAAGTAAAAGGGAGAAAGTAATGAAGGTTGGAAGACATGCATCACACACACGCACACTTATTACAACAGTTGTGCCCTCTCGACGGAGGGTCCGAATGAATCAACTAACTAGCTATGCTAAGCTAATTAATTACAAACCGAATTGAAACTAGCTATACTAAGCTAATTAGAATATTACGACACAGATTAAAATAATTAATTACAAGACAAGTAATCAACTACAACTAGCTAGTAAAGCGGTAACAATGGCCTCGCGGGGAGGGGTATATGCATGCTCGGTCGGCTCCGCTCGAAAATCCACTACCGTGCCTCATGTTGCCTCTGTTTGCACTCTTTTGGACTTCTGAAAATTGTGCCAACTTCCAAGGTACTTTTAACCCACCTTATGAACATTCTGATGGATGATCGGCCAAGAGGAATGGCCATCGGCCAGAGTTTGTGGCTATCAGCCAACTTTGATGGTTGATCGGCAGACTAAGTAGTCGATCGGCAGCTCTGATGGCCGGTCGGCCACTGTTTCTTGCAGATTTCTCCTTTTGCTGTAACAGAGCACAAACAGAGGCATGGTAGTGTATTTGCAAGGAAATGTGTGTGCAACCACCCTCCCTATCATTTCTTAAGCTCAAGGGAGTGTAGTGCTCGGCTCTTGAGCCACCAATCACTCATCTCAATGCATGATGGCCAAAGAGTCAAGCTTGCACAAACTCAATAAATGCATGGCAAACAAGACACTTGGACCATCACCTTATCATGGATAATCAAAGGCAATGGAGACAAAGGGGATTGGCCTATTTTTATCACTTTAAGTATGAAATGGACCAATTCACTTTGTGTTCAACATAATGTCTGGCTGAACACAATGCAGTGCACACATGCAAACAACAATATTAATGTGGCATGCACAAGGTTCTAACATATGAACAATGCATGCATGGCATATTTGGAGGCTAAAGCATCAAAGTAAGTAAAGAGCATCATACAAGAGGCATGCAATACAAAGCTTAAACAACCAAACCAACTCTGGACAGAGCTCATGCATGCCAAGACAGTAACCTAAACATGCTAAAATGGAAGCTCAAAATGCTAGAAGAACATGCACACATGTTGGCCTATGAACAAGGCATAATACACAACCCTCAAAAGCTATGAAGAAGTGAAGTATATGAGAGTGTGACTAAATTATATGCACTAAAATTACTTGCTAAATGGTGCCATACCATGCAAACATCACATGAATAACACGTTAAAGGCCTCAAAACCCAAAGCTAGGCAAGGCCCTTTACACGACAACCATACTAAGCAATGCTCAAATGACCCTAACCATTCAAAACATATTTAAGGCAGGTCAAAATAGTGGCAAAAACATGCTAGACTCGCAGCATAGATGGCAAGAAAGATGTGCTCATGTATTAGCTCACCAACAAGGCATAATGGCACAACTCTTAAACACAATTAAAGAGTGATAAACATGAGTGTATGATGGAAGTATATGCTCTGAAATACTATGCCAAATGATTCCAAAGCATGCAAATACCTCAAGCCAAGCATGCAAAATGCCTCAAAACTCAAAGCTAGTCAAGGCATTTGCACTATAGCTATACAAAACATGAGTCATATGACCAAGGCAGCCCAAAAAAGTCCTAAAATAGCCCAAATGGAGTTCTAAAACATACTTGAAATAAGCTAAGAATGGCTAGATTTAGAGGCCAAAACAATAGCACATGTTAGGCAATTTAGCACAATTGCACTATAAGTATACAAAGCAAAGCTTGAGTGATGAAGACCACTCAAAAAGAGTTAGAGCATGCCAAAAGAACACCAAAGATGGGCTGAGACTAAGCCAACACATGCTAGAATAATGAGCCAAAACATCAAGCATACAAGGCTAGTAAACAAGATTTGCACTACAAGTACATGAAGCATGCAAGAGGTGACCAAACCAGCCCAAAACAGAGTTATATCAGGTCCTAAAAGTCACAAAAACATGCTTGAAAAGAGCTAACATAAGCCACAAAAGGATGCTACTTTATAGTGCTAACAAGGCATGGCATGGAGAGACAAGGAGGGGAGGCCACCCCCTCCTATTTGAGACCTCAAAATAAGTTTTCTACCACTGAAATTCCTCTGAAATTTAGTGGTTTTAAGGCCAAAAAGAAGTTGTTTGAAAAGCTTGAAAGTTAGCTCAAAAGGCCTTACAAGCCAAGGAGCAAAAGGGAGGACAACCCCCTAGCCAAATAAGGCACAAACCAACACTTTTAGGACTGAAAAACAGAGGAAAAATAGAGGTTTTTTTAGTTCAACACTACCCCAAAAACAGCCCCAAAGTAGTGTGAAAAGATGGCCAAGCAAACATGCAAAATAAGCTAAAAGAGAGAGAGTTCTTACCCTTGATGCACAGCTGCAAAACAGCCTCTTTTCTGAGCCAAGCAACCTTCCAACAGCCCAAAAATAAGTTCCAAGGGACCTCAGCCCAATGATATGCAACTTTGATGAAGGATGCCTAGGCAAACTAAAAGTATTTCTCTACTTCTATGCACAAAAGGGGCAAGAGAGAGTGAACTATAGAGAGATAGGCAGAGATTTAGCTCTGAAATTTCTAGAGAGAGAGGACTTTTTAGAGTGAGAAGCTCTCAAATTTTTCCTAAGCCTTCCAAATGTTCTAACCTTCTTCAATATGAGATATAAGGCTCTCATATATAGCAAAATATCAACTTGGGTCGAAAATATCTGAATTGGGACAGCTGGAGCAAGCTGGAAACAGTTGGAGGAGAAATATCTTCAAAAAAAATGAATTTGGGTCACTCTTGGCCGACCGGCCATCTTTTGTGCCGACCTGCTACTTGTGATGGCCGATCTGCTACTTTTTTGGCCGATCGGCCACAAAAGTCTGCTTTTTAGGCCCAACTTCAAATGGGCATAACTCCTTCATCTGGACTCCTTTGCAGGTCATTCTTGTGTCCAAATTGAAGCCCTAGAAGTAAGATTTCCAATGGTGGCAGCCTTGCATCAAAATTCCAATTGTGCAAAAAGTTATGCCTTTTTTGGTGAAGCCGCTCCGTTTCGGTCCAACCGGATTGATGCCCTACTTCAACCAACCATATCTCCCCCATCCGGACTTGGATTTACGAGATTCTTGAGTGTAAAATGAAGCTCCGGAAGTCTTCTTTCCAACGGTGGTGGCATCATAGCTTAAATCCAAGTATACAAAATGATAGGCCCGATTTGGCGAGAACTGCCCGACTCTTTCTTAGCGATTCATGCCCAACTTCTTCCTCAACTAGGTTTCTTCTCTCCACTCTTCTTTTCTTTAACTCCAAACCCCCGAACAATGTGTTTTGAAAGATTTTTCAAAGATTTCATCTCTCTTTCATTCATTTCCACTTTGTCCTCGCTCGGTTTACCGAAAAGCGCAACATTTAACGAAATACGAGCCTCAGAACATCGTAAGAACTTTATTTCAAAAATATTTTGAAAGAGAGGGTTTTAAGGTCTAAAAACCATCCAAAATAGCTTTGGTCCAAAATGGGGGTGAGGTTAGGATTTGACTCTCCTCTTGCCGAAGAAATCGAACATTTGCCCTGCATATCTTTCATCACCAAAGAAACAATCAGTGGCGCCTAAGTCTTAAGGACGATAAAAAATGGGGTGTCTATAGTTGCCCCTCTTTGACAGAGCTCGAAGTCATGAAATGACGTGAGTGAATGTCAAAACCTAGAGAGGCCCATTTTTGACAAGGCCAAAGACTTGGACAAACAAACAAAATACAGATAAATAAATGGTTGCGCCCACAAGCTGCCTACGTATCCCTTTGCAAGGAATCAAACCAGCGTAGTTCAGGAGCATGATGCAAAATAATATGCAATATTACCAAAACAATGTAATGATATACAATGTAATGAAGCAATGCGAATGACACACAATGTATTTGAATTAATCAAACCACAAGCAGTGCAAAACCACACAAATATCATAAAGGGATGGAGATGCAACATCAAACTACGTTTAACACAGAAAAGGTGCCAGAACCTCAAACCACAACTCTCTTGGTGGGATAGGTGTGTGCACAGGCAAAACTATGCGTTTCGCAGCAAGAATACAAGTAATTGGGTGGCATGATATAAGTGTGGGATGATCTGCTAAGGAAAGATCATGATTCTACATGCTGAATACAACAACAAACTACGATGTAATGGATGCAATGGATAAAGCACACGGCCAAACCACATTTCTACTTAGAAAAGGCATAAACACAAAACAGACCACGTCTAACACAGAAATGGTGCTGACACCCTCAGACCACAATTCTCTTAGTGGAATAGGCGCGTACACATAATCACAGAACCATGCTTTAACGCGAAAAGTATGGGCACATGCCGGACTAAGCTTAACATGGAAAGGATGCAAGCGATAAATGGACAATGCAGTACATGCATGCAATATATTCTATATGCAATGCAATAGACATAACAGATGTGATGTAATAGATAATAGATACGATGTAACAGATATTACAGTAGATGCAAAGGGTGACATACTCCAACCATGCTGGAATCGTGAGGAGGAAAAACAAATCCCAAACACGCCAAAATCGTGTGAGGAAAGGAACACTCAAACCATGCTGAAATCGTGAGAAGAGGCCCGAAAACAACCGCCCAGGTGCGCGCACAACGCAACCTGAGATGAATCCCAAAAATGCTGAAATCGTGAGAAGAGGTCCGAAAACAAACCGCCCAGGTGCGCGCACGATGCAACCTGAGATAAATTCCAAACACGCTGAAATCGTGTGAGGAAATGGAACACTCAAGCCACGCTGAAATCGTGAGAAGAGGTCTAAAAACAACGAATTAGGAGTGCACTTGACGCAACCTGAGATAAATTCCAAACACGCTGAAATCGTGTGAGGAAAGGAACACTCTAACCACGCTGAAATTGTGAGAAGAGGCCCGAAAACAACCGCTCAGGGTAAACTAAGAATCAAAAACCGTACGAGATTACGTTTCACGTGTCCCGAGATACTCTAATCACGCTGAAATCGTGAGAAGAGGAAAACAAATTCCAAACACGTTGAAATCGTGTGAGGAAGGGCACACTCTAACCACGCTGAAATAGTGAGAAGAGATGAAAAATCACTCGGGCTCGCGCTTCATGCGTCCCGAGTTTAAACACGCCTAGGGCCGCGCTTCACGCGTCCTGAGATAAATTCCAAACATGCTGAAATCGTGTGAGGAAAAACACACTCTAACCATGCTGAAATCGTGAGAAGAGGTCTGAAAACAACTGCTCGGGCTCGCGCTTCACGCGTCCCGAGATAAAACATGCCCAGGGCCGCGCTTCATGCGTCCTGAGATAAATTCCAAACACGCTGAAATTGTATGAGGAAAGGAACACTCTAACCACGCTGAAATAGTGAAAAGAAGTCAAAAATTGCTCGGGCTCGCACTTCACGCGTCCCGAGATAAAACACGCCCAGGACCGCGCTTCACATGTCCTGAGAAAGCCCCGGAGGACAACAATCCTAAATGTTGTTCAACGTAAAAGAATAAATGATACAAGATAACACAAGATGCAAATAAATGCAAGAAGTGCGATGATATGATACATGTTACAAGCAATGTAAAGCATGTTGTTTAGGGAATTGTAGACGTGCTCCCGGGAACTCTCCGATATCCGCGCGCGCGAGGGCATAAAATATCGTTTTGTTTTGAGCTACTACAGTTCGGACTCAATGTCACGGTTCTTAATCTGATTTTACAAAGTGCAATGTAAGATTGATAAATCACCAAAGAGTCCAAATCCGGCAAATCGTTTTGGAAAACTGATTTTTTATAAAGAAGTGCCAAACATGGACTGCTTTGCCTAAGGCCACGTGTCCGTCATCACCAAAGTTGCCTCGGCTCGGGAACTTGGGTACGAGAGGGGAAGGTTATGCAATGAGCACCCTCGCTCGCCCGATCAAAGATTGGCCTGTACTAAGCATGATATTTTGTTTTTGAAAACACATGTGCTCTTATTCCGATTAATTAGCTAATCTTACTACGTGATGCGCACAACATACAAGTATAGACTAGATCGCCTAATTTGGAACAAAACATTGCATATCCGTTTGTTTGAAAATGGTTAGAAGTTTGCTACTCGCAAGTAGGCTAAAACAGGGACTTGATGAATTGTTCCAATTCAAGCAATCCAACCTTCACCCACAGGCATTCAGGCAGTTAATCACATAAGCAGTTAGCCTCATGGCAAGCATATTTTCATGGCAATCAATAATACACATGCAGTATGCTAAAGCGTAAACACTCACAGTGTACTCCGAGCCAAAACAGAGAACTAGTTAGAAATCATGCATGATCCTAGTTCATGTTAAGATAGCTAATGCAGCACATGCAAAAATGCAACTCAGATAGGCTCGGTTATTCTAAGATGTCATGTGAGGTGCAACTTGATAACATGCTGTTTGAACACGTATTCAAGTAAATGTATTGAAATACAATGCGGTTAGTATGATACGCCGAGCCCGGTGCATGCAAAACAGATGAATGGATGCACGCATGCAAGCATAAGGTATGCTAATTTGAAATATGCCCTAAAACTAACCATCGTAAGCGGTTAAGTAAAAGGGAGAAAGAAATGGAGGTTGGAAGACATGCATCACACACACACGCGCTTATTACAACAGTAGGCCCTCTCGAGAGAAAGACCGAATAAGAAGCTAATCAGCTAATCTAAGCTAATTAAACTAATTATTACAGATCAAGCTAATTAACTAATCCTAGTTAACTAACTAAGCTATTACAACACAAATCGAATAGTTAACGCATTAACGAATTAGGTACAAACCAAAGCGTAAACTAGCTAAGGAAAGTAGCTAAATAAAGTAGTAAAGCAAGGCCCTCAGAGGGAAGAATGCATGCATGCCCGATCGCCTCGTTCGGAAATCCGTCGCGATACCCCAACTTGCCTCTGTTTGCAATTGGTTCCAAAACACTACACCAAGCTCCAGAAAGCTGAAACTCCATCATGGGAACCTGTGGGAGGAATGCCGACCAGTTGTTGAGGAAGGAGACCACTTGCCGACCACTTTCTGTGCTGAAAACCAGAAAAAGTGGTCAGCCAGCTAGTAATACTGGTCGGCCGACCAGTTGTTACTGCTGAATTCTAGTTTGCTGCAACAGAGAGCAAGAAAGGGCATGGCAATGTATTTGCAAGATATGTGTGCACAACCACTCTCCCTATCATTTCATGAGCTCAAGGGAGTGTGGTTCTCGACCCTCGGGCCACCAATCACGCATCTCGATGCATGATGGCCGAGAGGCGAAGTTGCACAATTCAATATGAAAATGAATGCACAAGTAAACACATAATGCCTAAAAACTCTATCATGTATGATCAAGAGCGTCGGTAACCGGGAATTGAGGCACGTTTCATCACTTTAAGTATGAAACGTCCCTCTTTTCCTATGCTCAGATTAACACTTAATCCAAACAACAATGCAAAACAGGGCATACACAATGCGACTCAAGCATGCAAGTGTGCAATGCAACATGAACAACCTAACAAGGCTAATGACATGCACAATGTTAATGCATGTAACAACTAGCATTCACAATGCAAATGGATAACATAGCATACACAATGCGATGTAACCTAAGCATGCAAACAACATGGCATACACAATGCTATGAACTACATGCAAACAATCATGGCATACTCAATGCTATGAACTACATGGCATGCTCAATGTTTAATGTAAGATAGCATTCTCAATGCAAGGTGACATGGCATACACAATGCTAAATGCTAGGACCTAGATGGCATACTCAATGCAAGGCAATCATGAGGTTCTAAACACAATGTAAAGCATGCATGCATGATGCAATGCAACAAGGGTAACTTAGCAATGTTAGGAACATGGATACTCAATGCAAGGAACAACTTGGCATGCACAATGCAAAGGACTACATAGCATACACAATGCGAAGTAAGATAAGCATGCAAACAATACGCAAGTGAACATGCTAAATGGACTTAAACCAAAAGGGGTAGACCTCAGTCATGCCCAAATCTGTGACAACCTTCACCACTGTTTACTGATAACACTACTGATTAGTGCTAATCTACGATTAAGCATGTTAATTGACTGACTGACTAAATTACTAAACTGATTGATTGATTGTGCTAGTTTGAATGCAATTCTATCTGTTGACTGTTAAATTATCTGTTCATATTTTATGCTTTAAACTGCAAATTGAAGGCCTTATCGGCGGCCGAATCTGAAATTGATTGATGTTTTGTGCTAATTAAGATTTATATGATTTTATGGTATATTTAATTGAAATGTGATTTGGTATGATTAAATTAGATTTAATAATGACAATTACATAAGTTAGACTTATTTACCGCTTTACCACTTAGTGGGCCACTACCTAGGACAATATTGAAGCCTCTTCCACTTGATCACACAACATTTCTTCAGCCATATTGAGCTAAACGTGAGAGAGAAAGAGTGAGAGAGGGAGAACTTGGCTTCAATTGGGAATTGCTTGAATAATTGAAGAGTAGATTACAATTTGAGCTTCTACATCTTGAATTTAAGACTTAAGGTAGAGCATTTGCCTTCTTGTTCATGAATTTTAGTAGATTCTTGCATGGTTCATGTTATATTGAAGAGTAGAGGCATGAATTAGCTTATTATGTTGAATTTAGAGCTTAATTCATGCATGCATGTGCATATCTTGAAGTATTGAGGTTGTTTTCATGGAAATTGTTTCATGCATGTCCATCTTTTGACCATAGTCCATGATTTCATCTTGTTTTTGGAAGAATTGGCTCTTTGGAGCATGAATTGGAAGCTTTGGAGTTGGTTAAATTCATGCATGTTGCATGTTCATCATGTTATTGAATTTTGAGTTGGATTTGTGCTTAATTGAACTACCTTTGGGCTTTGATTTCTCAAATTGACCTTTGAAACATGTAATATTATGGGTTTTGAAGTGTTTTCCAGAAAATTAGCCCAAGAGGATCGATTTTGGTGCACTAAAATTGAGTTTTGAGCTTAAGGTTCAAATCTGGAATTTCCAGAAGTTGGACTCACGCTCGAGCGAGGAACTCCACGCTCGAGCGTACACTCTGTGATCATGCAGTCCGCTCGAGCGAGGTAAGTGACGCTCGAGCGTGAAATGCGTGTATCCAGTACTTTGCATGTGTTTACAGTCCACTCGAGCGAGAGAGTTTACGCTCGAGTGAGGACTTGTGTCTCACGCTCGAGCGGGGGTCGAGCGCCCGTCGAGTGTGAATTTTGAGCATCCAGTGTTTTCACTGTAGTTTACAGTCCGCTCGAGCGACGGAAGTCACGCTCGAGCGGAGCCCCTTTGTCAGCATGTCCGCTTGAGCGTAGAAAGCCACGCTCGAGCGAGACCCCTGTTTTCTGAAAATTTTGTAAAGTGTTTAAAAGTGCATCTTTGCATCCTCTTTCCATCCTAGGCATTCCTAGGGCATGTTTAAGGCATCTTAAGGAGGATATTGATGTAGAACCACATCGAGGCAAATTAGGGATTAAGTTATTATTTTCCCAACTATGTAGCTTAGTGTGTGTTCATCCTGTAACTGTGTAGGGTTGGCATCTGAGGATGCGCACTAGCTTATCTGTAGCTCATAACTCTGTGAGTAATAATGTTGTAAAGATATGTTCAAAAATGATTATTTTCTGGACAATTGAACTGTACTGTTTTCTGAAATGATACTGTTACTGAATGAATGATGTCCTAATTGTGAACTGTATTGTGGCATCTTTAGCAACCTACCGTTACTGTACTGTACTGCTACTGTCACAGAGATCTCTGTCGGTTCCCATGTTGGAACCACTACTGTTTACTGATATGATGGCCATCAACTGACTGTTCGGTCTGTCTAGACCTACTGTACTGTCTTGCTATTGGATGTACCACATATGACTGCTATGACTGAGTAACTGATATACTGATTGAAATGACTGTTTTCAATACTGAAAGGACATTCATTCCTAACCTCTTTACGCATTATGTTATTCACCGGGCTTTAGCTCACTGCTCATATATATATGTAGGTGTTCAGGCACCGGACCGCTGCTAGAGGTGTCAGGCAAGCTCTCGTTTTGTCAAGCCAACCTATATGCCTCACTGCGAGGTTCCGTGCCTGTTAAAGCCAAGGCTGTTTGGGGTCTTTTAGTTTTCCCCTTTTTGTTTCTGACCTGTATAGACTGAATGTTTTTGTACTGTACTGTCTTAATAGGGATCAAGTCCCTGATCTGGATAATTGTAAATACTGTGCATACTGTTTTGGTACTGACTGTATATATGTATGAAAAGTCTTTTGCATGCAGACTGTCACAGCTCATTGGACATCTTTTAATTACTGTATTGGCTTCCGCCAGCCCCTGTACTCTGTATTACTGTTTCACTGTTAAGCAGGCCTTCGGTAATCTCGGATTACTGGCCGGTTACGGTACTAAACCCATAGGGACGGGTTTGGGTCGTGACAAAATCAGTGGCCATAATGATGAAACCAAGGCACCAAAGGCATATATAAGCATGCATGCCAATTGGCTTACCAATTAGGCTAAATGGCACAACTCTCAAGAGTGTTCAAAGAATTACAAAAGTGGAAGTGCAGCAACACTAAATGTACTGAAATTAGGTAAGAAATGATGTCAAATCATTCAAATAAAGCAAGTGAAGCATGCAAGAATCCTAAAGCATGAAAGCTAACAAAGAGGATTACTCTAGGGACATGCAATACATGGCTGTAGACGTCCCCGAATGTCCCGGGGGAAATCCCTCCGTTTTGTTCATTGGGCTTACTACAGTTCAGGACTCAATGTCATGGCCCTGTATCTAATCTCGCAAAGTGCAATGCAAGACCGATGAATCATCAAAGAGTCCAAATCCGTCAAATCGTTTTGAAAACAGATTTTTTTGAAAGAAGTGCCAAATATGGACTGCTTTGCCAGATATAGAGTCGCCACCTAAATATTTTATTTTGGGGAATTTAGGAAACCCTGACTCGTTTGCCTAAGGCCACGTGTCCGTCATCACCAAAGTTGCCTCGGCTCGGGAACTTGGATACGATTGGAGAAGGTCACTTCGTGAGCACCCCCGCTCGCTCGATCAAAGATCGGCCTCTACTAACTATGATATCGAGTTTTGAAAACATTATGTGCTCTTATTCCGGTTATTAGCCTAGATTTACTACGTGATGCACACAGCATACAAGTATAGATTGGATCGCCTGAATTGGAACAAAACACCTCATGTTTGCTTTTGAAATGGTTTGCTACTCGCAAGTAGGCTAAAATGCGAATTTGCCACCCTCAGGTGGGCTTAAAGAGCAAGATGATTTGCCACTCTCAAGTGGGCTTAAAACTCACAGTCAATGCATTATTCCAATTCAGATAATCCAACCTTCACCCACAGGCATTCAGGCAGGTATATCACATAAGCAGTTAGCCTCATGGTAAACATGCTATCATGGCAGTCACTCACACGTATGCAAGGATGCTAAAGCATAAACACTTACCGAGTACTCCGAGCCAAAACAGAAACTAGTTAGTAATCAATGCATGATCCTAGTTCATGTTAAGATGGCTAATGCAATACATGCAAAATGCAACTAGAAATAGGCTCAGCTATCCTAAGAATGGCATATGAGATGCTACAGCTAACACGTGTTCAACTTGGAATTGGAATACAATGCAGTTAGTATGATGCGCCGAACCCGGTGCATGCAATACAGATGAATGATGCAAACATGCAATCATAAGTATGCTAATTGAAACATGCCCTAATCTAACCATCATAAGCTGGTAAATAAAAGGGAGAAAGACGTAGGGTTGGAAGACATACATCACGCGCACGCACACTTATTACAATTGTGCCCTCGTTCAGAGGGTCCGAATAAATAATACAGTCCGAATAAATAATTAACTACTCTAGCTAATTAAATATTACAAAACCCTAATTAATTAACAAATTAACTAGGAAAGCGAATAAACTAGCATGCAAGCTATAAAATGGACTGCCTCAGCTCTTGTTCCGAATGATGAAAGATGCATGCGTGCTCGGGTTGCTTTGTCGGGAAATTCCTTGCGATGCCCCAATTTGCCTCTGTTTTGCAATTGGTCCTAAAACACTGTACAAAACTTTCGAAGGCTGCTGACTAGTTTATGCTGCTGGATTCCGATTTGCTGCAACAGAGAACAAGAAAGGGGCATGGCAAAGTATTTTCAACACATGTGTGCATGACCATTCTCCCCGTCATTGCATAAGCTCTAGGGAGTGTAGACCTCGATCCTCGTGCCACCAATCACGCATCTCAATGCATGATGGCCGAGGAGTCGAATTGCACGACTCAATGTGAAATGAATACACATATAAACATAACAAGGCCTAAACCCCATCATGGGTAATCCGGAGTGTCGGCGACCGGGAATTGAGACACATTTCGTCACTTTGAGTACGAAACGTCCCTCGTTTCCCATGTTTGGACTAACCCTACTCCAAACACAATGCAATGAGATGGCATACACAATGTGACTAACGTGCAACCCTAAATGCAATGTAACCTAATCATGCTGGCATGCGAGGGATGATATGCAAACATGCATCTAGCATACGCAATGCTATGAACTGAGAATGGCATACTCAATGCACACAAACTATATGGCATACGCAATGCAATATGGACTTAAACTATAGTGAGTGGACCTCAGCCCCACTCAAATCAGTGGCCATACATGAAAATGAAACAACCAAAATACATGCAAACATGCACGAATACAAATGACCGATCCTAAGGCGCAACATGCAACTCTAACTAAGCATGGCAAAGGATGAAATATGGTATGGAAACACACATTCTCCAACTCTAAAACATGATGCACAATGGTCCCGAATCATGCAAACACTTCACAATGCATGCTAGATGACACAATTACCGAAATTAGTGAAGTGGATTACACTAGAGGTACATAAAATGATGCACAAATGGCAAGACCAGCCCCAAATAGACCCTAGGCAAGTCCAAGACAGTGGAAAAATGCCTAAAATGATGGTTCAATATGCAAAGAAATGAAGCTCATTCAATGGTCCGAAAACAAGGCATACAAGCCCAACTCTCAAACGCATTTAAAGAGTGAAAATCATGGGAATATGGCATATATGTAAGCTCTAAAATATGATATGCAATGGCCCCAAAACATGAAAACACCTTAGTATATGCATGTAATAGACCTCGAAACTCAAAACTAAGCATGGACATTGAACTACAAGCATGCAAAACAAACATCATTCGACCATGAGACCCAAAAACAGAGCTAAGGCAGTCCAAAATATGCACAAAATTAGTCTAAGGCATGGCCAAAAAGTGCTAGAATTAAAGGCCAAAAGATCATGCAATACAAGCTAGTGAACCATGATTTGCACTACAACTATATGAAGCACATGAGAGCTCACCAAACCAGCCAAAAATAGAAGTATGTCATGCCAAATAATGCCCAAAAACCCATGGAAACATGGCCAATGCATGCAAGAATGATATGTTCCTTTGAAAGGCCAATAAGAGGGTTATTCAACACATGCATGATGGACATACAAAATGGCAAAACCACCTCTGGACAGGGGTTATGATGACCCTAAAACTCACTGAAAAGGGCCTGAAATGAACATAGGAAGCATGCAAGTAAAGGCCCCTTTGAAAGGCCTTGAAGAGGATTACTCTACACATGCACAATAGACATTCAACATGAAAAAAACGGCTCTAGACAGAGCCTATGCAGGTCACAAAACTCACAAAGAGTGGCCTGAAACATGTCTTGAAAACATGCAAATAGGGGCTCCTTTGAAAGGCCAAGAAAGCTAGTAAACAAAACAAGGGGTGAGAGGGTCACCCCTCTCTGATTTTGGGGCTCAAAACAGTATGCTAGCCACTGAAAATCCACTAGATTTCAGTGGCTAGAAGGCCAAACAAAGCTCACTTCAAAGGCCTAGCTGCATGGCTCAAAACAAGGTGAAAACAAACATGCAAGGGGGTAGATGACTCCTAACAGAAAAATGACCTTAAACAAACTTCAAGAGGAGCTTAAAATAAGATTTTTTCAGTTTATGACAAAGCCCAAAAGTGCTTCCAAATAGAGCTAAGATATGGAGCAAAATAATGTCAAAAAGAGGGAAATAAGTGTTACCCTTGTAGAGAAGACCTCCAGCAGCTTCTGGACCAAAATAACAAACCTTCAACCTCTGAAAACCAGCTCCAAGGTGCTTAGAGTGATGGTGGAGGTGTTAGGATAGGAGGTGGTGTGTAAGGGAGGGCAAGAACTTCACCCTTTGAAGCTAAAATGGAGAGAAACAAAGGGAGATATGGTGTATATGCTCAGCCAACTTCAGAACCCTTGCTAATGAAGGAGAGGGTCTCTCTTATAGCCAAAGAGGTCTAAAGCTTCTCTTGGAAGCTTGGAAGCAAGATTAAACATCCTCCATACATGTGTATGGAGGATGCAGCAAATGCCTCCCAGTTGGCACAGCTGGAAGCAACTCAGGAAGACAAAACAGGAGGGAGTAGGCCAACCAGTGCAAGTGGTCGGCCGACCAGGCCAGGTGGTCGGCCAGCCAGGTCAAAAGGTCTAACTCAAAACTAGGTGGTCGGCAACCCATATTGGTGGTCTCCCAGGTGAATACAACTCAGTGGTGATATGGGAGACCAGTAATTGTGGCCCAAAAGTGAGGGAGACCAGCTCTCTAACAAGAAAATCGGGTGGCAAAGAGAAAGGTGGTCTCCAAGAAGAAAAGGTGGTCTCCCACTCTTGTACCACCTTCCTAACAATGAAAATAGGGTCCATGCCAAAAATGAACCCACACCGATGCAAAACGAGGCTTCGGGGGTCAAAACGCGCAGCCAGGTACCCTGAAAACTGACTATCAAGCACCGGAAGTGGCGTACGACCACGAAGGTGGTCTCCCGGGCCACAGTGTCCCTCTAGGGAGAGGAAACAAGGTGTGTGCCAAAAACCGGAGCAAACGGAGAAAGTTAAGCGGTCCCAAACCGAGGCGCACGGCCGACGGCTCCGAAAACCGGAAACTGGTCTCCAAACGGGAACAATGGCTTACAACCATGAAACGTAGCCTACGGCCATTGAGAGATGGTCTACGAGACCTCTCCCTTCCTTCGGGAAGAGAAAACAGAACCTGGTTAGCAAACCGAGGCGAAGCACAAAAGAGTCCCGAAGTCCGGAGGCAAGGCTCTCAGTCGAGACTCTGTAACCTCAGAACGAGCACAATATGCACCATCACCGAGCGCTCAGTCGATGACGTCCGAGTCTTAAGGTCGGTCAAAAATGGGTTGTCTACAATGGCACAAATGCATGAACCAACCATGGACAGAGCTGAAATAGGTCAAAACATGGACCAAAACATGGACCAAAACATGCTAAGATGGAGGCTCAAAGACCTAGGCATGCAAACATAAAAGCTAGGCTACAAGTAAGGCAACAATGCACAATACTCAAAGGCATTCAAAGCATGAAAGAAGTGGGAACATGGCAGTCCTAAATGCTCTGAAATGTCATGTTAAGTGATGCCAAATCATGTATACAACACAAATGAAGCATGCTATGATGCTCAAAGCTTGAAGCAAGCAAGAGCACTTGTACTATAGCTATACAAAACATGAAGCATATGGCTAAGGCAACCCAAAATAGTCCTAGAACATGTCAAAATGAGTCTAAAACATGCATGGAAGGAAGCCAAAACATGCTAGCATGAGGGGCATAAGACATGATGCATACAAGGTAAATAAGGTGGATTACACTACACCTATTAAGACCAAGCATGGGATGACTTAACCAGCAAAAATCAAAGTTGTATCATGGCATAATAACCCCCAAAACACACTGAAATGATGGCTCGCAAGCTTAGGCATGAAGGCATACACAATGACTCATGTTAAGGCATAAAGGGGCCAACCCTCCAACGCATTGAAAGAGCACAAAAATGCAAGTGCAAGACCATGAAACATGGACTGAAATCACATTATAAATGATGCCAAATCATTCAAATAGTCCAAGTAATGCATGCTAGTGGACGTGATGCACAAAGCTAGCAAGCTAGATTGAACCATGGCTATACAAAGCAAGTCATGCATGGCCAAAACAACCAAAATCAGAGCTAAAGCATGTTAAAACATGGACAAAAGCTTCTTGAAGTTAAGCCAAAAGCATGCTAGAATGACATGTCAAAGCATGATGCATGTTAGGCTATTTCATGGAAATGCACTACAAGTGCAAGGAGCATGCAAAAGCTAACCAAACCAAACCCTAACAGAGGTATGACATGGCAAGACATCACCAAAAACATGCTAAAATGGAAAGAAAACAAGCTAGAATGACATGCTACTTCATGAAGCATACAAGACTAGTTTGTGTGATTTACACTACAAGTGTATTAGGCATGCATGGAGTGACAAAACCAAGCAAAAACAGTGGCATGCCACAGCAAAATAACCATAAATACAAGCTAAGATATGGCCAACATAAGCTTAACAAATATGCTCACACATAAGGCATTCAAGGCAAGTATTGAAGACACAAGGAGAGGGGATGACCCTCTCCCATTTGGGACCTCAAAACACCCTTCCCACCACTGAAATTCCTTTGAGTTTCAGTGGTGAGAAGGCCAAAACAAGGTGGTCCCAAAGGTTCATAAAGAAGGCACAAAAGCAAAGCCAAACAAGGCCTAAGAGGGGGTAAACAACCCCAAACACAAAAGTGACCTTAAACAAAGATCTAAAGCACACAAAAACAGAACTTTTTGCAGTAGGACGTTAAGCTTAAAACAGCATGCAAGAGGGTCCAAAAGCTTAAGAAAGAATGGGGGACTTAAGGGTTAAAGACTCACCCTTGAAGACCTTCTTTACTACTGCAACTCCAGTAACCTCTTTGAGTTCAAACCAGCCCAAGAACACTAAAAACAAATTCAAGAAGCCTCAGCAACACAAGCAAGGTATTTGAGTGTGTGTTTGTGTGTTAAAGTGAGACAAAATGACACTTTTATGCACAAAATAAGATCAAACAAGGAGATATAGATACAAAGCTATATGTATCACTCCCACCTCTAATTTCTGAATCTAGAGGAGGAAGGAGATGGTTCTCTCTTATAGAGAACCAAAAGCAAAGCTTCTTGAGGAAGCTAAGGTTCAAGGCAATCCCTTCATACACGTGTATGGAGGATAGCTTCAGTGCCCTCCAACTGTGCCAGCTGGAGGAAAATATCTCCAAAAAGGTGGCAAAAAGCAGCCGACCACTTGAAGTGGTCGGCCAACTACTTCAAGTGGTCGGCCGACCACTTTAAGTGGTCTCCCAAGAAGACCACTGGTCGGCCATGGTGCGAGATGATCAGCACACTGAAAACAAGCCAGGGGTGGGGTGGCCGACCAGAAAAGGTGGCCCAAAGACCCAGGAGACCAGTTGTCAGATCAAAAAATTGGCTGGCGGGAAGAAAAGTGGTCTCCAAGGAGAAATACTGGTCTCCCATCATTGTACCACCTTCCAAACAAGGAAAATAAGGTTTGTACCAAAAACAAACCAAAACAGATGCAAGACAAAGTTTGGGAGGCAAAGCGCGCAGCCGGGAGTCTCGAAAACTAGCTGACAAGCACCAAAAGTGGTTTAAGACCACAAACGTGGTCTCCCAAACCACAGTGGCCCTCTAGGCCAAGGAAACAAGGTGTGGTTCAAAAACCACACCAAACGGAGAACGTTAAGCGGTCCCGAGACAAGTCGCGCGACCGAAGGCTCCGAAAATCGGAAACTAGTCTCCAAACGAGAAAAGTGGTCTACGACCGCAAAAAGTGGTCTACGACCGCAAAGAGATGGTCTACAAAATCTCTCCCTCCCTCAGGCAAGGAAAATAAGGCCTGGTCTGCAAACCAAGCCGAAGCACAAAGAGTTCAGAGGCCCGGAGGCAAGGCTCTCAGCCAAAACTCTGAAACCTCGAAACGAGCACAACATGCACTATCATCGAGCGCTCAATCGATGATGTCTGAGTCTTAAGGTCGGTCAAAAATGGGGTGTCTACAGGAATGCAATAGACAAACAAAGCGCCGCTTTAGAAAGCACCTCACAGGGTGAGTGGCGATGAACCGCTCTGCTCTGGCGGGGATCTCCCCCTTGCGTTCTTCGAACTCTTACCTTCAACTCACAGTTCAAAGGTTCTGAAATGCTGATAAAGGGGTAACCTCTGTATGTAGAAGCCACGGATGCCGCTTTCCTTCCTAATCATATTCACAACTTTCCCTATTCTCCAACGAGGTGACAGACTAGGTTGGTTCAGTATCCAGAATTGAGGCGCATACACATGCTATCTCAATCTATGGGGCTGCCATACAGATTTCAAGCCGAGGATACACTCCTGGGTATTTAAATCAGACTTTAGTCTCGAAAATTCCAAACCTTTGTGTTCTAGGCATCAGCCATTCGAACTCTAGTTTTCGCCGTCGCAGTTGGTCTCCTAGGAACTCATTGCAAACATAGCCAAGATAACTCTGGCGGGGAATGGTACTCAGGGAGAGCACTTCTGATTGCCATTATGGCTTTGAAGCAGGCTTGATCTTGCGCTTGAGGTAGAGGCACACTCATACTTCGGAGCATTGACATGGCCTGAAGAGGTACACCCGGAATGCAATATCGGAACTTTCTGAAGTTGAAACAAACTCAAATGCTCCAAATTTTCCCTCTTTTCTTTTGCTTTGCAGTCTGGAACCTATGTAGCTTCAGATAGGTCCTTATTCTATTGTTCTCATGACCTGGGTTGAACCCTGCAGTTTTATGAAAGAACAAATCATGTTTTGCACATATGTAGAGAATGGCACAGTACTCTGAGCACAAAACGATTTATTTTTGAAATTGAAATTGAGAAAAGAGTTCTCAACTGGGTATTGAGCTTACGACTGACCACAATCAAAACGACTCAACAAAGGGAAAAACAAGGGTAAAACAACCTAAACACATCTATTGACACTCAAAATGACTCAAAATAAGAATCGAGATAAACAAAACAACACACACGACACTCAGACGTATTTCAATGGCAAGAGACCTCTCAGTTCGCGAGGAGCCAATTTCTTCGGGTATTGTTTCCCACCCTTTTCTCATTTGTGATTCTCACATCACTCTTACACTCAATCTCTTTTTCTCTGAAAGCCCTTTCCATCACTCTTCTCTCAGCGCACATCTCTCTATTCTTCAATCTCTCATTTTTTATCCCTCCTCTGGGTGGTTGACGGATAAGCAAAAAGTTGCGGGCTCTTGCCTTTAGCATTTTGCTAGATTCTCATTCTTCCGCTCAGAATAGTGAACTTCTCCCGCAAAGGGGTTGTGGTGCGACTGGATGTGCAGCAGATCAGCAACTGACATCGGTTGACAATGCGCTTGGCCAATTCGGATGTGATCGGACCTGTCCAGATGCGGGAGTGGAATATCTTGATCCATTCCAGTTCGTGCTTCGCACTTAGCTTGATATCTCGCTGCTTGGAGGATGAGAGAGCTTTCGGCCCTTTGCTTATTAGCTTCAATTGTGCCCTTTTCTGGTAAACATGGTGCCCTTTCTGGCAAGTATGGTGCCCTTTCCGGCAACTATGCTGACAACGGGGAAAAGACAGAAAACCTGACTCAACTGTGCCCCTAGTTCATCATTTTGACCATTTTTTTGTTTTGGCTTTCTACTAAAACAATTTTGACCAATATGAGAGTTAGATTAACATATTTGTTCAACTTTTTGATTTGAAATCATGCAAGTCAGGCTATGAGCACTGAAAATTTTCCTTTTTCGGGTCCAAGAAATGGTCCAATTTTGGAAAAATGGAATAATTTTCGAGAGAAAATTAGTCAACCTCATTAAAAATTCTCAAAAACTGTTTTTACAAATGGCCACTGCTCGACCAACACAGAATTTACTCTTGAGATGCACAACCTCAGATCCAAAACAATGGAAAATTGCCCCTTGTCTAAATAATACTGCATGACAACGGAAAGTTGCCCCTTGTCTGAATGGCACCACAGCACACTGTAATCAGTCCTCAAAGTGACGATCACAATCGAACTCTCGAATACAGAGAAGACAAAGATGATCAGAACCATTACATGGACACAGTCGATTTGGAAGTGTTTATGGCTGGAATTCATAATGAAGTTGTCTACATATCCCAAAGATGGGAATCAAGCCTGACGTAGTTCCGGGTTAAGGTACACTTGGGTATTAACCTCTCCTTTTGCGCTCTAACTTTTGCCAAGGCTGCCCTTCCGGGTTTTCAACCTTGCGAGCTATGTTCTTCTTTTCTTTTCAATGCTTTTCATTTCTTTCTTCTTTTCTTTTCAATGCTTTTCATTTCTTTCTTCTTTTCTTTTCTTTCTTTGTTTTCATTTCATTTCTTTTCTTTTCTTTTTTTCATTTTCATTTTTTTTTATTTTCTTCATTTTTGTTCTTTTCTTTGCTCTAACTTTTGCCTGGGTCGCCCTTCTGAGTTTTCGGCCCAGCGAGCCTCTCAAGGGTAAAAGTGTAACTTTGTCCATGTTGATCAGTTTGAGATCTCGAAGCCATCTGAATCCAGGAGAATGGCTGTTGTTCGCTGATGATGTAAAAGTCCATCCAATAGGGGCTGAATTTGCCCCTAGTGTTGTAGATAGGAACTTGGTTGTCCTTCAACAATACTTTCTTCTTTTCTCCCTTCTGGGATTTGGCATTCTTGCCGATCTTCGTTAGTTTGAGAAAAGTCCCAATTTTTGACTCTTCGAGCACATCTGACATTTTTTATGCCCCTAGTTCAAGGGCTGCTTCTTATCCAGCTTTACAAGCTTTCTTTGATCATATCTGATCTTCTTGCCCGTAGTTCATAGGCTGCTTCAAATCTAGCCATACAGGCCTCACATTGTGGTTGACCGTTGAACATTCTGAATCCAAGTTCAAGGTTTGAAAGAAAAGGGGTTGAGTCTTGAGGCTGAGAGCGATCCTAAGCTGCACAATCTCAAAATCAATTCCACACAGGTCTTCGTGGGACCACGCAAAACATTTTTTGAAATCTTTTAAGAAAGCGACTAGTCGCTCGCGCTGAAGACAATGTAGAACCAATCTAGATCAAGCCAGGATCCTTCTCAGTACTCACATTAACAAACATGATTTCATTCATTAAGGGCCTAGCACGCCTCTCTTTCTCTCAATTTGATCAAATTTTTGCAAATCCCGAGGAATTCCTTCGTCTTCGTTTTCATCACAGTGTTCGAAAAGTTTTGAAAAACTTAGGTCAATGCAATGACTTAAAGGCATAGAAAAGTGGGTGAAAAGCACTGCTGCTTCATTCAAACTTGCTGGCACAACTGGCTTCAGTAGAAACAAGCACAAAAGTGTGAAAATCACTGTTGTTTCATTCATATCTTCTGGCGCAACTGGCTCCAAGGCAGAAACAGACTCAAAAGAAAGGGTGTAAAAGACAAACACAAAACAAGAAAGTGATGCCAGAGGTAACACCCTTGAGATCACCTGACTCTAACACCATAGGACTGACTCGATACAACAAGATAGACTCAACTGACTAAGTGCAAAAACACTGACTCAATACAACACAACAAAACTGACTCAATACCCAAGTTAGAAAGTACAAAAACTCGCATTTGCAGATTGCTCAAAATAGTGCATGCCATCCCCATATCTGGAGTAAAATGAGCGCCATCGGCAGCTGGTTCATCCCCCGATCACATGGTCACATTATCCCCTAAGTTCATCGATCCAGTGCCGATAGACTTTACAGGACCTGGTGCGGTGATGACCCCGTTGTCAATCAAATCTTGTATTTCGTGGCAAAAACGAAAACAAAGGTCAGTGTCATGGCCGGCTTGTTGATGAAAGGCACAGTACTTAGCTGGGTTGTAGGAGAGAGGAAGTTTATTCGGTAATGGCCGCGGCTCCAGGGGCTTGAGATGCCTCTGTCCTACGAGGATTGGGAGAGCTTTGGACAAAGTCATATAGAGGGGATGGAAGACCCTTTGACCTCGGGGTTGGTACTTCGAGGTTTGTGGAGTTTTGCTGGATACAGCAGCAAAGGGATTGGTAGGCGCTGACTCGATTTGCTGATCTCTTCTGAGCACGGGATTAGAGCTGAAAGGAACATTCCTGGTACGACGGCCCTTCTCCCGGTTTGCCTCTTGATTCAAACTGCTCTCATTCTGAGTGGCAAAAGTGTCGTCCACAACCTTTGCAACAACTGCAAGCACTTGCTGTTTGTTTAGCCTTTCGGCTTTCAAAGCCTCAACAGCCCACAGAAGGTGTTCGTGGGGACTAATGTCTGCCCCTACCTTGTTCTTACCACCTGCCTCCACCTTATCAAAAGATCGAGTCGCTATATCAGAGCGGAGCCCAGTTATTGTCGATACGCCAACACCCGGATCTGAGATGGCTTCAGGTTGGCCCTTTTTAGTTACAGCTTGCCCCAAGATCGAGGAGCCTTTTGGATTGAAACTTCTAGCCTGTGATGTAGTCAACAATTGAGCCAAAATTCCAAAGGCTAAATCTGCCACTGTTCTCTGAAGATCTTCAATCATTCTCATTAGCTCAGAAGTAGTGGATTCACGGGTTTGAGATGATTGGGGCTCGAGTACATCCATCATACACAAGTCCAGAACAAAGGTGATGTGGCTAGTGACTGTCGGATCAGTTGAACCGGTGAACCCTGACTGGCCTTTCTTTGCCTTGCCTCGGCGAAGAAAACACTGGTTTCCTTTGAACTGAATCTCTGACCTGACAAAGTCTATCAACACAAGTCCAATGAACCTAGGGGATATCGGAGCCTTCTGAAGCTATAGTTCCAAGACTACCTAGAAAAAGAGAAAACAGACAGCACCTTAGCCTGATTTCACCAGAACCAATATGAGCAAAGCTGAATGACTGTGCCCCCCAACAGAATTCTACCCAAAATTCTGCCTGTAAACTGATACCCTCAAGCCGATACTCAGACTTGCAACTGATACATACAACCTGTAGAGACGCACTCTAACAGCACATATCAAGCAAGTAAGAGCCAAAACACCCCTATGGTAGGGTAGGGTTTCCCTGTCCTATTTTGTCAGGAGCTAGGGTTTCACTACGCACGCAGTGGTTTCAAACAACCTACAATCGGGTAAGCAACATGTCCTAGTTTGGAATGGTCTCTATGGATTCCGATATGCACTAGGTCGAATGGTCAAAAAGGGTGCCTCAGTAAAAACTGAGGTTTGTGTTCCCATCATGGCAGAGCTCGTAACCGGTCAGCCTTATGGCACGTAGCCTCTGGCAAACTGTTCAGGAATAACAGACGGCAAACACGGTGTCCTAGGCGCACCAATGCAAATGCAATGCAAAAAGACACATAAGTGTAGACAAAACAAGATATCATGAGTTCAAATCAAGTTCTCTAAATCCCTAGCAGAGTCGCCAGAAACTGTAGCCCACCCGAACTCCGCTCCGTGCGCGAGGGCGCGAATCGTTGTTCTTAGCTACTACAGTTCGGACTCCTATCACGATTCTGAATCTAATCTCACAAAGTGCAATGTAAGACTGATAAATCACCAAAGAGTCCAAATCCGGCAAATCGTTTTGGAAAATTGATTTTAATCAAAAAGCGCCAAACATGGACTGCTTTGCTAGATTTCAGAGTCGCCACCTAAATATTTTGTTTTGGAAAATTTAGGAAACCCTGACTCGTGCCTAAGGTCACGTGTCCGTCATCACCAAAGTTGCCTTGGCTCGGGCACTTGGGTACGAGAGGGGAAGGTCATGCAATGAACACCCCCGCCGCCCGATCAAAGGATCGGCCTTTACTAACATATATGTTGTTTTTGAAAACACATGTGTTCTTATTCCGGTTTATTAGCTAGCTTACTATGTGATGCGCACAGCATACAAGTATAGACTCAATCACACGGATTGGAACAAAACAACTCACGTTTGTTTTTTAAAGTGGTTTGAAGCTGCTACTCGCAAGTAGGCTAAGACGTGGATTTTCCACCCTCAAGTGGGCTTAGAAAAACATGATTTTGCCACTTCAAATCGGCTTTAAAACTCACAATCATCGAGTTGTTCCAATTCAGGCAATCAAGCCTCCACTCACAGGCATTCAAAGAGTTATAACAGTTAAGCACATAGCCTCATGGCAAGCATGCTAAACATGGCAACACGTACATGCATACAAGGATGCTAAAGCATAAACACTTACCTAGTACCCCGAGCCAAAACAAAAGTTAGTTAGTAATCAATGCATAATCCTAGCTATGTCAACAATGCCTAATGCACCACATGCGAAATGCAACTAAGATAGGCTCGGCTATTCTAAGATGTCATGTGAATGCAACTTGATAACATGTATTCAAATTGGTATTGAAACACAATGTAGTTAGCATGATGCGCCGAGCCCGGTGCATGCAATACAGATGAATGATGCAAGCATGCAAGCATAAGGATGCTAATTGAAAATGACCCTAAACTAACCATCGAAAGCGGTTAAGTAAAAGGGAGAAAGAAATGGGTGTTGGAAGACATGCATCACACACACGCACACTTATTACAACAGTTGTGTCCTCTTGACGGAGGGTCCGAATGAATCAACTAACTAGCTATGCTAAGCTAATTAATTACAAACCGAATTGAAACTAGCTATACTAAGCTAATTAGAATATTACGACACAGATTAAACTAATTAATTATAAGACAAGTAATCAACTACAACTAGCTAGTAAAGCGGTAACAATGGCCTCGCGGGGAGGGGTGTATGCATGCTCGGTCGGCTCCGCTCGGAAATCCACTACCGTACCTCATGTTGCCTCTATTTGCACTCTTTTGGACTTCGGAAAATTATGCCAACTTCCAAGGTACTTCTAACCCACCTTATGAACATTCTGATGGATGATCGACCAAGAGGAATGGCCATCGGCCAGAGTTTGTGGCTATCGGCCAACTTTGATGGTCGATCGGCAGACTAAGTGGTCGATCGGCAGCTCTGATGGCCGGTCGGCCACTGCTTCCTGCAGATTTCTCCTTTTGCTACAACAGAGCACAAACAGAGGCATGGCAGTATATTTGCAAGGAAATGTGTGTGCAACCACCCTCCCTATCATTTCTTAAGCTCAAGGGAGTGTAGTGCTCAGCTCTCGAGCCACCAATCACGCATCTCAATGCATGATGGCCAAAGAGTCAAGCTTGCACAAACTTAATAAATGCATGGCAAACAAGACACTTGGACCATCACCTTATCATGGATAATCAAAGGCAATGGAAACAAAGGGGATTGGCCCATTTTTATCACTTCAAGTATGAAATGGACCAATTCACTTTGTGTTCAACATAACGTCCGGCTGAACACAATGCAATGCACACATGCAAACAACAATGTTAATGTGGCATGCACAAGATTCTAACATATGAACAATGCATGCATGTCATGTTTGGAGGCTAAAGCATCAAAGCAAGTAAAGAGCATCATATAAGGGGCATGCAATACAAAGCTTAAACAACCAAACCAGCTCTGGACAGAGCTCGTGCATGCCAAGACAGTGGCCTAAACATGCTAAAATGGAAGCTCAAAATGCTAAAAGAACATGCACACATGTTGGCCTATGAGCAAGGCATAATACACAACCCTCAAAAGCTATGAAGAAGTGAAGTATATGAGAGTGTGACTATATTATATGCACTGAAATTACTTGCTAAATGGTGCCATACCATGCAAACATCACATGCATAACACGTTAAAGGCCTCAAAACCCAAAGCTAGGCAAGGCCCTTTACACTACAACCATACTAAGCAATGCTCAAATGACCCTAACCATTCAAAACAGATTTAAGGTAGGCCAAAATAGTGGCAAAAACATGTTAGACTCGCAGCATAGATGGCAAGAAAGATGTGCTCATGTATTAGCTCACCAACAAGGCATAATGGCACAACTCTTAAACACAATTAAAGAGTGATAAATATGAGTGTATGATGGAAGTATATGCTCTGAAATACTATGCCAAATGATGCCAAAGCATGCAAATACCTCAAGCCAAGCACGCAAAATGCCTCAAAACTCAAAGCTTGTCAAGGCATTTGCACTATAGCTATACAAAACATGAGTCATATGACCAATGCAGTCCAAAATAGTCCTAAAACAGCCCAAATGGAGTTCTAAAACATGCTTGAAATAAGCTAAGAATGGCTAGATTCAGAGGCCAAAACAATAGCACATGTTAGGCAATTTAGCACAATTGCACTACAAGTATACAAAGCAAAGCTTGAGTGATGAAGACCACTCAAAACAGAGTTGGATCATGCCAAAACAACACCAAAGATGGGCTGAGACTAAGCCAACACATGCTAGAATAATAAGCCAAAACATCAAGCATACAAGGCTAGTAAGCAAGATTTGCACTACAAGTACATGAAGCATGCAAGAGGTGACTAAACCATACCAAAACAGAGTTATATCAGGTCCTAGAAGTCAAAAAAACATACTTGAAAAGAGCTAACATAAGCCACAAAAGGATGCTACTTTATAGTGCTAACAAGGCATGGCATAGAGAGACAAGGAGGGGAGGCCACCCCCTCCTATTTGAGACCTCAAAACAAGTTTTCTACCACTAAAATTCCTCTTGAATTCAGTGGTTTTAAGGCCAAAAAGAAGTTGTTTGAAAAGCTTGAAAGTTAGCTCAAAAGGCCTTACAAGCCAATGAGCAAAAGGGAGGACAACCCCCTAGCCAAACAAGGCACAAACCAACACTTTTAGGATTGAAAAACAGAGGAAAAATAGAGGTTTTTGTAGTTCAACACCACCCCAAAAACAGCCCCAAAGTAGTGTGAAAGGATGGCCAAGCAAACATGCAAAATAAATTAAAAGGGTGAGAGTTCTTACCCTTGATGCACAGCTGCAAAACAGCCTCTTTTCTGAGCCAAGCAACCTTCCAACAGCCCAAAAATAGGTTGCAAGGGACCTCAACCCAATGATATGCAACTTTGATGAAGGATGCCTAGGCAAACTAGAAGTATTTCTCTACTTCTATGCACTTCTATGCACAAAAGGGGCAAGAAAGAGTGAACTATAGAGAGAGGTAGAGATTTAACTCTGAAATTTCTAGAGAGAGAGGAATTTTTAGAGTGAGAAGCTCTCAAATTTTTCCTAAGCCTTCCAAATGTTCTAACCTTCTTCAATATGAGATATAAGACTCTCATATATAGCAAAATATCAACTTGGGTCGAAAATATCTGAATTGGGATAGCTGGAGCAAGCTGGAAACAGCTAGAGGAGAAATATCTTCAAAAAAAATGAATTTGGGTCACTCTTGGCCGACCGGTCATCTTTTGTGCCGACCTGCTACTTGTGATGGCCGATCTACTACTTTTTTGGCCGATCGGCCACAAAAGTCTGCTTTTTTGGCCCAACTTCAAATGGGCATAATTCCTTCATTTGGACTCCTTTGCAGGTCATTCTTGTGTCTAAATTGAAGCCCTGGAAGTAAGATTTCCAATGGTGGCAGCCTTGCATCAAAATTACAACTGTGCCAAAAGTTATGTCTTTTTTGGTGAAGCCGCTCAGTTTCGGTCCAACCGGATTGATGCCCTACTTCAACCAACCATCTCCCCCATCCGGACTTGGATTTAGGAGATTATTGAGTGTAAAATGAAGCCCGGAAGTCTTATTTCCAATGGTGATGGCCTCATAGCTTAAATCCAAGTATACAAAATGATAGGCTCGATTTGGCGAGGACCGCCCGACTCTCTCTTAGCGATTCATGCCCAACTTCTTCCTCAACTAGGTTTCTTCTATCCACTCTTCTTTTCTTCAACTCCAAACCCCCAAACAAGGTGTTTTGAAAGATTTTCAAAGATTTCATCTCTCTTTCATTCATTTCCACTTTGTCCTCGGTCGGTTTACCGAAAAGCGCAACATTTAACGAAATGCGAGCCTTAGAACATCGTAGGAACTTTATTTCAAAAATATTTTGAAAGAGAAGGTTTTAAGGTCTAAAAACCATCCAAAATAGCTTTGGTCCAAAATGGGGTGTGAGGTTAGGATTTGACTCTCCTCTTGCCGAAGAAATCGAATCTTTGCCCTGCATATCTTTCATCACCAAAGAAACAATCAGTGGCGCCCAAGTCTTAAGGATGGTCAAAAATGGAGTGTCTACACACTACTGTCTCGGTATTCTGCACATCTCCTGGTACAAGTGCGAACACTCAACCTTGTCTCATGGGTTCTTTCCTGGTAGCTTTGGAATTGGGTTTTGGTGTAGCAGTTGATGCTGCAACACTTGCTACGAGTCTACTAAAATTCTAGGAAGCGAGAGGATAGTCTTTAACCATGTGGCCCACCTTGCCACATTTGTAACAAGCACCGGAGATTCTATAACAAACCCCTTTGTGTCTCTTGCTGCATTCTGAACAAGGCGGTATAGAGTTGTTGCCCTGGCTAGAGCTGTTCGTTGACCCAGTGTTTTGCTTTTTGTTCATTGAACTGTTCCGTCCCTTCTTAAAATTAAAACTCTGCCTCTTACCCCGCGCACTCAGTAACCAGTGTCTTAGTCTGTTTCAATGCTGCGACATTTGTTTCGGCTATAATTGCTCGGTCAAGGACATCCATATACTTGACTAATTTCAGGACATTAATTCGGTCAAAAATTTCCACATTAAGCCCACCTTTAAACTTTCTGGCCTTCTTGTAGTCGGTATCCACCATGTGTGGTACATATCGGGCGAGCTCAGTGAACTAGATTCATATTCAGCTACTGACATGGTACCCTGCTTCAGTTATTCAAATTCAGTCACTTTGCAGTCCCTGACACACTGAGAAAATACTTTTCATAAAAAGCTTCCTTAAACTGAGTCCAGGTCATGGCATTGTTTGTATCACGAATAAACATCCACCACCGTCTAGCTTCTTCTTGTAAAGTGAAAGTAGCCAATAACACTTTGTGTGCCTTTGAACAAGGAAATACTTCAAACAACTTTTCGGTTTCTAAAACCCACGCTTCGGCCTTCAAAGGCTCAAGACCTCCCTAGAACGTTGGTGGTTTCATTTTGTTAAACTTCTATGTCAAAGCAATCACATCATCATTGACATTTGGTTCTAGCTGCACTAGAGGAGGTGGGGGCTGTTGGTTCTGCTGTTGTCTTGGTGACTCAGTCAGTAATTCAACCATCCTTTCTAATCTAGCAATCCTTGTATCGGATGATTCAGATTCATCGGCATTTCTTGCATTCTCCATTTCACTATAGGAAACATAACAATAATAAACATAGGAAAGACGGTTTCATATTCATACATGTTCTTCATATGCACATATTACATCCATACACATTCACGTATACTCATGAAATGCCCTATTACTTTTCTAGGACACCCTATACCTCATTTGGACACGTGTGTGCGGTATAACTCGTGCTCTGATACCACTCTGTCACGACCCAAACCTGCCTCTAAGGGTTTAGTATCGTAACCAACCCGTAATCCGTGATTACCAAAGGCCTACTTAATAGTAAAGACAATAATACAATATAAAAGGGCTGACGGAAGCCAATCAGTAATAAAATAAAAAAAAAGAAGTCCAATGAGCTATGAAAACCTGTATGGAAAAAGACTTTTATGGACACAACCACATTCATAACCATAAACATATATACATATCAGATACACATAACATACAAGTTAGGGACCTAATCCCTTCACTATAACTGTACAACCATGTCTTAAACATTCAATACAGTAACAGAGACAAAAAAAGGTGAATCTGAAACACCCCAAAACAGCCTTGTCTCAAGCAGACTCAGAACCTCGAAGTGAGGCACAATGGTTGGCTTGACGAAACATGAGCTTAACTCAACGCTTCTAGCTTTGGTCCGATGCCTGGCCACCTACATACATATATAAACTGTGAGCTAAAGTCCAGTGAATAAAAAATGTGTAAAGAGGTTAAGAATGATGTCCTTTACAGTCTTTGAAACAATCGATTAGCATTAGAACAATTTCAATCAATATCATTTGTCGATCAATCATTCGATTCAATCAATTCAATTCATCATATTCGTGTAGGTCATACGTGGTACATCCAATAGTAACAATACACTAGGTCTTAAAAGACCGAACAATCAATTGATGGCCATCATACAATAACAATAGTTCCAAGATTTGGAACTGACAGAGATCTTTGTAACGATAACGATAACAATATCAATAACAATAGCAACATGCTTTGGATGCCACGAATACAGTTCAAAATAGGATCATCATTCAATCGATAAAAAGTATCATTTCAAAAAACAATATGATTTATCAATCAGAAAATAAATACGATTGAACATATCTTTGCAATAGTGTTACTCACAGATCACAGGGCTATAAGCAGGCAAATTAGCTTCCTTGGGTGCCAAACCTACACAATTACAGAACGTACACACACTAGATTACACACTCGCAATTAATAACTTAGCCCCTTTTCTTCTTTTGGTGTGGTTCTATATCATTATCCTTATTATGATGTCTTAAACATAGCCTAGGAATGCCTAGGATGGAATGAGGATGCAAAAATGTACTTAAAAACATTTTTCAAAACTTGCTGAAAATAGGGGTCTCGCTCGAGCGTGGCTTTCTTCGCTCGAGCAGACACGTAGAATGTGCCTGGTCGCTCGAGCGTAGACTCCTTCGCTCAAGTGATCTGCAAAAATGTGAAAAGTACTGGTTGCTGAAAATCTCCGCTCAATGCTCACTCAATGCTCGCTTGAGCGTGAGACACAGCTTCTCGCTCGAGCGTAGGTCTCGTCGCTCGAGCGTGCTTCTACACACGCAGAAACCTGAGAGCTTGCAATTTACGCTCAAGCCAGCATTCCTTCGCTCAAGCGAAAGTCTAAAAACAAAGGTGTTTGCTCGAGCGTGGAATCCTTCGCTCGAGCGAGGAAGCCAAATTCTGGGTTTTCTAGATTTGCTCCCAAAGCTCAAACCATGAATCAAACATGCAAAAACTCATCCTCTTGGGCCAAATTTATGGAAAACACTTAGAAACTCATAACACAACATGTTTTGAAGATCATTTCATAAAATCAAAGCCCAAAAGTATGCCAATTGAACACAAATTCAACTAAAACTTTATGATTAATTCAAAAACATGGCATGCATGAGTTCTCATGAACCCCAATACTCCAAAGTATGACCAAATGCAAACTCGAAAACATGGTGAATTTCTAAGGTACAACCATAATGTGAACGTGCATGTAGAAATTTTCATGAAGATAATCTCAAAATTCAATGATATGGACATGCATGCATGAATTAATTCCCAAATCTACCCTTTAGGCTATTTCTTGACTTTAGTCTCCAATTTTCCATGAACCATGCATGAACAATTTAAATTCATAAGTAAGAGGGTGAATTCCTACCTTAAGTCTTGAATTTCCAAGTGTAGTAGCCTAATCTTCCAAGCCCTCTTCAATTTCTTCTAAGTTTTCAAGCAACACACTAGTTGAATCCAATTTTCTTCCTATTCTCCCTCTCTCTCACGTTTTTGCACAAGAAGGTGGAGAAATTGATGGTGACCAACAAGTATGAAATAAGAATAAAGCAATGGTCTTGAGGAAATCCACTAAATGGCAAACATGTGAATAACTTAAGCTAAATTAATTAGCATTATTTATTCTAATTTAATTGTTCCAAATCAAATTTCAATTAAACCTATCATAAAATTCTATAAATCCTAATAAGCATATAACACAAGTCAATTTCTGAATTGGTTGCCGATAAGGCTTTCAATTCGCAATCGAAATTAAAACGTGAACATATTTTTTCTACTTCAAACAGATAGAAATGCAATCAAAATAACACACTCATGTAATCAATTTAAGATTTCATTTTAATCAATTACTTATTATGCTAAATCACGATTTAACGCTAATCATAGGTGAAGGTTGTCACAATCCCCGTGCAAGTTTGGCTTCGGAGCGGTGTTAGGTACATGGGAGGCAAATGGGATATATGTGTAGGCCGGAAGTGGATGGCCGAAGTGGTGGAATTAAGGTACAAAGAATTTAATTATGAGTTTATTGTTATAGTGTTTTTTGTATTGATTTGTACAGGTTGAAAAATAGTAAACAACCTCGATAAATTATGAAATTTGAGCAGAGACATGTATACGCGATTCTTGAAAACTTTTGTGTTTTAACTTTTTGTTAAAAAGATCGATTATAACTTATAATCGGATGATCTTGGTTATTGTAGGTTTGATTCATTTTAGCAATACAGATTTTAGAGGCTGTTTTAACCCACGAAACGAGCTCATTTTTATTGGGTTTGAGGAAACTAAAGTAAAACATTATTCTGCACACTTTTCATGTTTTGAACTTTTCTGGAAAAAATCATCTTTGGGTAGTTTTTGTTCGTTTTCAGCTTCAGATTTTTCGATTGAATTCCGTCTAAGTTTTTCTATCAAGTTTTTCTCTCAACCTGTTCAGTTTCTATTAAATTTGTTCGCGTTATCTTTTAGAAAATTTGATTCTGTACAACTTTTGTTCTTTGAGTTTTGGTCAATTCTTATTATTTAAGTATGAAACGGTGCATTTTTATACTTCTTTAGCAAGTTACTTATGATTAAATTATACTAACTTTATTTTTTTTTTGCAGGATGGTGGCTCTTACTAATTTTTTTTATGCAGAGCTGACCCACCATATTTTTATTTCTATTTTGTTTATTTTATAATCAATTTATATTTCGTTGTGTACGGACAAGAAACTAAATGCCACCGTATCTTGGGAAACTACCCATTCGTCTCGGTGCGGTTGGAACTACTTGTCTTATCCCGTAGCAAGAATTAAATGTATTTTTGTTTGTGTCTAGTGGACACGTAGGTGTTAAATCTTATACTCATACCAGTATACCTGTATACTGACATTTTTTTCTATTAACACATCAATCAAGGCTCTAAACATCTAGAAAGATGTCCCAGTTATAATAACTAAAGGTCAAATGCAAACCCATCAATTTCAAAAGTTCGAAAACAATACAAGTGCAAAATAATGGGGACCAATTAACATAAACAAATAGATTTTAAGATCCAAAACACTACCATGGAAGTGGAACATATGAAAGGCCTAGGATTTCTAGTTGTAGCATGATCTTCAATAAATTAAACTTTCTTTTAACCAACAAAGATTAGCCCATTAGCTCTAGTTGATCTCAACTCCCCCTTATATTAGTTTGGGATCATTTTGTGTTTGTTGGATTTTGGTTTGTTGTATGGTTTTGTTAATTTTAATGATATTTGTAATTTGGTTTCTACCAATTGTGCACGCAAAAAAAAAAAAAAAAAAAAAAAGAGCATTATTCTTGAATTGCTTATAGCTATATTAGTTAATTCTTCAACATAAAATGAAATTTGGTTTATCCTTTTTTGCCTTTTTTCTTTTTTAATTTCTTTCTAGCATTTCTAGGTCGATCATGGAGATTCCTTACCATGAGCAGTTTTGTGGCTTTTTTGTTTACTTATTTTTGTTTTTAGTAAACTTTTATAAAATAAAAAATTTAAAAAAAAATATCAGTTTTTAGGTTTTACTAGACTAAACGAACTAGAAAAATAAAATTAAAATTTGAAAAAAAAAAAAGTCTACTGAAAACAAAATATTAAAAATTGTTGCCTTATTTGGCTTTTTTATTTTTTTTTATTTTTTAAAAAATTTTAGATTCTTTTATACTAGACAGACCAAAAACATTTTTTTACAAATAATTGACATAAATTTTTTAGCAAAATCGCTAAAGAGAAAAAAAAAAACAAACAAACAAACAAACAAAAATGATTTTTTTAGCTGAATGCCTAAGGACATTTTAGTTTAAGTGGTTCAAAGGTATTGGGTTGCCATTGATGGGCCTTTTTTGTTGGCTATTTGGGCTTGGTCACCATATCCCAGCTCATGATCAGCTACTTACTTTATTTCTTTTTGTTTTCCTAGGCTAGGAACCTCCAAAAGTGAGTTCTATCTAAATTTTTGTACATATCTTTTGACCGGCCCAAAAAAGAAAACATTTTGCAAAAGCAACACAATCATGGATTGTTGGGGGAATGATCGCCTAAGTTGAGTGAAAAAAAATAAATAAATACAATGATGATATCATTTAATAGTTAGTTGTCATTTTTTCTCCTATGTATATATATGGTAAAGTGGTTAGTGGGGTGCATCCCTCCTATATACATTTATTATTAATTGTTGATATTACGTGTCACTAATAAGGTAATATTATTAAATTTTTACTCTTAAGTCAAGTGTCATTTATGTTCTATTAGTATTTTCTATCAGATAAAATATATATTGACTATGAAATTGGAAAAAAAAATAAAAATTAAATTAAATTTTACTGTTCATACTAACATTAACATAGTAAAATTTAATTATAATAATGTTAGTTTTTTTTTTTTTTTTGCTAGCATAATAGTGTTAGTTTGGTTAGTGAAATTCCACCACCATCATCATCAACCACCTACTTCTCATTTTTCATATCAAAATTCTTATGATTTTATATTTAAAAATAATAAAGAAATTCAACTTATCCGAAAAATCATGAAATTAATTCTAAAAAATCATAAATATTCATAAATATATGTCTAACATGTATATGAAACAGTTTCAAAAATCCAATTCCATTTATTAGATAAAAGTAAAATTAAAAGTTTTCGTACAATAAATGTTTACTGTTGAAACAGAAAAATATTTTTACTACCTTCCACACAATTTTGTCACTACTATTATCATCAGCTATCATTAATGTTGGTGCATATATAATGCACAAGTTATTTTAATATGTGTAGCTGGTTTCTCGTACTCCTCGGAGGGGTTAGTCTCCTTGGATACGATAGCCCTACAGTTCAGACTCTCGTAGTTCTGAATCTGGTTTCACAAGTGCAATTTGAAATAAAAAAACACAAATGAGAGTTCAAATCCGGAAAATCTTTGGAAAATAGATTTACAATAAAAAATGTCAAAAATGGACTATATTGCCATATTTCAGAGTCGCCACCTAAATATTTTTGAAAAATTTACGAAACCCATGACTCGTGCCAAAGGCCACTTGTCCGTCATCACCAAAGTGTCTTGGCTCAGGAACTTAGGTATGAGAGGGAATGTCATGAATTCAGTACCCCCCTCACCTGGTCAAAGATCGACCTCATGATGTAATTTTTATGTACAGTATATGCTCTTATTCTGATTATTAATGCTAACTTACTATGTGAGGCACACAAGTATAGACTAAGTCACTCGCTTTGGAATGCTTTGATTTCATACTTTGTTTGAAAAGAGTTTTGAATATGTGCTATTTGAAAAAGTCAGTTCATATATGCATTAATCAAATCATTCTAATTCATGCGAACTAGCCTTCATCCACAGGTATTCAAGAGGTATATCAAATAAGTACTTAGCCTCATGGTAATATGCTTGACATGGCAACACTAATATTCATGCAATATGTTAAAGCAAAAAATGCTCACCTAGTACTCAACCGAGGCCAGCCAAAATAGAATAAATAGTTAGAAAAATGCATGCTCTAATATGCAAGTGACTAATGCAATATATACAAGATGCAACTACAAGGTTCGGTTTCTTAACATGACACATGGCTCAACTCAAAGCATGCAATAGTGCACGTATTCAAGTAAGTAGGAAATGACAATAAAGTTAGAGTGATGAACCGAACCCGATGCATGCAAAAATGGATATTTACCCATGGTAATGATATGAAACCAAAATATAATACAACCATCATAAGCAAGTAAATAAAAAGGAGAAAGAAATGGGGGTTGGAAGGCATACACAATATTACAAGTGTGCCCTCATACAAGAGGGTCCGAATGAATATCCTACTTAAACTACTCATTACATCACCAAATGAATTAACTAAATTAACTAGCTATTACAAATTCGAATAAATCAACTAATTAATTACAACATACTAATACTAAAGCACTAAATTAATAGAACGAGAGACGAGGAGTCGCGCGCACACAAATGAAAACATCCTCCCAGAAACCTCTCTGTTTGCTGCCAGATTCTGTTCTGTTTTGCAGTCAGAAAATTATTCTGTTTTTTCCTCAACTTCTGCTTTGTTCTGCAAGAAAAATACCACTGCTTATACAACGAGGTGGCCCCCCAACCTTCATTGAGAAGTGGTCAACCGGATAGAAAGGTGGCCAGCCGGCCACTATTTTTGGGTTCTACCTTGCTGCCACAGAATTGAAACAGAGTAAAAACAGAGTGTTTTCAAGAGATGTTTATCCTTTTTGCCTCTCCCTATCATGAAAATGATTAAGAGAGGAGTAGATTCGATTCACAAATCATTAATCGTCACAAGTTTGTTGCATGATGATCTAGGAACCGATAAGACAAAAGCTTAATAAATGGAAATGAAAGACCAACAACACCTCTTCCCTATCATGGAGTTACCTCAAGGAAATGGGTAGATATTACTTCTTGAATCATTGAACATCACTAAGAGTATGTAATGATTCGAGACGCAATAGGTTCATTATAACGTTCAATTGAACCCATGTTATTACCCTTTTTTACCTCTTTTACATTACCTTGCCATTTTCTTATCTTTTCTTCATTTTGTCCAAAAATGATAACTACGTCCACTAAGTGCAACAAACGATAAAAAGAAATGTCAAACAAGAAGTTGTGCTTAACATGAGAGAGATGTAATGCCTTGGTAATAAACCTCCGAAGAGATTAAACTATTAAGCATGGAAAGTCTATTTCTCATGCCTTGAGCAACAAACTAGTGTTTAAGACAACTCTTAATCAAAGAAAGCAAAGAAAAGAGGGAGGTTGCAAAGATGATTATGCAAAGGTGATCATGAAAAATATGAATATTTATATGGAAATTATGTAAAGAAAGCTATCAACTCAAATAGATTGGTGTCTATGGCTTAAACCACCAAATCTATGAGGACTTACAACACCACAAGCATAGTATTCAAAGCATAAACTAAATAAACAATTAAAACAACCCCAAAACTAATAAAAAAAGTGCTGAAATCATTTTGGAAAGCTAGAAAAAGTGAGCAAAAATAGAAGAGAATAAAGCTAGTATCCAATTTTTGGACCTTTAAATCACATGTTTTAGCCTCTGGAAACTCTGAAAATCAGTAGTTAAAAGTAAAGAAACAAGTGGAAAAACAATGATATAAGTTATGGGATAAGGTTTGAAAAGGGTGGTTAACTTCTCTACCTTTGGTAGCTTTTAAATCACAAGTTTCAGCACTTAAAAAACAATTCAAAACTGTGTATAAAAGAGTAAGAAAAGAGTAATGTAAATAAGAGAAAAATATGACAAAAGTTATACCTTTTGAAGAGATGATGTTCTTTGGTTCACAAACCATAAAGTGATCACCCTCAAGAACTGAAATTTTGGCTTAATAATCTTAGCAAAAAGTTTCAAAATTTTGGTTTAGGAAGTGTATGTATATTGCAAGATAGAGAGGGAGAGTGTTTGGCAAATTTTTGTCTCTTGGCAAATTTTTCTAACCTAAACTATGAGGGATAGCCATCTATTTACAGAAAAACAGGTTCCCCTGTCGGAAATATCTGTATTGAGCCAGCTGGTGTAAGGCATGCACATGAGGGGACAGTTGGCAGCAAAATATCTGCTGGCCGCTAGACATGGCTAGCCGGCCATGGAGAGGGATGGCCGGCCAATAAAAATTGACCTGCCGGCCACCTTTTGGCCAACAGGCCTCTGAGTGGTTAGGCTAGAAAAAATTAGGTTTTAGTCCAAAGGAGGTGCAAGGTTTGGGCTCTGAAGCTTGAAAACCGAAGCTTTTTGCTAAAGAAATTGAACGATTGTACAGCATAACAATTCGTCATTGAGTGTTCACCATAAGGCGCCCAAGTCTTAAAGACGGTCAAAAATGGGGTGTCTACAGTGTATTTCATATCTTTGATGATAGGCCTTTAAGGAGTGAGTTACATGCATGCATTATGGTGGTAATTTACATTTTGTTAATGGTGGAGTGTAGACACCCCATTTTTGACCGTCCTTAAGACTTGGGCGCTACTGATGGCTTACTTAGTGATGCAGGCTATGCAATGCAAAGGTTCGGTTTCTTTGACAAGAGGAGAGTCAAATCCCAACCTCACACCCCATTTTGGACCAAAGCTATTTTGAATGGTTTTTAGACCTTAAAACCCTCTCTTTCAAAATATTTTTGAAATAAAGTTCCTATGATGTTCCGACGCTCGCATTTTGTTAAATGTTGCACTTTTCGGTAAACTGAGCAAGGACAAAGTGGAAATGAATGAAAGAGAGATGAAATCATTGAAAAATATTTCAAAACACCTTGCTTAGGGGTTTGGAGTTGAAGAAAAGAGGAGAAGAGGGAAGAAACCTAGTTGAGGAAGAAGTTGGGCATGAACCATTAAGAGAGAGAGTCGAGCAGCTCTCGCTAAATCAGGCCTATCCTTTTGAACACTTGGATTTTAGCTATGAGGCCACCACCGTTGGAAATCTTACTTCTGGGGCTTCATTTTTTACTTAAGAATCTCCTAAAGCCGAGTCCAGATGGGGGAGATATGATTGGCTGAAGTTGGGCATCATTCTGGTTAGACCGAAATTGAACAGCCTTCACTAAAAGAGGGATATCTCTTAGCACACATCGAATTTTGATGTGAGGTTTGCATAAGTGGAAAGAAGGCTTCCGGGGCTACAGTTAGGCTTAAGAATGACCTGAAAAGGAGTCCAGATGAAGGAATTAGGCTTGCTTCAAGTCAGGGACCAGGGCTGATTTTTTCCATCGGCCACAATTGGAGCTCAAAAGCTATATGTCGGCCAAAAGTGAACCTTATCGGCCACAAATGTTGGCCGATCGGCCAAAAGTGTCCAGAAAGCCCAGAATTGGCAGATATTTCTCCTCCAGCTGTTTCCAGCTAGTGCCACCTGTCCTAGCCCAGATATTTCGACCAAAGGTGATATTTTGCTATATAATGAAGCCTTGTATCTCATTTTCAAGGGTTTAGAACATTAGAGGATAGATTAGAACAATTTTGGCAAAAAGCTTTGGGAGCCTCTCTCTCTCAATCCACTCTCTAGATTCCTCTATCTCTAAGAGTTTTGTGCTAGAAGCTTGCATACATCCATCTTCAACCTATCAACCCTTAACAAGAGTTGTTGATCATTGGGCTGAGGTTGCTAGAAGGTCTTCTTGGAGCTCATTAAGGAGGTTTTGACTTGGTTTTGTGCCTCAAAGTGTGCTTCCCTCCAAGAGGTAAAACTTTCACCCTTTATGCTTGTCTTTCACACTTGCTTCACCATCCTTTTTTCATTGTTTTGGACTATTTTGGGGCTGGTTTTGAATCATAAAAAAACTCTGATTTTTGAGGTTCTAAATGATGGTTTAAGCCTTGTTTGGCTAGGGGGTTGTCTCCCCCTTTTGCTCCTTGGCTTGTGAGGCCTTTTGAGCCATCTTTCACCACCTTTCAAACCAACTTTTTTTGGCCTTTAAACCACTAAATTCCAGAGGAATTTCAGTGGTGAAAAGGGGGTTTTGAGGTCCCAAATGGGTGGGGTTGTCCCCCCTCCTCTTCTCTTGTTTACATGTGTTGATGGCCAACCAAATGAGCATGTGTTTTTACTTCTTTGTGGCTTTGTTTAGGCTCATTTTTGTGACTTTTGGGACCTGTCATAACTCTTTTTTAGGCTGGTTTGGTCACCTCTTGCATGCTTTATACACTTGTAGTGTAAACTTGCACACTAGCCCAATATGCATCATGCTTTAGACTATCATTCTAGTGTGATTTTGGCTTAACTCCAAGAAGCTTTTGGCCATTTTTTAGCATGCTTAAGGTCTGATTTATGTTGTTTTGGTCATGCATGCCATGCTTTGTATAGCCATAGTGCATTCTAGCTCACTAGCTTTGAGTTTCCAAGCATCTAGCATGCATTACTTGGACCATTTGCATGATTTGGCATCATTTGTTATGTGATTTCAGAGCATGTTTCATTGCCATGCACTCACATCTTTCACTCCTTCAATGCTTTGAAGGGTTCATGCTTTATGCCTTAAAAAGAGCCCATATGTATGCCATCTTGCCTAGGCTTTTGGACCACCATTTCAGTGTGTTTTGGGTCTTTTTTTGCCATCATATAACTCTGTTTTTGGTTGGTTAGGGCATCCCTCATTTGCTTCTTACACTTGTAGTGTAAGTCCTCTTTGCTAGCCTTGCATGCCTAATGAGTGAGCTTATTATTCTAGCATGTGTTGACTTGGTATTAGCCCAATTTTGGTGTTATTTTGACATGCCATAACTCTGATTTTTATTGGTAAAGTGATCTCATGCTTGGTTTTGGTAGGTGTAATGTAATCCTCCCTATTGCCCTTGCATGCTCCATGTTTTGGGCCTTCATGCTAGCTTGTTTTGGCCTTGGTCCATGCATGTTTTAGTCTCATTTTGGCATGCTCTAGGACTTTTTTGGGTTGCATTAGCCATATGCTTCATGTTTTGTATAGCTATAGTGCAAGTGCCTATGCTAGCTTCAAGCTTTGAGCCCCCTCGCATGTCATACTTGTGTAGTTTGAGTGGTTTGGCACCATTCCATGCATGATTTCAGAGCTTATAGTGTTTGTCACATGTCCATGCTTGTCACTCTTTAAGTGCTCTTGAGAGTTATCCTCTTATGCCTTAATTCTTGAGCCATTTGGCATGCATGCTTGTCTTGCATTTCGTGCCTTCATTTCAACATTTTGGCCACTGATTTGGGCATGGCTGAGGTCTGTTCATTTTGGTTTAAGTCTATCTTTGCATGTTGTTGCATGCATGTTCCATTTTGCACATTGTTGCATGCTTATTAGATTGCATGTTGTTGCATGCTTGTTGTTTGGATCGTTGTTGCATACTTGGTACATTGCGTGCTTGTATGTTTAGGTTGCATTGCATTTTGCATGCTTGTTGCATTACATGGTTTTGCATGCTTGTTGCATTGCATTGTGTGTGCATGTCTTGCCTCTTGATCAAACATGATAGAAGTTAAGGTCCCTTATGTGTTTTTGTGCATTTCATTTACATTGAATTGTGCAACTCGGCCTCTTTGGCCATGATGCATCGAAATGCGTGATTGATGGCTCGAGAGTCAAGCACTACACTCTTTTGAGCTTTAAACATGATAAGGGGTGTAGTTGCACAACATTTTCTTGTAAATGTATTTCCATGCCTCTATTTGTACTCTACTACAACAAATGGAGCAGTTTGCAGGAAGAGATGGCTGATCGGCTATCTAGTGTGCCGATCAGCTAAAAATATGTAGCCGATAGCCTCAAAAATGGTCGATGACCTTCATCTATTGGCCGATGGCCTCTCAGCACATCTATGAGGTGGATCAGAAGTGTTTCAGAAGTTGGCACAATTTTCAGAAGTCTAAAACAGTACAAACAGAGGCAACATGAGGCATGGCAACGGATTTCTGAGCGAGGCGATCGGCATGCATCATTCAATCATTCTGAGGTGGAGCTGTGGCAGCCTCTTTAGTTTCATACTTAGTCTGTTTTGTAACTTAATTAATTTGCTTAATTAGTTAAGAGTTTTGTAATAATTAATTAGCTTGTTAGTTAGTTAATTAGTTGGTTTGTATTATTTATTCGAACCCTCCGTCGAGAGGGCGAATTTTGTAATAAGTGTGCGTGAGTATGTGAATGTCTTCCAACCCCACGTCTTTCTCCCTTTTACTTAACTGCTTACGATGGTTAGTTCTAGGTCATATTTTAATTAGCATCCTTATGCTATGCATGTTTGCATCATTCATCTGTATTGCATGCACCGGGCTCGGCGCATTATACTAACTGCATTGTATTTCAATACATTTACTTGAATACGTGTTCAATAGCATGTTATCAAGTTGCATCTCATATGCCATCTTAGAATAGCCGAGCCTATTTTAGTTGTATTTTTGCATGTGTTGCGTTAGGCATTGTTAACATAACTAGGATCATGCATTGATTAATAACTAGCTATTGTTTTGGCTCGGAGTACTAGGTAAGCTTTTATGCTTTAGCATCCCTGCATGTGTGTTATTGATTGCCATGACAGCATGCTTGCCATGAGGCTATTTGCTTGATTGATATAACTGCCTGAATGCTTGTGGGTGAAGGTTGGATTGCTTGAATTGGAACAATTCATCGAAATGCAAGTTTTAAGCCCACTTGAGGGTGGCAAAATCATGTTTTCTTAAGCCCACTTCAGGGTGGCAAATCCACGTCTTAGCCTACTTGTGAGTGGCACCTTCAAACCATTTTCAAACAAACAAACATGAGATGTTTTGTTCCAACTTAGGCGATCTAGTCTATACTTGTCTACTGTGCGCATCACATAGTAAAGTTAGCTAATAACTGGAATAAAAACACATGTGTTTTCAAAAACAAGATATCATGCTTAGTACATGCCGATCTTTGATCGGGCGAGCGGGGTGCTCATTGCATGACCATCCCCTCTCGTACCCAAGTTCCCTAGTCGAGGCAACTTTGGTGATGACGGACACGTGGCCTTAGGCACGAGTCAGGGTTTCCTAAATTCTCCCAAAATAAAATATTTAGGTAGCGACTCTGTATCTGGAAAAGCAGTCCATGTTTGGCACTTTTTCATAAAAATCAGTTTTCCAAAACGATTTGCCAGACTCTTTGGTGATTTATCGGTCTTGCATTGCACTTTGCGAAATTAGATTCAGAACCGTGACATTGAGTCTGAACTGTAGTATGCTAATGAACGAAAACGGATTTTCAAGCCATCTCGCGCGCAGAGCCGTGACGTTCGGGCACGTCTACATGGAGCGTATTGTATGTTGGTGAATGAATGTGGAGGATGAGAAAATGTCATTATCAATGGAGTTAAAAAGAATTTAACAACCACTATTAGAGTGTTATGGTGTTTAATTGTGCATTGATTGCATAAACTCTTTATATGGCTCTTTTATATGTATAAATGTAGCTTCAAGCTTTAGTATTGGGTGTCCAAGTTTTATGAATCATAAGTGTATATATTTTATATTTTTATATTTATACAAAAGTAATCAGACAATCTGTAAAGGTGTTTTGTGGTGGAGTTTTGGACTTACTTGCTTATGCAGGGTTGGTTGAGTCAACACGACTAAAAATCGGGTTGTTGTGTCCTAGGGGAGACAGGCTAATATGTGATATTCTGCTGCATCGGGGAGTGGTAGTTTTACCAATCGATAAGGGATTGAATATTCTTAAAAAGAGCGAGATTACCGCGCCTCAATTCGATTTATTATATATTCATATATTTAGAGATATGATGTGTAATACATATTTAAAATAATGCTATTATTAGCACCCATCAATTATTTTGGACCCCCATTTCTTTAGACCCCCACTTATAAATTGTAAAACCCTTAAAATTTCTTTTCTTCCCCTAAATAATACCAAAATTATCCTTGTAAAAACATTCCACCTATTCAAATGCACACCCCCACACCCCACACCCTCCACACCCCAAAAAGCCTGTCTTCCAAAACCCAACCCAACCCACAACGGTGGAACCTCCCAAAATCAATGGAAAAAATTTGTGATGATTAAGAAGTTTTTTTCTCTACATCATTACAAGGTTTGTTAATCTGTTTGATTTATTTTTTTTTTCTATTACCTCTTTTCACACACACAATACAATCCACTTTAATGCTTCTTTTGTTGGTTTGTTATCATTCATCCATGGCCTCACTATACTTGTATGCTCTCTGTGTGAGCAAAATTGGACAGGATTTCACCCATCGGTCGACTACCCTAGAATGGTCTGACCTTCTTTGTTTGCCTACTTCTGCTCGATTATCTATTCATGAACAAATAAGAAATATTCGGTTACTTGTACCCAAACAAATAAACAATGTTCAGGCCTTATTCCCAAATTTCAATCATATGTTTGAGAGTTCAATCCTGAAAAAATGACGAACAATTTTTATTATTTTTGTTATTTTTTTTAAAAAACTTACCTTTACAAAGCCAATCTTCTTTGAGCTAAGAAGACCATCAAAGTTATGAATCTCTTCTAAGTTTTTATTGTTTTACTCCTCTCATCTCATAGAATTATGGTTGCCAAAAAAATTTCACTCATTGTCATTGACAGAGAAGTGTATGTAATCAAATGGTTACCACTGTTGCCACTGGAATATTACCGCCAAAGGATTTTCAAGGTTTTGAAGGTGGATTTGGGAAAGATAGATGGGTGATGATGGAGGTGAGTGCTCTCATAAATCCTAACTCATGATGCAGTGGGTATGTGGGCTTAATTGTGAGATGAGGTGTCCCAAAATTATTAATGTCTTTTTTAGTAATTTCACTTGAGGTTATTATTTTAATAAATAAATAAAAATAAAAAAACTAAAAAATGAGGGTCCAAAATAATTGATGGGGAAACATTCATTTAAAATAGTGGACGAGGGGTAATATGTAGACAAACTTACCAAACCATGTAAATCTTGTATCTTCTCATGGTAATAATTTTTACCCATATTTATTTTGACTATATAATTATTTATTTATTTTGATAAATACTCCAACAATTACTACCACCATTCTCTAATTGATAATCATGAACATTTCTCAAAATTTAAAATGAAAATTTTTAGCGCAATAAAATTTCACTAATTTTATTACTAAAATGATTGCAAAAAAAAAAAACTAATTTTAATGGTTATTACCACTAACTACTGCATTTAACATCTCCAGTTAAAATATTAAAGGATAAATTTATTAAAATAGTGAAGTGATCGATCCGATAATCGTAATATTTTCATTTTAATGTGTTTGTTTTTATAGTCTATTTTAAAAATATATTTGTTATCTATTTTTTTTCAAAAACAAATACAATAAATTAAAAAATTTACATTTACTAAATCAACTTAATTTTTTCTTTGAATAATATATATTAAAAATAAATAATTTAAATAATTAAAACAGAATTTATGATAAGCCTCAGACTTCTCATATTCCCTTAAATTTATTCTTGAACGTGTGAGAAGCTCAATTAGAATTCTACAACTCTGGTCATTCTCTCTAATACAACTACCAAACGGAACCTAAAGCCAATAGATAGGGACTATTTTCGAAGGTGACACATTGCTGAGTGACATGTTCATTTGAGGACTAGGTTGCCACCTCATCTTGCTTGACTCTCTCCAAAAGCCTGTCTTTCTGGATATCGTTACATGTTGTTGTCCTACTAAAATAAAACACTAACCTATGAAATTCAACAATGTTAAACAAAGGTTTCAAGTCAAATATGGTGATTCACCTCCCTGTCCTCACCCTTGGTATATCTTTATCACTGCTGTTTAGATAATGTCTTTATTTTCATTTTTATTTATTTATTTTTTTGTGATGATTCTATTTTTATATATTAGAAAGTTACATCATCTGTGTGTGTAAAAATAAAACACAAATTTTTTTTGGGTGAATAATAAAACACAAATTGTAACTGTCATCTAAAAAAAAAAAAGAATTTCTATTTATAAAACAGATTAGTTTCATTACACCTCCTTTATCATGACATCCCTCTAAAAAAAATAAAATAATTTATTCTCCCTTTACACCCTTTAATATCTAAACTTTTACTCTCATTCCAAATCATAATCTTCTCTACACGTATCTCTCTCTTCTCTTGTAGGTGATGGTAGCAATTTAGCTTAAGCTTTTCGTCTCATCTCTTTCTCTTTCACATCTAGGGTTGCAAACCATTGGGTTAGGGTTTTGTAGAGAAAGGAGTTCTTAGGTAAGAAAGAGAAATGTGTAGGGGGCATCAAACATATAAAAGATGTAAAGGTAAAATTCGACCTAAAAAAAAAGGTAAAATAAGAATAATTTGATGCTTAATCTGGCACATGTAGAGAAGGGAGTGGTGAAGAGGAGGTTACAAGTGGAGGGTCATGGCGAACAAGGAAGGTGAAGAATAACCAAGGGATTGTAACTTGTGCGACTAGCCCTCTGACCACCACGTTTCTCTTAAAAGAGGTCTTGGATTGCACACTTAGGAGTAGAATAGGGGACCAAATTTAAGTACTTGTAAGGTGAAGGTGCGAGTTCAACTCTCCCTGAGTACTAATCTACATAAAAATAAAAAAACTAATTACTAACTTTCACCAATAAAAAAACAAAAAGAAAAGAAAAGTGAGGATATATAGGTTGAGAAATTCAAATTTTGAATTTTTAAGATTTTTTAAACTTTTAATAATAATTTTATATAGTGATAAAATTATAATAAAAAAATATAATGAGATGATTTTATGGCCTAGATAAAATCACCTAGAATAAATATATCCTATTTGTAATTTTTTGGAATAATGAGGTCAAAAGAACAATAATAATTTAAAAATTCATATTATCTCTACTTATTTATCTATTTGTCCAATGTCACCCTAGTTGTCCACATCACCTATCCGTGTACATGTCATTTCATATATGTCTGTATTTCACTTATACATGCTCTTAAACTGCCTATATATCTATATCACCGCCACCACCCTGGTGCCAGTCACCTCTGGTGATTTTTCCAGCACTAGTAGTGACCAACTGATGATGATTCAAGAATAGTAGATTAAAAATGAAAAAAAAAATATCATTCAAAATAATAATTTGTCTTTCTCACCAAATAATTTTATTAATTATGATCTTATCACTAAAAAAATATCAATCCTTAAACTTAATATCATATCCTCATAAAAATAAACATTTCACCTATAAACCCTATATATATGTTATTTATAAAATTACAAATTTAAACATAGACATATAAAACAAGGGTTTTGTTAAGAGGTTGTATTAAATATGTTTACCTAACTCCACTGTCATCAGTGACGGAGCTAGGAAATTAAGTTAGGGGACACTTATTAATTACAATTTTTTATTTTAAAAAAATCATGATCAACATTAAGATAATAATAATTTTATGAGTTAAATTTAAGCATAAGAAATTAAAAATCATTATTAATAGTAACAAATCAAAATTCTATAATAGTGTGTAATAACTCAGTGCGGGATAGTGATGTAAGTTTGTAATTTTAGCACAAAAAATTATGGATCAAAATTCCTAATTTTAGAAAATAAAAACACATCATTTATAGCACAAATTATTATAAAATCTATCTAATTTTTATTTGATAGAAAATATTAAAGAGATGATATTGCTTATAAATGATGTGTTTTGAATGGAAATTATAAAATAGTCTTACAGTACCACATGGCGTTGCCTATGTGATGCTCAAAGTATGAGAAATCATAAATCACACGTAGTTTGTCAATTACCTGAAAATAATGAGTTAATTATATTTAATCCATAAGATTTTTCACTACATTATTGGTTTAGACTACTATATAAACAATACCACATAGTGCTCCCAAAGTATCAACTAACTGCTTATTGTGAAAAATACAATAAATCTTTAGCCAAAGAACATGCTAAGAAAAAAAAAAATCATTTTGTATATGATCACAAAACAAAAACAAAAACAAAAACAAAAAAAAGTTCAAAATTGAGGGGCGCATGTGACCCCCCCCCCCGGCGGCCCTTCACCTGACTGTCATGGAAAATAGTAAAGGCAATAACTATCTAATTGTAAAAAACTAAGGTGACCAAAATACCCTTAATTTTTGTTTTTATTTTATCTCTTTTGTTTTTCTTTTCATTTCCCACCATTCTAAAACCTTTCAACTTCTTTTCTTTCTTTCTTTTTTTTGGTCTCCACACGTTCTACTCTGCAGTAGAATTGAACTGAAGCCTCTGCCGCCTTCATCTTCATAGCAAGATAGAAAGGTCAACATAAAAAAGTCTCATTGGAGATTTTTTTTTTTATTTTTTTATTTTAAACTTGGAGACATGTGAACAGGATATTGAATAGAGACAGTGACGAAGGGACATAGGGACTAGGGGAGTCACGTGCCGCCCCCTGACTTTTCAATTATTTTATTTTATTTTATTTTTTTTTTGGGTCTTAGCTGACACACAGTCATGTAACCCCCTACACAGTCATAGCACTCTTAGTTCCAACCAAACACACTGACACAAACAGCCCACCTCACCTACCTTTTTTTTTTTTTTCTTTCTTTCTTTTTGAGGCCAAATCCCAACCAAATACTAACACACACAACCTTTTTTTTTGGTGAATACACACACAACCCTAACCATATAAACAATCTAAAACTTTGCTAGGCAATCTAAAAAAAAAAAAATTGTTGGGCAAGGCTTTTAACAGCATACTTGTTAAGTGTTTTCGTATTTTGTTTGTCTTCTTTATCTATTTTCTTTGTCTCCCTTTGTTACTTTGCAATTTATCGACTCGCTATTCACCATATTAGAATCACACAACACAAATTTGGGACCATACTACAACCTTGGTGTCTTCTCTTCATTGTTTACAGGTAACTTTATTTATTATTTTTTACTTTTAAATAAAAATTATGAGTATTAATTTGTAGTTATTTGTTAAGTTTTGATTTGTAAAAAAATTTATTTTGTTATTATTTATGTTAAAATAAGAGATTTTGATATGCTAAAATTAGGGTAAAACACCATTAAATCCCAAATCAAGGAATGTTGAACTACGTAGTCCTGTCTTTTTTTTTATTGGACTGTTTAGTCCTATTTTAATGTTAAAGACCTTAGCCCATATTTTAAGCGCGTGAGTTGGAAATTATGAGGGTACCAAAATGGGCAAAAGCGTACTGTAGTGGTTTTTGCTTCCCCCTCTTGCACAATCAAAACGGAAACGGTGAAGATGGAAAGTTCTCAATGTTGATTCCGATGTTACGACAATGATAGACAATCAATTTGTGTGAAATGTTGTTTGATTTGGTAATGTTAATGTTCATTCCCAAATTAACATTCCATTCCCCTCTCCAAACCCTAGTACTAAAGCTCTGCTCTGGAAATACATTACGATCTTCGTGACGTTGGGTGATTTCGCGATCATGTCTAGCATTTGACGATGAAGACCACAGCTACCATCAGCGATGTTGGTGTTTATTGATGGCACCTATGGGGTTTTTATTACTTACTTATTGGATGTTAGGAATGCATTGGTTATTTTGGCAATATTATTATGTTCATGAACAAAGTAGACAGGGTTTTGGTTAATGTGTTTGGTGGTATGTAAGGTGAATGGTGGTTTTGGGTCTTCTTGATGACGGTTTCCCTTATTATTGTTTATGTTATTAGTTACGGATAATAAAAACATTAGTTCGATTGAAATGTGTGTGTGTGCGCGCATGCTCACGTTCAGGTTGCGTACTGAATACTAATATTGGGCTGGAATGTACGAAACGTAGCCAGTATCGTTAGTGTTGGTATGATTTGCAGACCATCAATTTATCATGACCGTTCTTATATTGAGCATTGGCATTTGTTGAATGAATAATTTCAATACGCATAATGGACACCGACGATGTTGTAAGTAGTGTGAAATTAACTTGAAATGTACAAAGGTTGATTGTTTTTGTTGGATTTACAGTGGCACAATGGCAAGAACGAATTTTATTAAATGGTACTAAGTACACAACAACATTTACAACCCAATAGTAGTGTGCATTTTTTCCACAATATGAGTTTGTGGTTTGTAATTACGTCGCACACAAGCATGCCTAAATAAATAGTTTTTCATGGTCCTACCCTCCCCCGTAAGCCGGGTGGTAAAAACACCAATATAACACCTAGACCAATGTGAATTTTAGCCACCCTTTGTAGTGATGAACACATGATGAACGCCGTAATGTAGTGGACACTAACATCATGACAACATTTTGTTGATGACAATGAACCATGTAACCCAACATTTTGGTGTGTAAGCATAGTGTCCCACATATATGGGTTCCAATAATAAAAAACATGTGGAAAAATGGTTTGCATTCTGAATGCAGTTAGACTTCCCGGTGCACCGATGGCCAAGGTGATATGGCAAACACATACTGAATTTGTGAAAACGATAATGAAAATTTGCAAAAACATTTATTACTGCGAGTTCTTGTATTTCACGAAACAAGCAAAATTTATTAAATATGTAAGATTTCATAAATTTCCATTAGATTGGACTCATACGATAACAGTGCATAATTATTAGTGTTGCACGTGAACGGCATGTTGAAGTAGATAAGTTTTGTTGGCAAATTTAGCAATGGTGCGGAACAAACACATGTGTAACGAACGCACTACATTGGTTCATTGCATGTTTTCTTGTTATGATAACCCATTTTGCCGCAACACCCACACCGAATCCGTTGCACAACCTCACCCTTGGATTGAATTCTTTTCCATTTGGGTCTTTGATTGAGGCCAAATTGTACAGCATTAAGGCTGGTAATTAGGATCTCTTAACCTTACTTGTTAGTCAAATTGTATATTTTATGTCTATTTAATGCCAATCAGGTTGGATGTAGTACGAGCACAAAATGAGCAAAAATCAGTATTCTTAGTAGAAAATGCTTCCCGTACGTGCGGCCCATCCATTAGATCCAAACAGAGACCACACAACACTACAACAAAAAAGGCCTTTGGTGACAGACTGATTTTGTCTCCAAACATCAAATTTTCATCACTAAAGTGATCTGCGACGAAAAAAATTTGTCACCACATTAATGGCCTATACATCGTCACTAAAAGTACCTTGTGACAAAAAACAGTTTCGTCGCCTATTTTTCATTTTTGGCGATGAAATGTTTCGTCTCCAAATGTTGAATTTTTCGTCTCTAAAACATCAATTTCGTCACCAAAACTAAATAATATTTTATTTTAATTGTTTTTGGCGACGAAATATTTCGTCACCAAATATATTTTATTGACGAAAGTTTTCCTCACCAATGATATGAATTAAGGTGACAAAAAAATTCGTCACTAAAATGAGCAAAAAAGAAAATTATTCAATGACAAAAACCATTTCATCACCAAATATTTCAATTTAGCGACGAAATATTCAGCAAATGTGATGAAATTATTTGTTTCGTACTATATCATTAGTGACAAAATTATTCGTCATGTTTTTTGAAAACTAATAGCGACATTTTTTATTTCGTCACTAATAAAAATTAAAAAAAATTGAAAATAGGGATACTATTTTCTTCCGAAATTTTTTCTTTTCAATAACAATTCCCTGCGCATTTCAATAACCTGTTCAATAAAATATCTATTACAAATCAATACAAAAATATGTTCATTTTCATAAACATCACAATCGAATTTCAGCACTATCCACAAAAATACAATATGAACTGCATGCGGATTATAAACATGTCTCCTAATATCCACAAAAAACGTCTACTAATATCCACAAAAATATAATATCAACTGCATGAGGATTACCAAACACATCTCCTAATATCCAACAAAAAACATGTCTACTAATATTAAAAAAAATAAAATATCAAGGGTGGATTACCAAACATGCCCTGTAATACCAACAAAAATATAAAATTTACAACACAACCAAAATACATGTAAGATAATATGAACAAAAACACAAAATGAGCTACCATCTGCCCTCCAAATTATCAAACATGTCCATATCAAATCTCGAATCTGCAAAAAAATTAAACACAAAAAAAAAATGCAAGTTAGACAATTATTATCTTATCCATAAAATATATAATTTAACATGCACTTTTCGAATTAGTTTTCAAACCGGGAGTCTCATGCTAATTCCGTAAGTTTCCACAACTTACATTGGTCCCTCCCAAGGTGTTTGAGGTGTTCCTTGGGCCGTCTCGTGGCTGTTGCACGATTTTGGTCTCCGATAGCCTATTTTCAAACTTAAGTGTGAAAAAGTGCATTTTTCGACTTAGTTTTCAAACCGGAAGTCTCGTGCTAATTCTGCAAGTTTCCACAACTCACATTGGTCCCTCCCGAGGTGTTTGACGTGTTCCCTAGGCCGTCTTGTGCTTGTTGCACGATTTTGACCTCCAATGGCCTACTTTTCAAGCTTAAGTGTCAAAAAGTGAATTTTTCGACTTAGTTTTCAAACCGGGAGTCCCGTGCTAGTTTCGAAAGTTTCCACAACTCACATTGGTCCCTTCCGAGGTGTTTGAGGTGTTCCCCAGGCCATGTCGTGGCTGTTGTACGATTTTGGCCTCCGCTGGCTTATTTTGAAGCTTAAATGTGAAAAAGTACAATTTTGGACTTAGTTTTCAAACCGGGAGTCCCGTGCTAGTTCCGTAAGTTTTCACAACTCACATTTGTCCCTCCCGAGGTGTTTGAGGTGTTCCCCAGGCTGTCTCATGGCTGTTGCACGATTTTGGCCTCCGATGGCCAATTTTGAAGCTTAAGTGTGAAAAAGTACATTTTTATTGGACTTAGTTTTCAAACCGGGAGTCACGTGCTAGTTCCGTAAGTTTCCATAACTCACATTGGTCCCTCTTGAAGTGTTTGAGGTGTTCCCCAGGCCATCTCATGGCTGTTGCACAATTTTGGCCTCCGGTGGCCTATTTTGAAGCTAAAGTGTGAAAAAGTGCAATTTTGGACTTAGTTTTCAAACCGGGAGTCCTGTGCTAGTTCCGTAAGTTTTCAAAACTCACATTGGTCCCTCCCAAGGTGTTTGAGGTCTTCCCTGGGCCGTCTTGGGGCTGTTGCACGATTTTGGCCTCCGGTGGCCTATTTTGAAACTTAAATGTAAAAAAGTGCATTTTTCGACTTAGTTTTCAAACCGGGAGTCTCGTGCTAGTTCCGTAAGTTTTCACAACTCACATAGGTCCCTCCCGAGGCGTTTGACGTGTTCCCCAGGCCGTCTCGTGGCTGTTGCACGATTTTGGCCTTCGGTGGCTTATTTTGAAGCTTAAGTGTGAAAAAGTGCAATTTTGGACTTAGTTTTCAAACCGGGAGTCGCGTGCTAGTTCCGTAAGTTTCCACAACTCACATTGGTCCCTCCCGAGGTGTTTAAGGTGTTCCCCAGGCCGTCTCGTGGCTGTTACATGATTTTGGCCTCCGGTGGCCTATTTTCAAGCTTAAGTGTGAAAAAGTACATTTTTCGACTTAGTTTTCAAACCTGGAGTCCCGTGCTAGTTCTGTAAGTTTCCATAACTCACATTGGTCTCTCCCGAAGTGTTTCAGGTGTTCCCCAGGCCGTCTCATGGCTGTTGCACAATTTTGGCCTCCAGTGGCCTATTTTGAAGCTTAAGTGTGAAAAAGTGCATTTTTCGACTTAGTTTTCAAACCGGGAGTCCCATGCTAGTTCCGTAAGTTTTCAAAACTCACATTGGTCCCTCCCGAGGTGTTTCAAGTCTTCCCTGGGCCGTCTTGGGGCTGTTGCACGATTTTAGCCTCCAGTGGCCCATTTTGAAACTTAAGTGTGAAAAAGTACATTTTTCGACTTAGTTTTCAAACCAGGAGTCCCGTGCTAGTTCCGTTAGTTTTCATAACTCACATAGGTCCCTCCTGAGGTGTTTGACGTGTTCCCCTGGCCGTCTCGTGGCTGTTGCACGATTTTGGCCTCCAGTGGCTTGTTTTGAAGCTTAAGTGTAAAAAAGTGCAATTTTGGACTTAGTTTTCAAACCGGGAGTCTTGTGCTAGTTCCGTAAGTTTTCACAACTCACATTGGTCCCTCCCAAGGTGTTTGAGATGTTCCCCAGGCCGTCTCGTGGCTGTTGCACGGTTTTGGCATCCGGTGGCCTATTTTGAAGCTTAAGTGTGAAAAAGTACATTTTTCGACTTAGTTTTCAAACCGGGAGTCCCGTGCTAGTTCTGTAAGTTTCCATAGCTCACATTGGTCCCTCCCGAGGTGTTTGACGTGTTTCCTGGGCTGTCTCGTGGCTGTTGCACGATTTTGACCTCCGGTGGCTTATTTTGAAGCTTAAGTTTGAAAAAGTGCAATTTTGGACTTAGTTTTCAAACCGGGAGTCTCGTGCTAATTCCGAAAGTTTCCAAAACTCACATTGGTCCCTCCCAAGGTGTTTAAGGTGTTCCCCAAGCCGTCTCGTGGCTGTTGCACGATTTTGGCCTCCGGTGGCCTATTTTGAAGCATAAGTGTGAAAAAATACAATTTTAGACTTAGTTTTCAAACCGGGAGTCCCGTGCTTGTTCTGTAAGTTTTCACAACTCACATTGGTGCTTCCCGAGGTGTTTGAGGTGTTCCTTGGGCCGTCTCGTGGCTGTTGCACGATTTTTGCCTCCGGTGGCCAATTTTGAAGCTCAAGTGTGAAAAAGTGCATTTTTTTGACTTAGTTTTCACACCGGGAGTCCCGTGTTAGTTCCCTAAGTTTTCATAACTCACATTGGTCCCTCCCGAAGTGTTTGAGGTGTTCCCCAGGCCGTCTGATGGCTCTTGCACAATTTTGGCCTCGGTGGCCAATTTTGAAGCTAAAGTGTGAAAAAGTGCAATTTTGGACTTAGTTTTGAAACCGGGAGTCCCGTGCTAGTTCCGTAAGTTTTCAAAACTCACATTGGTCCCTCCCGAGGTGTTTGAGGTCTTCCCTGGGCCGTCTTGGGGCTGTTGCACGATTTTGGCCTCCGGTGGCCCATTTTGAAACTTAAGTGTGAAAAAGTGCATTTTTCAACTTAATTTTTAAACTGGGAGTCCCGTGCTAGTTTCGTAAGTTTCCACAACTCACATTGGTCCCTCCCGAGGTGTTTGACGTGTTCCCCGGGCCGTCTCGTGGCTGTTGCACGATTTTGGCCTCCGGTGGCCAATTTTGAAGCTCAAGTGTGAAAAAGTGCATTTTTTTGACTTAGTTTTCAAACCGGGAGTCCCGTGTTAGTTCCGTAAGTTCCACAACTCATATTGGTCCCTCCCGAAGTGTTTGAGGTGTTCCCCAGGCCGTCTCGTGGCTCTTGCACAATTTTGGCCTCTGGTGGCCTATTTTGAAGCTAAAGTGTGAAAAAGTATATTTTTGGACTTAGTTTTCAAATTGGGAGTCCCGTGCTAGTTCCGTAAGTTTTCAAAACTCACATTGGTCCCTTCCGAGGTGTTTGAGGTCTTCCCTGGGCCATCTTGGGGCTGTTGCACGATTTTGGCCTCTGGTGGCCCATTTTGAAACTTAAGTGTGAAAAAGTGCATTTTTCAACTTAGTTTTCAAACCGGGAGTCCCGTGCTAGTTCCGTAAGTTTCCACAACTCACATTGGTCCCTCCCGAGGTGTTTAAGGTGTTCCCTAGGCCGTCTCGTGGCTGTTGCACGATTTTATCCTCCGGTGGCCTATTTTCAAACTTAAGTGTGAAAAAGTGCAATTTTGGACTTAGTTTTCAAACCTGGAGTCCCGTGCTAGTTCTGTAAGTTTCCACAACTCATATTGGTCCCTCCGAGGTGTTTGAGGTGTTCCCCAGGCCGTCTCGTGGCTGTTGCACGATTTTGGCTTCCGGTGGCCTATTTTGAAGCTTAAGTGTGAAAAAGTGCAATTTTAGACTTGGTTTTCAAACTGGGAGTCTCATGCTTGTTCCGTATGTTTTCACAACTCACATTGGTCCCTTCCAAGGTGTTTGAGGTGTTCCCCAGGCCGTCTCGTGACTGTTGCACGATTTTGGCCTCCGGTGGCCTATTTTGAAACTTAAGTGTGAAAAAGTGCATTTTTCGACTTAGTTTTCAAATCGGGAGTCCCGTGCTAATTCCGTAAGTTTTCACAACTCACATCGGTCCCTCCCGAGGTATTTGAGGTGTTCCCCAGGCCGTCTCATGGCTGTTGCATGATTTTGGCCTCCGGTGGCCTATTTTGAAGCTTAAGTGTGAAAAATGTGCAATTTTGGACTTAGTTTTCAAATCGGGAGTCTCGTACTAGTTCCGTAAGTTTCCGTAACTGACATTGGTCCCTCCTGAGGTGTTTGAGGTGTTCCCCAGGCCGTCTCGTAACTGTTGCACGATTTTGGCCTCCGGTGGCCTATTTTCAAACTTAAGTGTGAAAAAATACATTTTTCGACTTAGTTTTCAAACCAAGAGTCCCGTGCTAGTTTCGTAAGTTTCCACAACTCACATTGGTCCCTCCCGACGTGTTTGATGTCTTCCCTGGGCCGTCTCATGGCTATTGCATGATTTTGGCCTCCAATGACCTACTTTGAAGCTTAAGTGTGAAAAAATGCATTTTTCGACTTAGTTTTCAAACCGGGAGTCCCCTGCTAATTCCGTAAGTTTCCACAACTCACATTGGTCCCTCCTGAGGTGTTTGACCTATTTCCCGGGCCGTCTCGTGGTTATTGCATCTACTTTTCATGCTTAAGTGTGAAAAAGTGCATTTTTTGACTTGGTTTTCAAACCAGGAGTCTTGTGCTAGTTTCATAAGTTTCCACAACTCACATTGGTCCCTCCTGACATGTTTGATGTGTTCCCCAGGTCGTCTCGTGATTGTTGCCCGATTTTGGCCTCCGGTGGCCTATTTTGAAGCTTAAGTGTGAAAAAGTGCATTTTTCGACTTAGTTTTCAAACCGGGAGTCCCATGCTAGTTCCGTAAGTTTTCACAACTTATGTCGGTCCCGCCCGACGTGTTTGAGGTGTTCCCTAGGCCGTCTCGTGGCTGTTGCAGGATTTTGGCCTCCGATGGCCTATTTTTCTAGCTTAAGTGTGAAAAAGTGCATTTTTGAACTTAGTTTTCAAACCGGGAGTCCCGTGCTAATTCCGTAAGTTTCCACAACTCACTTTGGTCCCTCCCATGGTTTTGAGGTGTTACCCAGGCCGTCTCGTTGCTGTTACACGATTTTGGCCTCCGATGGCCTATTTTTCAAACTTAAGTGTGAAAAAGTGTATTTTTGGACTTAATTTTCAATCCGGGAGTCCCGTGCTAGTTCTGTAAATTTCCATAACTTACTTTGGTCTCTCTCGAGGTGTTTGAGGTGTTACCCAAACCGTCTTGTGGCTGTTACAAGATTTAGCCCTCCGATGGCCTATTTTCAAGCTTAAGTGTGAAAAAGTGCATTTTGGACTTAGTTTTCAAACCGAGAGTCCCGTGCTAGTTCCGTAAGTTTTCACAACTCACATTGGTCCCTCCCGAGGTGTTTGAGGTGTTAACCGGGCCGTCTCGTGGCTGTTACACGATTTAGCCCTCTGATGGCCTAGTTTCAAACTTAAGCGTTGGAAAAGTGCATTTTTTTACTTAGTTTCATGCCTACGTGTTTGGTACACTGATCACTAGAATGAAGAGCAATAAAAAGTCATTCCATAAAATGTTAATTCCCATGTTTAATTGGCAATAATAAGTGTACAATGTGAGATATAATTGGCCATCATATCGCATACACTAATTGACACACAAACGGTGACTTTAACTTCCAAGAGGAGTCAAGCTATGCATGCAAAACAATACTAAAGAGACGTTTTAAATATAAGATGTATTCAATACAATATTCAAGCTTCAAATGTTTATCATATATGATAAGCTCATTTGGTATTTAAAATTACTCATTCAATTTTCAAAAGACATTCTAAATGGTAATCAAAATCCACATGTTTTTGTTAGATGATACTTTAACAATTCAAATTCATCATTCATATCATCTGAGTAGATTATTTGTCCATTCATGATGAATCCAGCAAGTTAAAGCTTTAGTGTAGCTACACTTTCTAATTTCATCAACTTTATGGTCACCTGGGCATTTGGTCTATAAGAGCTCCACATCTGAGCCAATCCAGTCCAATTGGCTAGTCCAAACTGGTTTTTTGACAAATTGACGACTTTGGAACATTATATTTTTATCAAAGCCTTTCTACTTTATTCTTCAAAGAATTATGTAAATTAGATGGTCAATTTTGGCCATTATATTAGCTAAAGTAAATCAAATAATGGGAAAGCCCAATTGCACTTGTAGAGAACAAAGTTAAATGATAAAGAAGCTCCTTCAGGTACCAGATTTAACAAAGTGATGTAAGCTCACCTTGAATAAGATAATTCACTTTCACAAGTTGAGATTTCTGGAGTTGACTCTGAAAGACCTTGCGTCTTATCAGGCAAAGGCTGATTATGATATTCATTTTGTCAAACATCAGTGGCTTCAATGGGTGAATTGCTTTCACAAAGAATGTTGTCGTCTGACAATGACCTCTTTAAAAATGTCCTATACACATACAAAATGTAGACTTATTAAACATTTTGAAAGAAACCTCATTTTGTGTCATATAGTATAATAGACATCATATCACAAATATAGTATTTCCAACATGCTTACATACATAGTAATGGATGAACTTAAAAAGAGCATTCAAAGAGAACATCTCCAGTGTATAAAATTTGCAGACAATACAAATTTAGTTGACGAAACAAGAGAATGAGAAAACTTTAAGCTAAAATTGTGGAGAGATATTTCAAAATCTAAAAGTTTAGATTTAAGTAGGACTAGGATAGACTATAAGAATTGTAATTAGCAAAACTAGAAATAGGGATGAAGATAGAGTACAAATTGGTGGGTTTATAGAGTTTAACAAAGAAGTCTTCTTTAGCATCAAGTCTTTTATCTCCAACATTGGATTAAAGGAGGCATATAATTCACGAGTCTGCCAAGCTTTCTTGCATATTAAGCAGAGAGTGAATACATTTGGTTAATTTAGTTAAGATTGGAGGCAATATGAAATTCATAAAAGAAAATGTAATAGAACTAACCAACCATAGTATTTCCATACCACATTTCTTCTCATTACACCAAAATAGAGAACCATTACAGCGAACCAAATTGATCGTAAATCTTCCAAAAAGAATTTTGCTACTCTAATTTATTCTTTGTACTTATGGAACTGATTTAATTAAATTTGCTTCTCAAAGATTATCCAACAACATGGCATAGCTATTCAATTCCTCCCCCCCCCCCCCCGGGCGACAATTAGCACGCGGGTGCTCTGTTTTGTTGGTAACAAGCCCATCTCATATTTGCAATGCCACACTGTTGCTTGGGGGCTAATGTTGTGGAGTTGAATATAGAATCTTAATTTCATAGTGATCTCAATTTCAAAGGTTATAAAGCAAAGAGTAATTAAAAAAAAAAAAAGAGGAAATCAAATAATACTTTGAACTTGAATTCTCTCACTTTCAGTTGCATGCATAATGACCATCTTTTGTAATCCTTTCATTTCAAACCAAACACATAATTCGTATTAGAAAAATACTGCAATAATAGTTTTATTTACAAATCGTATTTCTTCCATAGAGTTTTTTTTTTTTTTTCTTGGTAACCTATTTTGTTCAATTTTCTTAAGGAAATACTACCACGCACAGTCTACTATCATAAGAAACTTGAGAATTTTTTGAGGTGAAGTTATGAATTTTTGTAGTGTTTGTTATGAATAATTGTAATGTAATTCTAAAGGGCCATGTAAGAAACCTCGTGAGACCAGGTTGAACCCAATAAACCATAACAACATTTCCAAGAAAATAAGAGAGAGACAATCTGAAGAATGACAAAAAAAAATATGGAAGATTAGAACAGAAGGGAGTAAATTACCTGCATAGCCAATTGAGGAGGGAATTCCACAACCCCATTTCGGAGAAAACGAGAATTTCAGATGAATCGAATGGAGTTGTCAAGAAAACCCTTTCTATTTTTGTTTCTAAGTTCTGAGAAAGCAATCAAAGCAAAACAAAGCAAATCATCATGTTCTGTAAATTGAATTGAAGAAAGAGAGAGATTTGAAACTACTTATACATACGTATATATATAATATATATGAGAGAGAGAGAGAGAGAGAAGAGAAATAAAATTAGGGTTTTTGATTCCCCACTACATTTCGCCCCTACTACGCATCTCAATTGCCGCCTCTGTCGATTCTAGCCTTTAACTTTGGCCAGCGATCTCAATGTCAAACCCCTTCGATTGCATCTGACCAATTTCAGAGAATGGCTGCTGGTTTGCAATGGTGATATCAATGACGGTGGTCGTCGTGTGCTCATGTACCGATGGCGGTAGAGAGAGAGAGAGAGAGAGAGAGAGAGAGAGGGGGACAGAAAAGAAGGAGGAGAAGGAAGGCGTGATAGAGAGACACAGAGTGATAGAGAGAAAGAATAAGAAGCATTTTTTTTCTTTTTTTTTTTGGTCCATTAGCCACGACAACAAAGGCCATGGCAAAAAAAATCTTTTTGTGACAGGTATAGAAAGCCGTCTAAAAAAAAAAGGTCTTTTACGACGGTTAATGGTTTGCCATTGTAAAACCATCCAACATATCCATTCCTCTTTTCGAGACAGGAATTGTCGTCGCAAAAAGTGACCATTAGCAACGGGATATTAATCGTCACAAAAAGTTACTTTTTGCGACAAAAAATATACTGTCGCTAAAAGTTCCGTGTCACATATCCATTTTTCTAGTAGTGTTAGGGTTGGGTGTGAAGGTATATGAGAATCAAATAAGACATAGAGAGCAAGACAGAGAGAGACGAAACTATCGTCGCAAAAAGGGTTAGGTGTGAAGGGTTAAGTGATAGAGAGAAAGAATAAGAAGCCTTTTTTTTTTTTTTTTGGTCCATTAGCCACGACAACAAAGGCCATGGCAAAAAAAATCTTTTTGCGACGGGTATAGAAAGCCGTCTAAAAAAAAAAGGTCTTTTACGACGGTTAATGGTTTGCCATTGCAAAAACCATCCAACATATCCATTCCTCTTTTCGAGACAGGAATTGTCGTCGCAAAAAGTGACCATTAGCAACGGGATATTAATCGTCACAAAAAGTTACTTTTTGCGACAGAAAATATACCGTCGCTAAAAGTTCCATGTCACATATCCATTTTTCTAGTAGTGTTAGGGTTGGGTGTGAAGGTATATGAGAATCGAATAAGACATAGAGAGCCAGACAGAGAGAGACACACATACGCACAGAGAGAGAAAGAAAGAGAGGGCGAAATAGAGGACATACCTACCCGAGACAAAGCGACGGTGGTGCTAACCCTTACGGTGTGCTCGTCTAACCCTTGCGTTGTGCTCGTCTAACCCTTGCGGTGATGCTCCAATAACAAAGAGGAGGGTAGAGGAGTGAGGCGTGAGAGAAAAGTGACACAGAGGCGTAAGGCGTGAGAGAAGATAAAGGGGGACAGAAAGGGAGAGAGAGTGACTAAGGTAGACAAAGCAAAAAACAGACCGCGAGTGAGAGAAGACAGACCGAGAGTGAGAGAATACCTGTGAGGATGTGGCGATGGTGATCTGCGGGCGGTGGTGGTGGGGGTGGCGGTAGCGAGCAGCGTTGGTGGTGTGCGCTGAGGTGAGGTCATGTAGGGTGAGGTTTGGTGGTCAAATCTGTGTGTGAGAAGAAGAACTGATATATCTAAGGCGCCAATATATTCATTTCCCTCTAAAAACCTTTAGCAACTCAACCATTTATTTGGTGACAAAATTATTTCCTCACTAAAAGATAAAATTATTAGCCACGAAAATAGTTTTCTCACTAAATAATATTAAAATATTAAAAATTATTGGTGACGAAAATATATTCGTCATTAATAATTTTATTATTGGTGACCAATTTTTTCCTCACCAAAAGTCTGAAAATTTTGCGCCATCCGACAAAATTAGTGGGAAAATCTTTAGTGACAAAAAAAATATAAATAATGATGAAAAATAATTTCGTCACCTAATTTTTTTATTATGTATGCAGATTGGTGACGAAATTTTACTTTTGTCTCTAAAAATGGTACATTTGGAGACGAGTTCTTGAAATTGTTAAATCATTTAACAACTTTGAGTCAAAACGAGTCTTGAAATGATTTAACAACTTTGACTTAGGCAGATTTCAAGACTCGCTTTGACCGGAAGTTTGTTCCTGCTGCTATTCGGTCTCAACTGAGTGATGAATTTTCGAAGTTGACTTAAGAGGGTAGAACAGTGATCGAGTATGTCACCAAGTTTAATGAGTTGTCTCGTTATGCCCTTTACTTGGTCGACACGCAGGAGAAAAAGAATGAGAAGTTTATTAGGGATTGAATCATTACCTATCTAAGTCCCTTATTCCCTTTGATGTTGAACCATTTGATAGAGTTCTTGACTTGGCACTGAGGTATGAGGAAAATGAGAAGCAGTTTAAAGAAGGGAAGGCCAAGGTCGGAGAGACTTCTAGAGGGAGTCACTTCTAACAGTGGAATGGGAACAGATACTGACCCTATGATCAAAGGCATAGGGGTCAGCAGTTTCAGAGGCCACAACAACAGGGTAGTCAGGGAAATTTCAGACCTCAGGGTAATTTCCAGCCTCAGGGCAATTTCCAGCCCTAGGGGCACTATTATCAGAGACAAGGTGGTCCGCACCCACAGGGTTATCAAGGACAGCGGTAGCAAGTGCCACAGAGGGTTATCGTCCTCCCGTACCTCAGTTAGAGGGGCCCCCACCTATCAGACTAGTAGCACCTCAACCGATCAATAGGAAGTGTTTTGGGTGTCAGCAGTTGGGGCATGTAATTAAGGATTGCCCTCAGAGACAGCAGGCGCGACAAGGTCAGGCAACTCCAGCCAGGGCATTTGCAGTGATGCCAGGAACTGACAATGTGCAAGGTACTTTTAATCTCTTTCAAGAACCCATTAGAGTACTTTTTGATACTGGTGCCTCTAATTCTTTTATATCTAGACAGTTTGTAGAAAGAGAATGTATTATAACTACCTCATTGTCTAGACCTATTCGTGTTGAGACCCCTTTAGGAGGGGCAGTTACTCTTTATATCATGTGTAAAGATTTTGAGATTGACTTTGCGAGCAAGGTCTTGTATGCAGACCTAATTGTTTTAGGGTTTAAGGGGTTTACAATTATTTTGGGTATGGATTGGCTGCGAAAACACTTTGTGACTCTAGATTGTGCTGGAAGGACTGTAAATATAGATATTCCCGTATGCCACGGCTTACCCACACTTCTAGCGATGGAGAAAAGTCGGTGATGACGAGTTTTCTGTGCTCGGTAAAAATCCCTAAGCAGGATATTAGTGAGGTAGATGTGGTACGTGAGTTTAAGTATGTATTTCAAGAGATACCTGGACCTCCACCCCGACGGGTAGTAGAATTTCGCATTGACCTAGTGCCGGGAACTGCACTGATTTCTAAGGCGGCATACAGAATGGCACCTAAGGAGCTTATGGAGATGAAAAAGCAGCTGGAAGAGATGCTTCAGAAAGGGTTCATTCGTTCAAGTAACTCCCCATGGGGAGCACCTGCGATCTTTGTCTCCAAAAAAGATGGCACTCTCCGTATGTGCATAGATTACAGAGAGCTAAACAAGGTGACTATCAAGAACAAGTATCCGCTACCTAGAATTGATGACTTGTTTGATCAGTTGAAGAGGGCAGCCATGTTCTCTCAGTTTGATCTCAGAATGGGTTACCATCAGATGGGTGTGTCAGAGGAAAGTATACCGCTTACTGCTTTTCGGACCCGGTATGGGTTGTATGAATTTCCTGTAATGCCTTTTGGTTTGACAAATGCTCCTACTTATTTCATGGACTTGATGAACAGAATTTTTCAATCGTATCTAGAAAAGTTTGTGATTATCTTCATAGATGACATCCTGGTGTATTCTAAGAATGAAGAACACAGAGAACACTTGAAAGTTATATTACAGACTTTGAGGGAGCAACAGTTATACGCTAAGTTCAGTAAGTATCACTTTTGGAAGAAAGAAGTTCGATTTTTGGGGCATGTTGTGTCCAATCAGGGAATAGCGGTAGATCCTGAGAAAGTTGTTGCGGTCAAAGAATGGAAGTAGCCTACGAACCCTACGAAGGTGAGAAGTTTTTTAGGACTAGCCGGTTATTACAGGAGATTTATAGAGAAGTTTTCCACTATTGCAGTACCCATGACCAAGTTGACCCACAAGAATGTGAAGTTTGTATGGACAGATGATTGTGAGAAAGCTTTCCAAGAGTTAAAGCAACAGTTGACTACAGCACCGATGTTAGCTATACCAGTACAAGGGGAAAAGTTAGTAGTGTTTACTGATGTAAGTGGAACTGGGTTGGGATGTGTGTTGATGCAGCATCAAAAGGTTGTATCTTATGCTTCTCGACAGTTAAAACCTCATGAGAGACAATACCCTACTCATGACTTAAAGTTGGTAGCAGTTGTTTTTGCATTGAAAATGTGGCGACACTACTTGTTTGGGAAGCACTTTGAGTTGTACACAGATCACAAGAGCCTCAAATATCTCTTTTCTCAAAAAAAGTTGAACATGAGGCAACAGAGGTGGGTTGAATTCGTCAGTAGTTATGATTTCGAGATTCTTTATCACCTAGGAAAAGGAAATGTGGTCGCAGATGCACTTAGTCGACAACATGGGATTATAGCTTCTTTAATGATTCAAGAATGGAAGTCCTTGGAGTTAGTTTCGATGCATGATGTTCAACCAATAGAGAGTGCTGAGAGGGCATACATTGGTAGTTTGACCGTGCAGCCGACGTTACTAGGTAAAGTTCGTCAAATGCAGAATTTAGATGGGTTTCTCGTCAGCAAGCTTGATGACCTTGTAGTGGATTTGATCGATGATTGTCCTACTGATTGGTCAGTGGACTCAGATGGGGGATTGCGATTCAATGGCAGGTTGTGTGTCCTTAACATTGCTGAATTGAGGAAATAGATTATGGATAATGCCCATAGGTCCTGATATATCATTCACCCTGGTGGGACTAAGATGTATCATGACCTGAAGAGGACATTTTGGTGGGAAGGTATAAAGAAGGACGTAGGAGAGTATGCTTCTTGATGTTATGTGTGCCAACAGGTTAAGGCAGAACACCAACGACCGTTTGGACTTTTGCAGCCTCTTGAGATTCCTACTTGGAAATGGGAGTACATCTCTATGGACTTCGTGGATGGATTGTCGCGGTCTAAGCGAGGCAATGAATCTATTTGGGTGATTGTGGATCTACTCACCAAGTCTGCTCATTTTATTCCTATTAGTGTTCACCGAACTGCGGATAAACTGGCTAGACTGTATATTCGGGAGGTGGTGCGACTTCATGGCACACCAGTTTCTATTATTTCAAATCGTGATCTGTTGTTTGTGGCAAAGTTTGGGAGAGTTTTCAGCATGCTTTGGGTGCTACGTTAGACTTGAGCACGCCTTATCATCCTCAGACAGATGGGCAAACTGAGCGGGTAAATCAGATCTTGGAGGATATGTTGAGAGCTTGTGTCCTCGATCTTGGTGGTAGTTGGGAAGAACACTTGCCATTGGTGGAGTTTGCTTATAATAATAGCTATCACTCCAGTATCAGGATAGCACCTTTTGAGGCTTTGTATGGGAGGCCATGTCGATCACCTGCTTGTTGAATGGAGGTAGGAGATACGCCGTTGCTAGGGCCAAAGTTGGTGAGAGAGACCACAGAGAAGGAAAACATTATTCGGAACGTATTAAGACTGCACAGAGTCGTCAGAAGAGTTATGCTGATAGAAAATGTAAGGGGGTTGAGTTGAATGTTGGAGATTTTGTGTTTTTGAAGGTCTCGCCGATGAAGGGTATTATGCGGTTCGGAAAGAAAGGAAAGTTGACACCTAGATTTTTGGGACCATATGAGATCATTGAGAAAATTGGTAATGTGGCTTACAAATTAGCCCTACCACCTGTTTTAGCTATGATTCACAACGTGTTCCACATATCCTTATTGCGGAAGTGTGTGCAAGATCCTTCCCAAGTAGTATCACCAGAAGTGTTGGAGATTAGTGACGATCTAACCTATGTGGTGCGACCAGTTACTATTCTAGACTGAGATGTAAAGCAGTTGCGGCGCAAGAAAGTGAACTTGGTGAAAGTGCAATGGAGCAAAGATGAGAACGATATTACCTGGGAGTTAGATGATAAAGTTCAGCATATGCACCCGGAACTTTTTGCTTAGTACTCTCCTATCAAATCTCGGGACGAGATTCTTTTGAGGTGTGTATATTGTAGCGACCCTAACTTTCTTAAGTCATTATTTATTATTATGATTATTATTATCTTATTTTATTTTTGGCTTTATTAATTATGTGGTCACATAAGAATTTAATGTGATATTTAATTAATTTAATGTGATATTTAATTATAAATAATTAATTTAAATATTTATATATATACATATATATTTATTATATATATAAAAAGATGTTATATATATTGATTTTATATAACATATTATATATGTTGTATTTGTGTTGAATTTATATAATATAATATTATATAATGGTATTAGGTTATTATATAATATAGGGTTGAATCATAAAAGTAAGTGTGTGTGTGTGTGAAGAATATTCAATCAAGCAGCAGCTTCGGAGAGGAGATTGTGAGAGAGAGAGAGAGAGATTTATCAAAAAGAAGAGAAGCTCTGTGTGCGGCTGTGTGAAGAATATTCAATCAAGCAGCAGCTTCGGAGAGGAGATTGAGAGAGAGGGAGAGAGAGAGATTTATCAAAAAGAAGAGAAGCTCTGTGTGCGGCTGTGTAAGAGTGCAAACCGTGAGGAAGAGAAAAGAGAGACGGTAAAGGAGAGAAAGGGGAGAGGAAAAAATAAATAAATTAGGGTTTTGTTTTGGTAGCTCTATTAGTTTTTTAAATATTTCTTGGATTTTCAAAAAAATATTGTGAGTACAAAGCCCATTTTCCTTGATTTATATTTAATTCATTGTTTTATTTATTTATTTAATGTTAGTTTGATTTTGTTTTTACATAAAGATGATAGATTGATTTTAATTATTTTGTTTAGTTATGTATGTAAGGTTTAGAATTTTTAGATAATTGATTGATTTTAATTATTTTGATTAGTTGTGTATGCCAGCTTTAGGGTTTTTATATAAATTTATTTTATGGTTGTAATCACACTTATGGTTATATGAAATTAAAATTAATTAGGAATCCATAAATAAATTCCTTACACTCCACCATGACTCCATGGATTGCTGTTTTGTTTGAGTGTTGGTGAGAAAGAATGTATAAAAAAAAGTGAGAATTATGAGATTTATTTGAATGCCTTAGGCTTGGCATTGTTATGTTTATTCTCATGAGTGAGATGTTGTGTATATAAATGTTGTTACCTCGTTCTCATGAGTAGACGAGTGCTTTAATTTACGCGCGTACGTATATGCTAACCATTCGGGAAGTGTGAGTCAAACTCAGGACGATATCCCCGTGCAAGTTTAACTTCGGAGCGGTGTTAGGTATACGGGAGGCACATGGGATATATGTGTAGGCCGGAAGTGGAGGGTCGAAGTGGTGGAGTTAAGGTACAAAGAATTTAATTATGAGTTTATTATTATAGTATGTTTTGTATTAATTTGTACAGGTTGAAAAATAGTAAACAACCTCAATAAATTATGAAATTTGAGCACCATGTATACGTGATTCTAGACAACTTTTGTGTTTTAACTTTTTGTTAAAAAGATCGATTAGAACTTATAATCGGATGATCTTGGTTATTATAGGTTTGATTCATTTTAGCAATACAGATTTTAGAGGTTATTTTAACCCATGAAAAGAGCTCATTTTTAATAGGTTCGCAAAAACTGAAGTAAAACATTATTATGTACACTTTTCGTGTTTTGAACTTTTCCGAAAAAAATCATCTTAGGGTAGTTTTTGTTCGTTTTCAGCTTCATATTTTTCGATTGAATTCCGTCTAAGTTTTTCTATCAAGTTTTTCTCTCAACCTATTCAGTTTATATTAAATTTGTTCAAGTTGTCTTTTAGAAAATTTGATTCTGTACAACTTTCGTTCTTTGAGTTTTGGTCAATTCAAATTATTTAAGCATGAAACGGTATATTTTTATACTTCTTCAGTAAGTTACTTATGATTAAATTATACTAACTTTATTTTTTTTTGCAGGATGGTGGGTCTTACTAATTTTTTTTATGCAGGGCTGACCCACCATATTTTTATTTCTATTTTGTTTATTTTATAATCAATTTATATTTCGTTGTGTACGGACAAGAAACTAAATGTCACCGTATCTCGGGAAACTACCCATTCGTCTCGGTGCGGTTGGAACTACTTGTCTTGTCCCGTGGCAAGAATTAAATGTATTTTTGTTTGTGTCTGGTGGACACGTGGGTGTTAAATCTTGTACTCATACCAGTGTACCTGTATACTAACCCGTTTTATCTCTTGACAACTCGGGTGAGTTCTATTTGAACGCAGTCGAGCTTCCTTTGCAGGATTAGTAGAGGCTATGGTGGTGACAATAAATAACTATGATCGTAGGGTATGTTGTTTGGACTTCTTTTGTTTTCTTGAGGTTATGGCTGATATTAGTTTATGTATTTATTATTTTTTTTTTATGACTTTTAGTATTGGAATAATTTGGCATGGTTTGTAACCGTACATTATTTAAGTTATTTTGGACTATTTATTGTTACTTTAATGTTGGAGGTATTGGTTAGTTATGAGATTATGGTGATGGTTTGGTTGGCGTTTAGTTTTTTTTTTTGGTTTCACCCCTACGATTTGGATGATGGAAAATTAATTGGGGTTAGTTCTAATTTAATATTTAATTGTTCAAATTTTAGGGCGTGACAGGGGGTGTTTTTTTAACACTAGGACTCCATCAGAATAATGGGATTGGTTTATCGGAGCCCTTTCTAATTAACACAGCTCGTCGTTTCAGTCTTGAAGCGAACACCGAGGGGTATGTAATGGGTAGTTTTGACGCACAGAATCGGCAATTTGAAAGAGATATGATTGGTGGGCAACTTTTGCATGATTTTGTTAGCTGAATGATATATATTGAGAAAGATCTCTATTGGATGTGTACTTTTTATCGATTGCCCAAACCAAGAGAACCCATTAAGTCTGTGTATGAAGAGTAATTGTCGATTTGAGCGGCGTGAGAGGACCATGGAGATTTCGATAATGGCAACGATTCGTCCCAAGAAGTCGTGTTTGGTGGAGAAGTGTTAGGAGGGCTGGTGTCGACATTACTGAATCGGAACGATTCGTTGTAGGCTGAAGAAGTGTTAGAAGGGTTGGTTTACATCTTTCTTTTGAAATTTGGAGCTAAAATGTAATTTTTTTAACGTTTTCCATTTCAAATGTGACGGCATGGGCAAAATTGATAGTAATATAAATAGTATGGGGATACACGTGAAAATAAGAGTAGTCTGGGGAGGTTATTGAAAATCATGTAAAAGTATAGGGGTAAAAATGAAATAATCTCCCATATTAATGTTAAGAAATTTAAACTATTATTTTAAAAATTATAAAAAATTAAGTATGTGAACAAGAATTATTGTCGTTGTGATGTTTGATTATACATTAAATGAATGAAGTAACTATTTGGACTACTTTTTTTAGATTTTTAGCATTTTTCAAAATTATTTATCAGCCAAGTTAGTCTAGCACCTCATTTTTTTTTCTTGGGTTTGATTTCTCTCAAATTGCCATCTCAACTTAAGAGAGTGTTTGGGCTTGGTATGGATATTTTGGAGTCGGTTTCGGTGATTCAAATTATTTACTTTTTACGAATCGTTGAATACGATATTCATGTAAGAAAATCAAGATAATTGAATATCGGTAGCATCATATTTGTTTTTAAAAAATGAATGATAAATATAATTTCAATAATAGTCATTCATTTTTTATAATACAAATTTGATTCAAAATGGATGACAAATATAATTTCAATAATAACCATTCATTTTTTGTAATACAAATTTGATTCAAACATATAGATACCGATATCTGATCATCTTGATTTTTTGCATAAATAACCCTGCGTCACTTGATGTATCATCGAGAAATAAAAACCTCTTTTGATTCTGCGTTGCTTATTGCATTAAGAATTGCTTCCCCTTCTGAACCTTCGTCATTCTTTGAAGAGGGAATTGTTGATGATTCCGATCGGCTCTGTAGTTTCGAGGCTAGCTTTGATCTTTCTGTCATTTTGGGGAACATCTTGGCCTTAACTTCTACTTTGGTTGGTTCCCTTTGAGAGGTCGCAGGGGCAGAAGGCTAACCGACGAACCAAGATCTAACAATATGCCATTGACCTTGTGATTGTCAATCTCTCCAATCACATAGTTAGGACGATTGTGTTCTACTCAATGAGTCCTAAAAAGTGAACCATTCAAATTACTGAAATCGATCCCAAGATAGGCCTGTTAAGTCCAAACACTCTCTCAAGTTGAGATGATTAATTTGAGAGAATAACATCTCAATGATGGTCTACATTCCTTTGTTAGTGTTAAGAGTTTTAAGCTAGTGAACAAAATATAAAACACTTATCATTTTTATATGATTTTACTTTTTTTTTTAGGAAAAAATAATTATAAATATTTTTTTGATATTTATTTTATCAAATTAATTTATATTTTTTTCAAAAAAATCTAAAATACTAATTTTGAAAATAAAATAAAAAAGTGCCTAAGTCTTCACAAAGTTTCAATGTTTTTAAGATAATTAATCCTCGTTTGGTTTTTATTTTAGGGCTAAAAAAGCACAAAAAAGACAAAATAAGTTATATAAGCCAATAAGATAAAATGTCACATTCAAATCATAATTATTACACTTTTTTTCTCATAAAAGTCTAAAAAGTCTAAAAACAAAAATCAAACGAAGCTAAAAAAGCCCCAACACAAAAAAATTGGCTACCGTAACCAGTGGCGGAGGGAGTGAGGGACCAGGGGGGTCACGTGCCCCCCTCGATTTTGGAATTTTTTTTTGGGGGGAAAATATAAAGAAAATATTTTAAATAAAAAAAATTATAAAAATATTATTAGAGTGAAATGTCAATGACATTTTAAAAATTATGAAAATAATAATGGTTGTTTTGATTGAAAATAAAAATACTACTATAAACCATATTATCTATTAAAATTTTATGAAAATTTTTTAATATAACAATGATGTCATTATTATTGACATGCAAGTATAAGTAATCTCACTATAAAGATATAAAATTTATTGGATTGTTAGTTACATTTGGCATATGAGGTTCACTCTCTATATGTTTATTTACTATTAGTTGGTGATATTACATACTAATGATGACGTCATATTACCATTATATTTATATAATTTATTTTAAGGTTTATATCTATATATTTTTTTATATTGCCATGATACATTAGTTATAAATAACATTATTTTTTTGATATTTCTCGAAATCAATCGTAAAAACTTGCGTGAAATATTTTTGTAAAAATTTTTGATATTGTAATTGTGTGTGTCAATTTCCAACCACACTGCCAACTTAGTACTCAACTGGAGAACACCGGTAGAATAGGTTAAGCCCGAACAACCTGCAATAGAAAGAAGAGATTCCGGCAGTGGCTCGTCCACCCAGGGGCACTCCGACGATCAAGTTAGTAAAATATCTCTCAAAGATAACCAATAGATCTTAACTCACTAGACAGAGCATAAAAGACATACCTTAGACCCATGGGATGCCTCTCTTTTATAGCCAACATAAACCTAGTCCTACTAGAAGCCTAGCTCCAATGGACTTAGGATTACTGCTAATCTTGGACTCCCAGTAGGATTAGGATAAACTCTCTAAGAGTTTTATCTTTACCCAAATTGAAGTCTTCTCCCATTATAGGACTCTTGTCCCTTATCCACTTATCCCGGATACCGGTATCTTTGCAGATAACCTCGGCCTAGCCGAGATGATCTCGGCGTCATGACCAGGACACGTGGCACCTCGACTGGCACTTCGGTGACACCTCGGCCACGTGTTATCATTAAAAAATTATGTCCCCACAACTGTCCCCTAGGTTCTATTACCACGGCATCCTGAGGTGATGGAACCTATATCATTTCTTCCATTTAGCACGTCAGCTAAGCTCGCTTCATCATCTATTGCCGAAGTCCAAACTCGTCGGCTCAATATGACCAAGACCTATAGTCTGCTTTCATAAATGCTTTAGAACCAACGACCAAGTTCGTTTCAAGTTTCTCAACCGAAATCGTCCTCCTAGCCGAGGTATTTGTTTCATTGAATCAAGAACTCCAAGAGTTCCAGCATGCGTATGAGCTGGTACGCACAGTATTTCAACCGTTTTTATCACGTGTCTTTCCCTTACTGGTCCGGACCTGATATGCACCATCAAGTCGTATCACTTTTGCGTGCGTCGTCTGACAAGCACGTCGTCCAAGGCACCATAATTGTCATTTTGCCGCCATTTTCATGTTTTTGATCAAAATCAAAATTTTCTCGCTCAAATCCTTCATTGCTGCTTTTGCGAAGCTTTTTGCAATCAATTTCACTCTCTCTCTTCGGTGAGGCTTTCGTTGCACTTCTTTGCTTACTACCACCGTCTGACACCGGCGTACTTCACACCAGCCTTTTTGTAAAACAATCATGCTTCAATGTTAGGCTGAAGTGCCTTCTTTCCTTTTCTGAATGCATTTTTTAATTTCTTCTTTCAATCGTGGTTGTATGTGTCTTCTTTTTACTCTTGTACGATTCTAAAAATAATTTGCATGTCCTCAAAATACACCTTAACTGTGCAATCTCCTCGGGGTGTAACACCTCGGTTGTACCCACTAATCAGTTTATCTCAGCCTTGGCTTAACACTTGAAAATATTTATAATATTTTCACAAGTGTTATTTACAACTCGATACTTTACTTTTAGCAAGACTTCTGTTTTCAAATTTCTTCCAAGTCTTGGCAACATGGTAATCTTGGCAAGTATGTAGATATTTCTTTCAACATAACATTGGCTTAACTTGAAAATTTTTCTCAAAATTTCAACAAGTGTTCAACCACTCTTCTTTTAACATAACCTCGGTTAACTTCAACTTGTAAACTTTTCTCAAGTTTCAACAAGTGTTAAACATGTTCTCGGTTTAACTTCAACTTGTAAACTTTTCTCAAGTTTCAACAAGTGTTAAACATGTTCTCGGTTTAACTTTAACTTGTAAACTTTTCTCAAGTTTCAACAAGTGTTAAACATCATCTCGACTTGTGAAATTCTAACCCCCAAGCATCATTCTCCAGTCCTTTGCCCCCTAATGTGAACTTAAGTTCCACTTAGGTTCTTATTAGACACGTGGCTTTGACCTTGATATTGCTCTATGGGCAGGGGATTTGCCCCCTACATGGCTTCCACATACTCCTTTGTGGAAAAAATTCTTTAACTTAGGCCAAACTCTTCTCTTCTCGGACTTAATCATCTAAGCCGAGATCTTGTCTTCTGGGATCTGGGATTCCAGATCTGGAATCTGGGATCTGCTTACTTGGGCTAAGCTCTTGTCTTCTCGTGTCCAGTATTATCTCGGCTTCGCTTCGGCGAACCATTTCTCTTCTCTTGTTTGGACGCCTTTGTCCCCGGCGTGTCTTCCTCGGCTCTGGCATACTTTTCTATCCTGGCCATCAGCTCTTCCATGCTTTTCGGCAATGTCTTTGCCAGTGATTTTCGAAGCAAGCAGTCATCCTTCAAGCTGTTTTTAAACGACATGACCGCCACCTCTTGGTTGCATCCTGGTATTCGGTTGAATACCTCATAATACCTTTGGCATAGGACCTACGGCTTTCATCCTCGCCGATCTTCAGGGCCATTAGGGCGTCCACCCTCAATGGTTGTAGTTTGTTTGTCACGAACCTGGCCACAAACATCTCGGCCAGGCCTTCCCAGGTTTTCACAGTTCCTTTCGGCAACTTGTGAAACCAATTCGATGCAATTTCTCCGAAGGATGAGGGGAACACCTTGCAAAGCAACGGCTCATTCCCGGTGTACAACGCCATCGAGTTCAGGTACAAGCCGATGTAAAAGTTCGGGTCCGACCCGATGTTCTTTGGGGCCAGCTTCCTTAGTGCGATGTATCCTCCGTGAATCTCCCCTTCTTGATTCTCCTCGCCCGACCTCCCTTGAAGGCCGGTGAGAATGTTCCTTGGTCCTATCGTGCTGATGAGTCGTAAGAGTTGTCTTCTGCCCCCCTTTCTGGGCATCTTTCTTGGCCGCTGGAATCGGCGTATCTTGTAACGGGAATGGTGGCTGCATGACATTATTTTGCATCATGAAATTGACCATTTGTCTGTAGGTCCGCCAATTTGTCTGCCATCCCTTTTACCTCTTCGTCCCTCCGTAGGCATCTGTCTTTCCATACCTGGAGGTTATCTTCGTTATAGTACCTGCTTTGGTCTGTTTTCTTTGGTACGCCGCCTTCCTGGCCGACGTCTCTCACTCCGTGATTCTGGTTACGAGTTTCTTAGTTACAATTGTCTTCTTCGACGTTAAGGTCAATAGGTCTTCCACTCCTAGTAGGAGTGTTATCCACAATCTTCTCTTTCTGTCCGTCGTTGGCCATCTATTCTTCTTTCGTTCCCACAGACGGCGCTAAATTGTGTGTGTCAATTTCCGACCACACTGCCAACTTAGTACTCAACTGGAGAACATCGGTAGAATAGGTTAAGCCCGAACAACCTGCAACAGAAAGAAGAGATTCCGGCAGTGGCTCGTCCACCCGGGGGCACTCCGACGATCAAGTTAATAAAATATCTCTCAAAGATAACCAATAGATCTTAACTCACTATACAGAGCATAAAAGACATACCTTAGACCCATGGGGATGCCTCTCTTTTATAGCCAACATAAACCTAGTCCTACTAGAAGTAGGGGTGTGCGCGGTGCGGGTCGGTGCGGTTTGAGAGAAAAATAGAAACCGTATGGCGGGTGGCGGATTGATAAAAGTGTCACTAAAATTTGCCATTTGCCTTATCAAAAACTGGCGGTTCGGTTGGCAAATAATGGCGGATTTGCCTTGGCGGTTCGGGCGGATTGGCGGTTTATAAAAAATATAATTCAAATTACAAAACTTAAATCAAAGAGTAAAAAAAAGACGAGAGATACCGTGATGTTAAGCATCTTGCGAAGCTTTCTTCTGATGCAGCAAGTGTAGCAACAACATGATAATATCAACGACTATGCCATCAGTTCATTACAAGCATCTGTGGAAGCTACAATGATCAAATACAATACATAAAATTAATATCATTCAGGGTTTACAATATATTGAAAATGTTTACTGTTGAAAAGTATTTAGATTGAAAAGTGAGCTGATGCAAGTTTGCAACATGGCCAGAAAAAAAAAAAGATTGAAAAGTGAATTGGAATCCAACTTTATTTTGGATTATTGACATCTTGAATTCCCCTCGAGCAGTAATGTAATACTATATTCTAAGGTATAGAACAACAAGCAAACTTAAGTAAAAAAGAATTTTTAGAATCTTATAAAACATGATTTAATAGCGGTGCGGGTCGGTGCGGTTTGGAAGAAAAATAGAAACCGGCGGATTGATAAAAGTGTCACTAGAATTTGCCATTTTTCTTACCAAAAATCGACGGTTCGATTGGCAAATAATAACGAATTTGCCTTGGCGGTGCGGCTCGGTGCGGTTTTGGCGGTTTCGGCGGTATTATGCACACCCCTAACTAGAAGCCTAGCTCCAATGGACTTAGGATTACTGCTAATCTTGGACTCCCAGTAGGATTAGGATAAACTCTCTAAGAGTTTTATCTTTACCCAAACTGAAATCTTCTCCCATTCTAAGACTCTTGTCCCTTATTCCCTTATCCCGGATACCGGTATCTTTGCAGATAACCTCGGCCTAGCCGAGATGATCTCAGCGTCATGACCAGGACACGTGGCACCTTGGCTGGCACTTTGGTGACACCTCGGCCACGTGTTGTCATTCAAAAATTATGTCCCCACAGTAATTAATAAGTATCCCCTCTAATTTAATTTTCTGACTCCGTCACTGACCATAACCAATGTGTTGGCTACATATTTTGTACGAGCCAATTACAATTTGACGCGTGGTGAAATAAGGGTAATATAGGAAGACTATTCAGGTCCTCGATCCTGATCGTACATGTGGCAGTTAGTATTGGTTATTAAAAGATCTGAGTAGCAGCGGATCAACAAAGGATACAAAGTGACGTGGCTTCAACGGTTACTCGCATTTCAGATTCAAATTTAGGAGGGAAGCTTAACTGCAAGTAATGGCGTAATGGAGCTAATATTGGGGCAACATGATCGATGATCATGGAGGAGCAGTTCGACGGTTGGAAATGCAATTCGATGGTCACCCTTGAGCAGTATAAATAGTAGAGAAGGCCCTAGAAAAAAACCCCCAGACTCAGATCCAAAAAACCGTTCTTTATACTTATTTTCCTTTCCAGTTTTACATTTACAGTCTTACACTTACAGTTCTTTACATTACTGTACTTTAAAATTCCTGCACTGCACTTCGTTTCATAGGAGTAGTTCCAAGTAGATTTGCTGTAAACCTGTACGAGGCTGAGTTTGGATCATTGTAAGTCTTTTCATCTTAATGAAATACTTCGACTGTTCTTCAATTCATTATTATCTGTTTAATTCTCCTAAGTCAAGCCACTAGTAAAAGTCCTCTTCATTGAGGCTGAAAGAACTAAAACACAATCGTCTGATAATTTGTTGGCAATTAATTTTCTGTGAAGACTAATTGATCCTTGCTGGCATGCTCGCAATTACCAAAATAACCTTCGAAAGCCAAAAAGCCAACATATATTTTTGGCACGCCCAGTGGGACAAATTGAAATGGCTAGACGAAGAAGACAAGGAGAAAATGAACGCTTGGAAGAAGGCGTAGAAGGAGAGGTAGAAATACCTAATCCAGAGGGTAATGTGGTAACACATCCTGTGGAAACTCCCGTATTATCAAAACCTATGGTCGAACAGACCAGTACTTCAGGACAAGAACCACATGTTCATAATATTGGACGAAACCAAGGAATTGGACCATCCACTGTTCCATCTACTCATCCAATAAATCCATGGGATGGCCTAGTAGATGCCATGGGACAGCAATTAATGAACACAATGGAAAGGTGGGCAACATCCTTTTTGGATCGAATGAATAACCACCAACCAACAAACACAAGACACATCGAGGAAGTTTTAAATGTCCCTCAACAAAGATTGGCTAGAGATAAACAGCCTATGCAAGTTAATGGACATTCTAATGGTCAAACTAGTAATTAGAACTATGAAAGACCATCACCTCAGTCTTGGTATGAACCCATTTCGAGGCCTATAGCAGGTCAAAATGCCTTAGTACTCAACAATGAAGCCATACAAATTGGTGGATCTGGCCCAGTACAAGAAACTGGCGTAAGAATGGTCACAAATCCCATGTTCGAAGCCATACCTGGTACAAGGGGGTTCACTAATCCCTTATTTGAATTTATACCCGGGGGGTTGGAAGGTTTGCCTGCAAATGGAAGGGACACAACACCTGTTCCAGTAACTTTCGCAGGTCCTTTCGCAGGACAGGCTCAAAGGGGTTACCCACACCCCCAACAGCAACCTGCACCACAGGGATAACCAGTCCCAAATGTACCACCTTATGGACCAAGAGGACCACAAGCACAAGCTTGTCCACCAAATCCTATGTTTTTCCCTCCAATAGTGGTTCAACAGGCACAAAATATGATCCCTAGGGACCAAATTGCTGATATTGTTAGGGAGATGTGTGGACCGATGGCTCGGGGGGTCCAGACTCCTGTATACAGAAAACCATACCCAGAATGGGTAGATAGGGTACATGAATACCCAAGAGGGTTCAGGATACCAGATTTTACCCTTTTCTATGGGAGTGAAAACCAATCAACAGTAGAGCATATTGCTAGGTTTGCTGCTTAATGCGGTGAATTTACTAATCATGACTATATGAAACTAAGATTATTCCCAAATTCTCTAACTGGGGGAGCATTTGTATGGTACATCAACCTTACACCTGGCTCCATTTAAACTTGGCAACAAATGGAAGAGGCATTTCATGCCCAATTATTCCAATCGGAGCCAGAGGTTTCCATAGCAGACTTGGCAAGATTGAGTCAAAGGCCTGAAGAAAAGGCTACTCAATTTATTGCTAGATTTAAAAGGGCTCGAAATAAATGTAGAGTCATCCTGCCAGAGCCAGAATTCGTAAGATTGGCTCAAAATGGCTTAGAGTTCAGGCTTCGAAAGAAGTTTGACTCAACTGAATTCAGAGATTTGGTGGAACTAACCTATAAGGTGTCTAGGTATGAAGCATTACTAGAGGAGGAACAAGATCGAAATAATGCATCGTACAAGACATATTATAGAGATCCTAATTATGAGATCGATGCAGCAGAGATTGTGGGCAAAGAACCTGTGATCTGTGAGGCATTAATTCATAAGGATACAACAATTGACCAGCAGTTTAAAAAGAAAGATCTTCACAGAAAGTACTCTTTCGATTTAACAAAGGCAGATGACATTTTTGATCATTTGCTTGCAGCCAACTTCCTTAAGTTACCTAAAGGAGTAAAACTGCCATCTCCAGATGAACTTAAGGGAAAAGCATATTGTAAATGGCATAACTCTTGGTCTCACTGACTAAAAACTGCATTGTTTTTCGAGACAGGATCCAAGAACAAATTCGGAAAGGAAGTTTGAAATTCCTAGCCAAAACAGAAAAGGCCATGGGGATCGACAGTAATCCATTTCTAGAAGTTGGAGAGGTGGCAGCCAATGTCATTATGTCAGACTTCCAGAACTTGTCCTTGACAGAATTGAAAGAAGTCAATGTGCAGATGCATGTTGCTAACCAGACAACCATCAAAAAGGATACCAGAAATCTGCCAGTTATTGGACAAGGTTTCTCACACCAGAGGGAAGACTCTGATGAAGAATCACTGGATGATGATTCCTTAGAGGCAGCAGTAATGCAAAGGATGTGTCCCAGGTGCAGACTGAGTTATAAATGGTTAAAGGGGCTTCCAATTGATGGGAAACAATACTACAGAGATGTGCAGAGACGCCCTAAACCAACCAATGCTTATAACAAAAGGCCGTATCCGGCCAGTGTTAGGCAGCAGCCATTGGTAGTTGAACCAGCAGTCGATAGAATGCATGCTAAAGGCAAGAGGCCCTTGTATGAGTCCAGGCCACCTAACTATTACAGAATGGAGAGCAGTCATTCTGAAAGAAGACTGGAGAAGAGTTCAGGTTATGGGATCAAAGCCAGAGATTGGCCCCCTAGACCAACCTTACGCAGGACAGAAAGTGGCCACCTTCATTGAAGGCCTGAATCAGGCTCGAAACATGAGGTCAGGACCAAGCAAGTGCCCTCACAGCCAGCTTCGAAGATGGCTTCGAAGGTAGAAAGAAGCAGTTCAACATCTGAGTCAGTAAGTTCGTGGGTACCTGGAGTTCCAGATTGGTTTGTGATGCAGAACAAACCTAGGGAAGTGCCCACTCAGAGAGATGTTGGAAACCAAGGAAGGATGGTTAAACCTCCTTTGGTGGCTCCGAACAATTGGGTATTGCTTAAACACCCAAAGACAAGGGAACCAGATATGGTCCCAGTCATTTCGAGATCACAAAGGAGAAAGATTCAACGCAGGTACACTCAGTACTAGAAAGATATGAAAGAAAATGGAGAGAGCTCTTCATTGGTCCAGACAGAAGGAAAGAAGACTCCAAAGTCAGACCATACTCCAAAGACAACTCTACAAAGCAATGTGGGTTGCAGTAGGGAACAGTTGGCCAAGGTTCATTCTGAACTAAAATCCAGAGAGGAATCTAGCTTGGCAGGATTGGAGAAAGCTCTGATGGAGAGTGATAGCGAGACAGAAGAAGAAATTGGCATAAGCCAAAAGAAATAAATAGTGGAGGAAGAAATGTTCGAGCCTTCATGGCTGAGCAAACATTTTTGGTTGAAAAACCAGTTGAGAAAGATCCTTCGAAGGAATCAGTTAACAACGAAGTGCCAGAGTGCAGCATGGAGGATGCTTCTGAAGTAACTGAACAAGGTGGCCAGAGGGGAAACAGGTACAGCCAGCCATCCAATTTGGCTCATTTCCTCCAGTATCAGTCAATATGGTACACATACTGCCTCATGAGTTCCAGGCTGGAGATGAGGACCAAGATGGTCAAGAAATTGATCATATTCCTGTCTCTAGTGAAGACTCACAAGTGAGTATGGTACAAGATGATTCTGGAATGGCTACCCCAATGGAAACTGAATATGAGAGTGAAGAAGAGGTGAGCATTAACCTCTCATATCCTTTTAAGTATCCCTTGAATTCTATGACACAACATGTCAAGCCTTTGTACATCAAGGCTTTCTTCGATGGGATACAATTGAACCGAGTCCTGATAGATAATGGGGCAGCAGTGAATTTACTACCGAAATCTTCTTTGAAGAAACTAGGGAAAAAGAATCCTAGGTTAATCCCAACCAGCACAACCATCGCTGGCTTTGCTGGAGACAAATAGATGGCTCAGGGAATTCTACCCATCAACCTGAGTGTGGGAACCAGGGACTGCATGATAGCATTCTTCATAATCGACAGTAATGCTAAATACAATGCTTTACTTGGGAGAGATTGGATTCACACTAACAAATGTGTGCCTTCCTCTTTGCATCAGAAAATTATGATGGCCTTAGGCAATGGAGAGACAGAGGAAATTGATGCAGATCCTCAACCTTTCATAGCCTGTGTAGACTTCGCAGAGGCCAAACTGTATATTGAGGGAGTGACACCACTCAGTATACTGAGAAAACCTGATGGCTCAACCGAAGTGACGGCTGATGAGGAAGTGACACACCTGAAGCACTTAGTCCAGGACAGTGCTGATGAGGAGGTTGTCGTTAAGGATGACAATGATGCCTGGTTGTAGGTAAAGAAATGAAACACAAGAAGCCAAGTCTTTGGCTCTAATTAAATTCTCAACATTGGATGTAAAATCAATAGTCTAGAAAGTATAGGAGCAAGAGAGAGAAGCCATGATAATTGGCTGCAAGCAGAAGCAGCACACAGGTCAAAGTTTTGACCCTTGATAAATACTGTGCATTGGACATTGAAACAAAAGTCCAGGAGATACAGGAAGAGGAAGCCTTGTGGACAGACTTTGTCTATGAGGAGGAGGGCAAAGATGTTGAATTAAAGAACCTGGGAGCAGAACAAAGCAGGGAGATTGCTTCGAAGATAGAAGATCAAAGAAATCAAAGAAGAAGCTTCAGTAAGTTCTCAGACACAAGACCCCTTAGAAAAAGTAAATTTAGGGGAAGATTCTATACAGCAGCCCACTACATAAGTGCTTGTCTGAATGTTCTGGACAGGGACCAGTTGTTGGTTGTTCTAAAGAAATATAAAGATTGCTTTGCATGGTCTTATAATGAACTACTAGGATTGGATAGGTCATTAGTGGAATATAGGCTCCCTATGAAACTTAACTTCAAGCCATACAAGCAAAACCAAGAACAATAAGTCCAGAAGTAATTCAGAAAGTCAGGAGGATTTTTAGACTACTCAAAGCAGGCTTTATTAGGACAGCCAGGTATGTGGAATGGCTATCTAATATTTGCCTGTGGTTAAGAAGAACGGTAAAATGAGGGTATGCATTGATTTCAGAAACTTGAATTTAGCAACTCCAAAAGATGAGTACCCTATGCCTATAGTGGATCTGTTGGTAGATAGTTCAACAAGGCATCAAGTTTTATCAATGATGATAAGCACTCTGGTTATAACCAGATCTGCATTGCAGAGAAGGATGTCCACAAGACAGTATTCAGATGTCCTGGAAATATTGGCACTTTCGAATGGGTTAAAATGCCATTTGACCTAACGGATGCTGGAGCTACATATCAGAGGACTATGAACACTATCTTTCATGACCTCATTGGAGGGTATTTAGAGTGTTATATTGATGACATTGTAGTGAAATCCCGGTCCATGGAGGAGTATTTGTTTCATTTAGAAGCAGCTTTTGAAAGAATGATGAGGTTCAAGTTAAAACTCAATCCCCTTAAGTGTGCTTTTGGTGTGTCATCTGGAAACTTCTTGGGTTATGTAGTGCACAAGAAAGGAATACAGATTGATCAGAATAAAGCTAAAGCCATCATTGAAGCCATGCCTCCATCAAGTAAGAAAGAATTACAAAGGTTCCTTGGACAGGTTAACTTTTTTCGAAAGTTCATTTCTAACACTGCAGGAAAAAAAAAAGTATTTTCTTCCTTGTTAAGGCTGAAAGATGAAGAGGAATTTGTGTGGACAGCAGAGCATCAAATTACTTTCGAAGGTATCAAAGCCTACTTGGCCAACCCTCCAATGTTGATGCCACCAAAAGGTGATAAGCCCTTGAAGTTGTACATAGCTGCAGCAGAAGATTCATTGGGAGCTTTCTTGGCCCAAGATAATGAAGAAGGCAAGGAGCAAACTGTTTATTACCTTAGTAGGTTTTTAAATTCTTGTGAATGTAAATATTCAGCTGTTGAAAAGCTGTGTCTTGCTTTGTATTTTGCTGCAATGAAATTAAGATACTATCTTTTACCTACAACTGTCTTGGTAATTGCAACCACAGATTTGGTTAAGTACATGTTATCTAGACCTATGTTGAGGGGAAGAATTGGCAAGTGGATACTAGCCTTATCAGAATTTCATCTAGAATATGTCCCTCAAAGGGCAGTAAAAGGGCAAGTTTTAGCCAATTTTCTGGCATCATCCATCTCAAACAGAGAGCCAAGAGAATGGAACTTGGTATGGCTAGTGTTGAGCCATGGCAGATGTGGTTCGATGGGTCGAAAGCCAATGGCTTAACTGGAATTGGTATTGTGATTAGGTCTCCACAAGGGGTAGAGACCACACATGGTTTCAGAGTGGATGAAGTTACCTGTTCTAATAACCAAGCTGAATATGAAGCCTTAATAGTGGGACTAGAAATTCTTATTGGATTACAAGTTCATGCAGTTGACATATTTGGAGATTCTCAATTGGTGGTTAACCAAGTGAAAGGGATTTTCAAGTGTCAAAGCATAAGCATTTTACCATACTATGTTGTTGCATTACATCTGCTTTCTCAATTTCAAATAGCAAATGTAACTCATGTTCCAAGATTCTTGAATAATAGAGCTAATGATGTGGCTCAGAAAGCTTCGAACTTCAAGAGAAGGGATAATGCCCAAAGGAACATAAGCCAAACAACATATCAGAAATTGATACCACCTTTGAATAAAAGGAATGTGGTCTTGGAAGTCAATCATAATGACTTGCAAGAACAAGATTGGAGGCATCCAATAATGCAGTACTTGGCTGGTCCATCTTCGAAGGCCAGCAGGAAAATTAAATTGCAGTCTATGCAATATATGATATATGGTAATGCTCTCTACAAAAGGGGGGGAGATGGCTTATTGCTGGAATGTTTAGGCCCAAAAGAAGCATTAACAGCTATGGCTGAGGTTCATGAAGGCATCTGTGGTGCTCATCAGCCTGGTGTGAAGATGAGATGGTTGCTTCGAAGGCATTCCTACTATTGGCCAACTATCCTTAAAGACTGCATAGAGTATGCAAAGGGTTGCCAGGCATGCCAAAAGCATGGCACAATAAGGCATGTGCCCATAACTGACCTACATGCAGTAGTGAAGCCTTGGCCATTCAGAGGATGGGCCATGGATATGATGGGGAAAATACACCCACCTTCTTCGAAGCATCATTGTTTCATTCTAGTGGCCACTGATTACTTCACTAAGTGGGTCGAAGCTAAGCCATACAAGGCTGTAGACCAGACTGAGGTTATTGGATTTATTAAGGATCTAATCCATAGATTTGGCATCCCACAAACTATAGCTGTGGATAATGGGACTGTGTTCGATGGGAAGATGGTGAAGTCCTTTGTGGCAGAATTTGGAATTAGTCTCGTTAATTCCACCCATATTATGCACAAGCCAATGGTCAAGCTGAATCATCCAATAAGTCCTTGAAAAAGGAATACAAAAGGTTGTGGAGGACAATCCCAGGGATTGGCATAACTTATTGTTGGATGTATTGTGGGCTTACAGAACTTCCCAAGGTCAAGCACAGGAGTTACTCCTTATGCCTTGGTGTATGGGCATGATGCAGTGTTACCTGTGGAAATTAATGTTAAATCATTGTGGGAGATGCCAAGACCAGCTAAATCCTGAGCAATACCATCAGAGTATGTGCTTGGAATTAGAAAGCATAGATGAAATCGAATTTGGCATTAAATAGTATTCTCTTTCAAAGAAGAAAGCAGCCAAAAATTACAATAAGAAAGTCAAATACATTGGCTTTGATGAAGGTGATTTGGTATGGAAGACAATACTCCTAATAGGAATTAAAAGCCATAAGTTTGGTAAATGGTCTCCTAATTGGGAAGGACCATATCAAATTCATAGAAGTCCTGCCTTTTGGGGCATACCATTTGAGAAATTTGAATGGATACATACATCCCAAAAAGATCAATGGCAGATATTTGAAGCCTTATTTCCCAACCATTTGGGAAACACAAGGAGTAGAATAAATGTTAAGCAAAAGAACACAAGATCACTCAAATTGATAAATCAGAATTTGTTTTTCTTCATAAAGAGTTAAATACATTCTGTCATAAATTGGCCGAAAAATCATTACAATGCCTTAGTTGTTCTTTTACAACAGACTTCCTATTCTTAAATGAGGGAACCAACTGAATGGCTGTGGTCATTTCTTGCTTTCGATCGGCCAATTCTTGGTTGGTGATTTGCAGTTTGGTATCAGTTCGGACTAAGGCTTGGTTCACTGCAGATAGCGCCTCTTCAAGTTGAGTTTTCCTCTCCAACAGCTGAACTCGAAAGTGAGAGGCAGAGGAGTGTTGTTCCTTGAGCTCTAAGACTTCAGTATGTACTTGGGAAACAAAACTCTGGTCTCTAGCCAATTTCTCCTCCGCAGCTTTGGCGGCATGGCAAATGTTGATGTAGAAGTCGACAGTAGCTGCTGCCTGGGATAAGTGACTTGAGACATCCATGCCTGACTGTTCAGCAACTTTGCAGCACTGGAGGAACCCATCTCTTATTATAGGCCTTTGCAAAGCCTCGAAGGGGAGCCTCGAAAAGGAGATTAACAGTTCTAGGCAGGTGTCTAAGCCCATCAGAGGTGCAGAAGGCTTGCTGCTGAAGGAAGGAGAGCTTTCAAGAATTTGTAGCAAGGAGTCGGCCAAATCTAATGGCTCAGCTTCAAAATTGGTTATTGGAGAGGTAGAGGACACATCGAAGAGACTGGCTAGCCTGGCTTCGAAGATGTCTACCTCATCCGTAGACATGAGGGGTGCAGAGAGAGTTGTGGTGGAAGGCATAAAGGACTGCATAGGGATAGGAGAAATGGATGGAGCATCTTTGGCAGTCTCTATGGTCTTAGCCACCAATGAATCAAGTGAAGAGGGGCTGGAAGTAGGCAAAGGTAATGAACTATGAGTTGAAGAACTACCAGCACCCTCAATTGGGGAATCAGATACCTTCGAAGAAGAGGTTATGGTTGAAATTTCCTTAGAAGGAGAAGGAAGAGCAGGGCCCGAATGAGAAGTAAATTGAGACAAGTCAAAGGTCAGATAGGGAAGATATGGAGTCAGACCAGAAGAAAGAGTTACAGGAATGCTAGGACTCAAAGAAGGTACATCAAATGCAGGCCTTGGAAGTGAGAGTAATATCTGAATAGCCCTTACATTTTGCATTTGATCAACTTCAACTGAAATTGAGGGAATCCTCATTGGAAGTATAGCCTCAGTAGTTGTTGCTGCAAAAGGAAGAAACGTAATGTCAAGCTTCAATGTCAAAATTTGATAAGGAAAAACAGTAGAAGCATGAAAGAAATTACTTGTTTCAAAAATGTTGGCAGTGATGGGAGAGCTACGAAGGGAGTAATGTTTGGCAGTTTGTTGCCTTCTTGCAGTTTCCCTTTGTAATGCATCAGCAGCAGCAGCTTCATCTCTCAAAAATTGTTGTTGCCATCTCTTCTCAGCCCTCTCGAAGACAATTATGGCCTTAGAATGTTCTTGTTCTATTGCCTTGGCAGCTGCCTCATGGATGGTATCTTCAACCAAGTTAGTAGCAGAAGCAGTCACTTTCTTTCTCTTTTCTATTGCCTTGGCAATTGTCTCGGAATCGGAGTCTTCTGTGAAATTAGAAGGAGAGACAGTCATCTTTCTTTTCTTTCTTCTCTGTATTGGTATTGTCTGCTCCTTCTCAATTTCCTTCTCAACTTCTTCAATCTGGGATCTAGATTCTGTAGAGATGAGCTCCTCTTCTACCTCTCTGGCAGTTGTCTCATTTTGGACCAAGTCAGAAGTAGGGACGATCACTCTTTTCCTCTTATTAAGGGCGACTCATGCTCTTGATCTGTTTCTTCTTCTTCTTCTGCTTGCACCTCAGCTGTTTTCTTTTCAAGCTCAAGCAGTCTCATTTTCTTTTGTTGTGGGCTACCTTCACAAAAGAAGAACTAAGGATAAGACTACAACCATTATAGAGAAGGCCAAAGGAAAAGAAACAAAGGTGTATACCTTTCTTCGAAGCAGCCCGAGTGACTCTAGGAGGAGTTGAGGCAGCAGGAGTGAACGCAAGCACTGCAACTGAAATAGTGGAAGAAGTAACAGTTCCAGCTCCTTTGGGCTTGGGCAGATCCAATACCATTAGCAGGTTCTGAGGAGAAATGGCCAAGTATACTTCCATGTTGGTCGCCCACCAGTTCTGGTACCTCTTCAACAAGGTACCTTGAGGAAGGAAAGAGGTATACTCGAAATTGACCAAGTCATCTATAAATTTGGAAGTTGCCTCTTCTAGCCTGGACCTCCGAACTTTCAAATCCCTCTTAGTGAGACTTAGATTGGTATTGCTGCAGAGAGGTATTGGGACCCCTTGTGTGAAGCCAAATTGTCTAGCAAATTGAGCAGGACAATACGGCTCAGCTATGCATTTGTAGGCTCTGGGGTTCAAGGTCCCAATAAATAACTCTCTAGGGATCAGAATGGAAGCCCATATATCTTTGTGAGCAGGTGAGGCGCAGGACCTATCACTTAAGAAATTCCTCAACCAAGATGGACCAATGGTGGGTTCGAAGGGACGGAAACGAAAAGTAGGAAGGGAAGCTGGAAGTTGGTGGAAGAAAGAGAAGTAAAAAGCAAAAGTGGAGGGATAAAGTGAAGCATTGGCCAGCCTTATGCCATGAGTAAGAGGGTTTGGCTCAGAAAATTTAAGGCATTTGGATTGTAACTCGGTGAAATAGGCAAAAAGCCAAAGCTGAAGGATCCAGAATGGCCCCCCTTAGTTAGCATCTAAGGGTTTCTCACAAAAGAGGGAACATACTCTATATACATGGCCTAGAACATATGGGGCTAAGGCCACCCTTTTCTGTAAAACGAAGGCTTTGGCAAAAGGAGCAAATTCAGGCATGATTCTCTGAGATGAGGTACAGAAGAGGAATTTGCAAAGCCAATACAATAAGAAAGAAAAGAATTCACTATCAGTCACATGGCCCTCTCTTTTATTCTCAGCCTTAGCGAAATCACTATAGGATGAGTTAAGAGAGGGGAGAGAAAAGAGACTGCTGAGTCAGGGTAATCTGGTCCAAAGGGGGTACCAATTGGGGATAATCCTAGTAAATGGCAAATGTCAAGAACAGTAGGGGCCATCATCCCACATCTAAATTGAAAGAAATTAAAGATAGGATTCCAAAAACACAAGGCAGCAGGAATTAGGAAAGAGTCCTCTGAGATAGTTACCTTGGATAGTCGGAGAGCATCGAGAAGGCAGAGCTCTTGAAGGTCCAGAGTTCTAGTAGGGATAACCCGGTCATACCATTCTTGCCACTCCGGTCTCACCGTGGGCCAGCATCGGTGGGGGCGGTTTATCCTCCAATTCTTCCAGTCAAGACCACCTTCGTAAAGAAGACATTGGTTTTCCAAACGAGGATATAGGGCTGGGAGCTCAGTAAGGATCTCCTTGAATATGGGCCCAAGCACGTAGTCTTGCTGCACACGGCGACGAGGGACGAAGATTCGTCCATCGATAGCGTTTTTCTCCCCAGCTTTGTACTTCTCACATTCTGCATCAATGATCCTCTTCAGGGTTACAGATGGGCTCGCACGCTCTACGACTGGCACCGAAGAAGAAGCCATTGATAGTACGCGTTTCCAGAAGGTGAAGCTGAGAAAGAAAGTAAAGAGAAGTGGAAGATCGGCAGAGGTAAAAGGGTTTGTGTGTTGAGCGAGCAAATGATTTCAGAACACGAAATAAAAGGTTTTCAAAAGCCTTTGTGTTTGGGGGATATATAAACGCTTGGTTCGTTAAGCACTAAAAGTACGAATACGAAGAGTTTCCTTCAAATATTGATAGTATTTGGAGGGAAAAACACAGCCCAGATGCTGAGGCTAGCTTCGAAGTAAAATATTTGGCTTCGAAGCCAGATTTTGGCGCCAAAAATCAAGTAACAAATGGCTTCGAAACTAAGAAGCCAGCTTCGAAGCACATTCCATGCTTAAGGATGTAAGAATACTCAAGTATTCATTTACTTCGAAGGGGATTAAAAGACCCATCTTAGGTTTCTTAGTAAAAGTAATGTCCTTCGAAGTGAAACTTGAGACCCAGTGAGGATGGGAATTGGTGTTCAAAACATAACATACCAGATTTTGGCGCTAAAAGTCCAATAACAACGGCTTCGAAACTAAGAAGCCGGCTTCGAAGCACATTCTGTACCCAATGGATACAAGAATGCTCAAGTATTCGTTTACTTCAAAGGGATTAAAGACCTGTTTTAGGTTTCTCAATGAAAGTGATGTTCTTCGAAGTAAAACTAGAAATCCCTTAGGAATGGAATTGGCATTCGAAACATCAAAACCAATAGTTGGTTTATATATATTCAGAAAAAGTTGTCTTTTCAAACTAAAACAGTGCAGCCCTCAGAAGGAGCTTCTATATTTTTGAAAGTATGGACTGTGGTTCAAGACAAAAAGATCAATTTAAAACTGATTGATCATAATAAATCATTGACCATATGTTGGTTGTGATTGAAATAAATCTTGAAGAGTAAGATTGTTAAATTCGAAGCATGGATCCTAAATGGAAAAACAAACAAAAAAAAAAAAACTATCTGTTGTATTCCATAAATTGGATAAGTTCGTGATCGTTTTGTTAATATTCATTTAAAACGATTGAATCCAGGTTCGAAGGAAAAGATTATTCAGTTCAAAGCTCTGAAATTGCTTTTAAAGACAAATGGAGACAAGATCAAAGCATATCAAACAAAGAGAAGTCTTAGTGGTATTAAAGCAAAAACAGTTACATCGAATGGCCATTTTTGGGTACAAACTCAAGCTCATAAAAATAGGGAATGGAATAAATAACAAGATCATGAAATTTAGTCCAACAATGATCAATGAATTTCTGTTCTTTCTTTATTCTTTCTTGCCCTCTATTCTTCTAACATTGGCCGCATGAGTTGATGTGCTCTCACTTCGTAAAAGAGCTCTTCAGCCTTTATTTCGAAAGCTGTTTCTCTCAATCCTTGTTCCAATTCGTCTATATCCAAATCATTCCAGTATGCAGAATCTTTATTCTTGAAATCATCGAATTCTTCAATAAAGTTTTCTGCTTCGTATTGGGCATGAATTCGGAGGGACGAAAGTTGGTCTAAAGATTGTGTGGTGTTCATAGAGGTCCGATACTAGTGAAGAAGCAATGGAAATTGGTCCAAAAACATGTGAAGCTTTGCTTGGGCAAGGGGATTAAGGACATGACCCCGAGTTAGAATATCACAAGCCCATCGAAAGTTCTTAAGAGGGACTTCGTCCTCAAGAACATTGAAGGGCAAGTGGGAAAAAGCAGCGAGCAAAAGTTGAGCTTGTTTCCGCTCAGCCGGAGTAGGGGAAGGTGGTGGTTTGTAAGGTGGAAAGACCTTATCCGCGGAGAGAACAAGCCTCAGTTTCTCTATCCAGCAAGGATTTGGCAGAAGAGAAGGTGTGGATGCTTCTATCTCAGGAAGTGGAGCAAGGGCAGAAGGAACAAGGGCATTAATATAATCGAGCCAGTCAGAAGAGAAAATATTCGCCTTCTGAGCTAAGAATGATGGATTGTATCCTTATGCCTCTTCTGGGCGTCGGGCAACATGTACTGTCTTTGTAGGCATGGAAGATGTATACCATGCCACAAGTAGATTCTCTTCCAAACTGCGTCGGTGGTCAATGGGCACGTAAGAATAGACCACCGAGCTTCGCGCATAGGAATGGAATTCTAAAGGGTCAGTAAACTTAACAAAGTGATGGTTGATTTGTTCCCTTAAATCACAGACTTCGGGTTTGGACCAATTTGTCTAGTCAGAAGCCCCAGAAGAGGAAGAAGTTGCAGCCTTATCCCATGCAGAGGGTTGTGAAAGAAAACTTCCCATGTCCATATTTGCAACTTTCTGAATCAAAGGATTGAGAGCAGTTTGTTCGTAGTCTGAGGATGAGTCAGAAGAAGACCTTTCCATGTCCATATTTGTAAGTTTTTGAATCGAAGGATTAAGGGTAATATGTTCGAAGTCCAAGGGTTGATAATCTGCAAAGGCATCCATGACCTGAATATAGAAGGTGGGTAAAGGTGGCTAATTAATGCATGGAGGTTCTTTCGAGGAAGAACAACATCATCATATGACTCTTTGTGTGCTCGATCAATGGAGGGAATAATTGATTCGGACATAAAAAGTGTACCAGTCTGTTCGAATACTAAGGTGGTGGAGGTGTTCAAAAGATTGAAGGAGAGTTTAATGCAGATGATAAATAACAGTTGCATTGCTGGAAACCATGCACGTTCTAAGACATAGGAAAAGACTTTGATCCACTAATATCACCAAATTTTTGGGTCTATTAGTGCGGGGGGTAATGTTGGCTACATATTTTGTACGAGCCAATTACAATTCGACACGTGGCGAAATAAGGGTAATATAGGAAGACTATTCAGGTCCTCGATCCTGATCGTACATGTGGCAGTTAGTATTGGTTATTAAAAGATCTGAGTAGCAACGGATCAACAAAGGGATACAAAGTGACGTGGCTTCAACGGTTACTCGCATCTCAGATTTAAATTTATGAGGGAAGCTTAACTGCAAGTAATGGCATAATGGAGCTAATATTGGGGCAACATGATCGATGATCATGGAGGAGCAGTTCGATGGTTAGAAATGCAATTCGATGGTCACCCTTGAGCAGTATAAATAGTAGAGAAGGCTCCAGAAAAAAACCCCAGACTCAGATCCAAAAAACCAGTTCTTTATACTTATTTTCCTTTCCAGTTTTACATTTACAGTCTTACACTTACAGTTCTTTACATTACTGTACTTTAAAATTCCTGCACTGCACTTCGTTTCATAGGAGTAGTTCCAAGTAGATTTGCTGTAAACCTCTACGAGGCTGAGTTTGGATCATTGTAAGTCTTTTCATTTTAATGAAATACTTCGACTGTTCTCCAATTCATTATTATCTGTTTAATTCTTTTAAGTCAAGCCACTAGTAAAAGTTCTCTTCATTGAGGCTGAAAGAACTAAAACACAATCGTCTGATAATTGGTTGGCAATTAATTTTCTGTGAGGACTAATTGATCCTTGCTGGCACGCTCGCAATTATCAAAATAACCTTCGAAAGCCAAAAAGCTAACACAATATCAAACAAATCTTTAATGTATTATTTTATATCAATTGTACAATGTCCATGGTAATAACTATTTCTCTTGAAAATGCTACACAATAATAAATAAATGTATTTCCCTTGATAATAGGTTACACAATGCAAAATAAACAAAGAGTAACTATTTCCCTTCACTTATCTTCATGGTTGTATTTATAAATAACCACTAGAGAGAGAGTTATAACGTTATTATATTAGAATAAAAAATTCATTAGATAATGTTAGGTCACTGTTAAAAATGTGACGCAAATTCAATAATAAAAGTTCTCGAGTCATCAAAAATTGTAATTTTTATATAAGCTAGTATTTGGAACCGCATAGTATGTTTTATTGGCAAATTATATTAATAGTGTTTATAGTTTGAGATTTGTATTATTTTGATTCTTAATTTTTTAATTGTGACATATTTGACTATATATTTTGAATCTTGTTTTAAATAAGGATAATTAAATATATCATTATTTAATTTCAAGGACAAAATCGTTAATTTGATAAATATAAACTAATTTGATAAAAATAAATGTCAAAAAAATATTTTTTATTTTTTAAAAATTATTTCTATCCACCAAAGATAAAATTATATAAAATTGATAAATCTTTTAGACTTTTATTTATTTATTTATTTTATCAAATTAATTTTTATTATTTGTTTGGATGATAATCATATAATAGGCAGTTGTTAAGATTTTAATGTGTAATCGATATATTTAATATACGAAATGTTTTTAGTTTTGGATTTTTTGATTTAATGGATTGATTTAATAATGATATCAAAGTTGTCGCCATATTCGACTTTTGAAAAAGTAGAAACTAATTTAATAAAAATAAAAATAATCACCCATTACATGATCATCATCCAAACACATAATAAATTTGGTAAAAAATAAATAAATGAATGTCTAAAAGATTTATCAAATTTACATAATTTTATCTTTAGTGGGTAGAAATAATTTTTAAAAATTCAAAAAAAAATTTGACATTTATTTTTATTAAATTAGTTTATATATTATCAAATTGGCAATTTAGCCCTTAAAATTAAGTAATGGTATCTTCAATTGACCTAATTTGGAACAAAATTTAAAATTCAAAGTCAAATGTGTCATAATTAAAAGGTTAGTGACCAAAATTACACAAACTCCAAATTATAAGATCCGTTAGTATAATTCACCATTTTTTTTTATTTGTAAGTGTTTCAAAGGTATTGACAAATAAAAAATTAATTAATTGCATACTCATTAATTTTTAGTAATTTTTTTTCTTAAAAAAAAAAAATTTGAACGAAAGGTTTGAGGTAGCGGCTTGTATTAATAATATTGTTCAATTTATAAATATTAGGGTTTAATAATTTATCATTATAAATTAAAATAACTATATGAAGTAATTATTTGAAATTATATCAAGGATTGTACTAAAATATATTTTTCTATGCTAAAGGATGTACCGTATGCACATTATAATTAAAGAAAAAGTGACAGAATTTCATATTTTATGATTGTGATTAAAAAAAAAGGAGTCAGAACCAAACAACACATGAATTATAATCAATGATGTCACGAATCATAATTAAAATAAGATTATAACTATAAAAAAAAATTAATCATAACTATAAAAAAAAAAAAAAGAGAGACATAATTTAGATGTATATACGGTAAGAGATGTTTATAGTAGAATTTCTCATATTTTTAACCTCAAATCTCTTGATTTGAAATAGACATTAATCTAAACTAGAAAAAATATTTAAAATTTATATATAAATTATAAACTTTTTTTTAGAAACATATATATAAATCAAATTCACACATATTTTATAAATTATATATTTTTTTAAGTACGTAATATTGTTGCCGTGAGATGCGCAGAGGAGGCGTCCATTCTCGCGTTCAAATCCTTTGGAGTGATCCTACGAAGTGATTCTTTATGGCGCGACACGTGTCCCCTTAACGGAACCAATGGCTAAGATGATCCCTCGTCAAAACGACGTCGTTTTGACGAGCCAGACCCGATAAAAAAAAAAAATACAGAGTTTGCAGATCAGAGGGAGGAGAGAGAGAGAGAGAGAGAGAGAGAGAGAGAGTTAAGGAAGAAGAAGGAAACAATCACCACCCAACGTCGCCCCGCCGCTACTGGACGCCGCCAATTTATATTGGCTACAACTCTTACCTTGATTTTGTAGCTTTGGTGTTTGTTGTTTGTCCTCACAGATAATCATCCCCAAATTCTCATGTTCAAAGAGGTTCACACTTCAGACTTTGATTTGGGTTTTCCTTCTTCTTGAATAAAAAAAATATATGCTTGTTTGAGTCAGATTTAACAAAGTTTTGCTTTGATTTGCTTTCATGTGGGTTTATCTGCAAATCCACCCATTTTCTTCTTCATCTCTCAAACCCATCAAAATCTTTGCAAAATCTCTATGTCCTTGAAGCTTCTTGAAGAATAGATTTCGGGTTAACACGACTTCGACAAAAAATTGTGGTGCATCAGTGACCAGTGTGCACAAGTTAGTCTCTTCCATTCATAGCGCCCAAACCTCTGCATCAATAGCAACCCACATCTTCAAGAAATTCAAATTCAAACCCACCTCTAACGTTCCTTCAATGTCCATCACCCTCCGATCAAAAACCACTTCATCCCAATATGTAGCCTCCAGATTCAGAGGCCACACATTCAAGAAACTCATGGACAAGTACTGTAGATCAAACTCTGCAAAAAGTTTGCAGAGAAAAATTTTCAACTCTCTCCTCCTCCTCCCTCTCGATATGTAAATTTTTTATTTTATTTTATTTTATTTTTGGGTCTGACTCACCAAAATGACGTCGTTTTGGTGAGGGATCATCTCAGCCATTAGTTCCATTAATGGGACACATGTCGCGCCACAAAGGATCACTTCACAGATCACTCTAGAGAATCCGGACACCCCATTCTCGTCTCAGCTCGAACCAATCGTCCATAAAAAAGTCTCCACGTGGCAGCTTGAACTGTTGATTGGAAAAATTTATCCCATGTCCCTTGTGCATTGCTATAAAACAATCTAAGCCATTAATTTATACTGAAATCATGTGGGACCCGCACAAATGAAAGGTTATGATTGTTTTATGGCATTTCCACATCAATGCCCTGTGGCACTGAATCAACAAATGTTGATCGGCCCCACGACAAAGTAGGAAAAGTAGTTCCTCACCCGCAGCGCAGATAAGTAATTTGTCACGGCCAATGAAATTGCCGAGTCATGCTGGTGGTGAGACAAAATTTTGTACTATACCGGGTGACTTCAGAATCACTCGCGGAGGAATCTTCTAAAGCTCGACGCTTTCACACCTGAAAAACGAAATATATCTTAATTTTCCAAAAATAGCCCGACTTGCTTGAATGTACGAAATTACATAAATAACCTTAAACAAGGTGTTCTATCCACTACAGCATTCTAATTCCTTTACCACATTATTTGAAATATATATATAAAAAATGAAAGAAATCAAGGGAAAAAATTAATATATACACCTCGTCCCATTTTATTGGTCCATTTTTCATTTTAGTCTATACCAAAATGTTTCTACGTTTTCTATTTTGGGATACTAATTTTTTTAGATTTCTAAAATTGTCCCTTATAAATTATTATAAATACGTTTTAAAATTTAAATAAAAGGGCAATTTGAGAGAAAAATATATCAAAATTTAAATTAAAATGTAATGATGGCAAGTTTCCTTATTGGATTTTTTATAATGAACAAATAAATTGGGACGAAATGAATATTTCTTTACATGATTGTCATATTATTCTTTTATTTTTTTGAATAAAGATTGAGACCCCTTTGGGGGTCACCCCCTTCACCTCCTTTAGTTTTGATTGGTCAACTTTACTTTTTTTTTTTTTTTTCTTCTCATCCAATCCCCAACCTCCATGTGTGCGAGGGGTTGTGGAGGTGGGTGTTTTAAGAGGGTCAAAATCAATGCCCTATTTTTTTTTCCTTACGATCTTTTTCATCTTTATCTTTTTTTCTTGGGTAATTTATCAAAATGATTTTATCATCATCATCATCATCATCAAATTTAATTCGAACTCTTTCTTGATATTATCTTTGTTCGCTAACCATTTTACATTTTTTCTTGGTAAGTAAAAATCTATTCCATTTATAACAAGTTGGACTCATCATAAAAAGTTATTGTGTCTATTGACATCTCTAATTGGTGTACAAAGTAACATAAAATACTATAACTAATATGTTTTTGTAAAAATTATGGATTTGGGGTGCAGCGACAAAACCCCGTGCTGTCACATCCCATAAGGTTTGTTGCGATCATATTTTGATAATCAAACCGTTCATATTATAAAATTTGTTGAGTATATGTATTCATACATAAAAAAAAAATTTAATCGGATAAGTATATCCCATGATCAAGCCGAATAATAACTCTAAAAAATTATTAAAGTCATGCCAACCGTTTATTTTTCCTAAACATAAATGTGGTCTCATTGTGAGTTACAAATGTCTAATTAACTTGAATTTTTCATAGATGATCTACTTAATAAACTCTACACTATGAACGGTTTAGATCATTAAAATAAATTCGAAACATGCCTACACTATGAATGGTTCAAATCATTAAAATAAATTTGAGACACGCCTTCACAGGCTCACAACGCGATGTTATGCCTATAAGGCACATCACTAAGCCCAAGTTCAAAGATTATGGTGTATGATAGGAGAATTAGCTGAGGAACATAAATTACTAAAAATAATAAATTTGTATTGAAACATGACTTTCTCACCTATGAAAATGTAAAACATCACCTTATATTATCAAAGCCTCAGTAATTTTTCAAAGTAAGAAATAGTTAAATTGTAAGAAACCTAGCTTTCTAACATTTTTTTTTGGAGGAAGGAAAAACAACATTTTTTTTTTGGCTTGGTGATATTAATGAGAGCAAATTACATTTAAGTAAGAGCAACTCAAAATAATTATACATTTATCAAGATGCAAGTTTGAGCTAGTGAAAGTTGTGTCTTATGTCACAACATTCATATTGCACTGAACATAGATCTTCATAAAAATACAATGATTTTGAGTTATTCCCACTTAAAAGTATTTTTCATTATTAACAAAGTCACAATAGGATAATTTATAACCATTTTGGGCCCTAGAGTGTAAATATTGAAAGTGAGTTGGTGATCAACCTAAAAAAATTATATTTTTAAAATTTGTTTTCTCTCTTTAGGTCCGTTTGGGAAGATTATTGGGGCTAAAATAGTTATATAAGACAAAATAGATTATTTTAGCAAAATATGACAAAATGTTACATCTAACCTATAATCATTTCATTTTTTCTCTCACAACAGGAAAAAAAAACCAAAAAGTCTATTCTAAACGAGGTTTTTTTAGCTCCAACAAGTGGTGATTTTAGCAAAAAAAGTCACAAAAAAACCAAAAAACCAACAACCTATACCAAAAAGTCAAAAATTTATTTTTTTCTCTACTTTTTGCACATCTTTTGGTAAAAAATCAAAAAGACATCCCAACATACTAGGTTTTTTACATCATATTTTAACAAAAAAGTCAAAAAATTATTAAAAAAACCTATTTCCAAACGAGGCCTAAAATAGCCAAAAAGTCAACCCACATCCCAAACGAAGGGTTAATATCATAATTTATTTATTTATTTATTTATTTTATTTTATTTTTTTTAAGTCTATCCAAGGTAGAAGGATGTAGAAGAATATAAAAAGTAATCATATTTTTGAAAAGATAAAAAAAATTAACTAATGATAAGAAAATGCTAAAAAAACTAATTTGTTTTGGCCTTTTTTTTTAATTTTGTTTTTAGTGAATTTTTTATAATTTTTTATTTTTACTTTTCTAGTCTATCTAATTGAGTTGAACCTAAAAGTATATTTTAAAAAATAAAATAAAAGAAGCAAATGCAAAAAATAATTTGTATCACTTTGTTTATTTTAACTTTTAGAGTTTGTTTTTTTAATTAAAAAACTAATTTAGTAAATAAATAAAAAATAAAAAATACTCAAAATTTTCAAATGGCTTATGTTTTTTTGGCGCAAAAATAATTTTAAAAATGTCAAAATATCTTTTAGAAATTTATATATTTTAAAAAAATTCCAGCAATACTCATCAGATATTTGAAAGAAACCCAAAAAGGTCATTTTAGTGATTCCAAAGAAACCCAAAAAGGTGAGATTAGTAATTTCACAACATAAAATAAGATAATAATTTCCACAAAGTCCGTCCTTATTGTGTCGCATTTTTCTAAGTAGTAGTGTGATACCTTTTTTGTTTCCCTTTTCCCATTAATTATTATTATTATTTTTTGTTTCCATTTAAAAATTTTCCACTTACCACAAGAACCGTAAGATAGAGCCAATCCGACGGTCCGCAATTCTCCTAACCCTTATATCTTTCCTCGTCTCACAGTCTGAGCTTGTGCTCTCCTCGTGCCGTTCTGTTAGGGCTTCGCATTTCATTCTCTCTCACATTTCTCAGTTTCTCAGTCTCTGTTTCAGAAGGTTCGTTTTCTCAACTATTGCTTCACCGATCTCTCTCGATCTTCAATGTTACTTTGTTTAGATCTCTATTTTAATCGCAATCGCTATTGTTTTTTTCGCCGATTGTGTTCTTCACGATTTGATTTGAATTGAATTATTGTTGGTCGATTGATCTGAAATATGTGTTCACTGTGTTTGAATTTGTTATAGAAGCATCAGCTATGGGGAAGTGCTATCCAACTGTGAGCGAAGAGTACAAGAAGGCTATTGACAAAGCCAAGAGGAAGCTTAGAGGCTTCATCGCTGATAAGAACTGTGCTCCATTGATGCTCCGTCTCGCGTATGCTCTCTCCCTCTCTCTCTCTCTCTACATATATATATATATCTATGTATCTATATATGTGGTTTTGTTACGGAGATCGGTGGAATTTGACGATGTGTTGTTGTGTATGCAGATGGCACTCTGCAGGTACTTATGATGTGAGCAGCAAGACCGGAGGTCCGTTCGGGACAATGAGGCACAAGCTTGAGCAAGGTCACGCAGCCAACAATGGCCTCGAGATTGCTGTCAGGCTCTTGGAGCCTCTCAAGGAACAGTTCCCAATACTCTCTTACGGCGACTTCTATCAGGTCTATCTCTTGATATATATATATATATATAATGCATCTTATCTTATTGTTAGGATGAGATTCTTGTTGCAAATGTTGATTTTTAATAAATTGGTTGAATATAGTTGGCTGGAGTTGTTGCCGTTGAAATTACTGGAGGACCTGATGTTCCATTCCATCCAGGACGGGAGGTTTGTATAATTTCATTCGCTGCTCTTTGTTTTGGTTTGTTTTTTTATATTTTATTTTTATAGTTGCATATATTTTATGTCTGAACAGTTATTTAGGATGAAGTATGTTATGATTGTTAAGACTTGATCCTGTAGGATTGCGTAATTTTATAAGTTCATAGTTTTGTTGCTTACATTTTTAGTGAATTTGGGTTGGTGAGGAAATAACCCTACTACTTATATCATAATAAAGGTTCATGGATAATTACCTTCGGTTCGAGATTCTTTCTGCTTTTAGTGTGATTCATTTTGCTTGTATTGTTGTTTTTGATGCATTTGGACTTGACACATCCCTTGGATCATAACTTCGGTTTCCTTATTTTCTCTAATGTGGCACGGCTGTTGTGTTTCTTACTTCTATAATCTGCATTATTAGAGTGGGGTTTGTGAAAGATTGGTTTCTGAATGGATGTTTTGGCAGAAATATGTTCTGGTTTGGAATATTCTTTTGACTGGCAGCTGGTGTTGATCTTAAATGGCTCTGCTCAATTAATTTAATGCTGGATTTTTGTGGAATTGTTATGTATATTCATTTGTTTTTGTTATATTTGTTAGTATTTCTATTTTTATCTCCTTTATGTTTCTGCTAATGGTTGGGTGACATGAATGGCATTCTGCTAATAAAGTTGTCAGAAGTCATATGTTAAAACGACTTGATGCTCGGGTATAGTAAATGTTCTGTTAGATAATATGGCAAAGGAATTTGGAATTATGAGGTATTGTGGTGGCTAGGAAGCATTGAGCATAGACACACAAAAGTGGGTGCCATGTGTCAGACATAGGCACATCACAGACACACATGTCCAAGTGTTGGACATGCCACGAAGCATGTTAATTTTTTTAATTATTTGTTTTTTGAATACTTTGGCGTTGGGGACCTTAGGACATATTTCTGGATTTTTTCAAAAAAAATTTAGAAAGTTAAGTTGAGGTCAAAATAAAACATATGAAAACAAAGAGGGGAGAAAGTGGAAAAAACAAAAAATATTTTATTCATTTAGAACAATCAATTGCTTGGATGCTTGCTTAATTGCCTTGTGATTTATGGATGATCAACTTATTATTGAACTTAAATGCTTTTCATTATTTTTTTTGTTGAATTAGTGTCAGTATTTTTCATTATTTTCAGTTATTTTGGATGTTAGATTCATACACATAGCAAATAATATATTACATTGCCATATTCCTGTCGCGTTTGTATCTTTATTTTTTAGAAGTCAGTGTTTTGTGTCCGTGCCCTTGCTTCATAGTTTGGTGGTTTTTCTTTATATCATTCCTTATATTTATTGGTTCCTGTGGCAATGCTGCTGATATTTTACATAGTGTCCTAACTTTGTTTGGTTCTACAAATTATTTAGAAAAAGAAAAAGGAGAACATTTTCACTAATAATTTTCCTTTCATTTTGTATTCTTGGGACTGGGTGTTTCCAGATTCATATTTATTATTCTATTATGTTCTATGAGTAGTCCGTAGTCATATGTTGACACATGCACACAAACTTGCAAATAGTCACTCTTGAAGTTAGTTCTGGTATTGGCATTTGTCTTGTTATCTAATTTTTAGCTTCTCAACTTCTTTTAAGTTCTAATTGAAATCCTTTTAATCTCAGGACAAACCTGAACCACCAATTGAAGGCCGTCTTCCTGATGCTACTAAGGGTTAGTATTGTTAACTATGTCCTCCTAGTCACACTATATATATTTATTTCTTAGGGAAAACAACAAATGAATTTAAAAGTTTAACGAAGTAACTATAATATTTTTGTGAAGTTAAGGTCTAGCCCAGTCACAAGGCATAGCTGTTCCTGGCATATGACCCAGGGTCAAGCTTAATCCATCCCCTAACCCAAATAATTTAATGATTTTCTTGCTTTCTAAGGGGAATTTTTTTTTTGGTAATATCTGTTTTTGACCATTAATCTGTGGCTTCTACTGCAGGATGTGACCATTTGAGGGATGTGTTTGTTAAACACATGGGCCTCAGTGACAAAGACATTGTTGTTCTCTCTGGTGGCCATACACTGGTATATGCCCTTTCCTCCCCTTTTTTATTTATTTGTTTATTTGTTTATTTTTTATCTTCACCACTTTCCTTTGGTAACCTTGTGCTTTTAATGGTGATTAGTCATTATGATGTCTCGTGGTCACATTTTATTTATTTATTTTCTTTCAGGGAAGGTGCCACAAGGAGCGTTCTGGATTTGATGGAGCCTGGACTACCAATCCACTCATCTTTGATAACACCTACTTCACGTATGTTCTAGATGCCTATGCACTTGTATGCTTACCTATTGTTCTTTAACTGTTCCATGTATATCATTTTATTTTATATTCTTACATTTGAACAGAGAACTCCTCACTGGAGAGAAGGAAGGCCTTCTACAGCTGCCATCTGATAAGGCTCTTCTCGACGATCCTGCTTTCCGCCCTCTTGTTGAGAAATATGCTGCGGTTTGTACATATTTTTTAATCCTCTCCATTTAGCTTTACTTATACTGTAACATGTAGTTTTTGTTGATTTAACTAGTAAATTGTTTGGTTTTTCAGGATGAGGATGCTTTCTTTGCAGATTATGCAGAAGCTCACATGAAACTCTCTGAACTGGGGTAATGTTTATTTCTTTTAATTTCTATTTTTATTGCATTATTATAATTTGCAGTTTTCGTGACATTTGTTTGCTATTGTAATTATGTTGGCCTTACTGATTGTTTGCTGTTCTTTTAACAGGTTTGCTGAAGCGTAAACTGTCGGACAGGACAGAAGGGAATGGGAACAGTGGACCTTCTCTCCTCATCTTTGTTTTAATTTTTTTGGTTATGCATAACTTGTTTCTTAGGCAGTTGATGGTTGGTAAATTGTAAGCTTTTTGATTTTTTGTTGGATATGGTGAATTGAAAGTTTGGTGGTAGCAAACGGTTATAATGGTGATCTTAAATATCCCATTCAATAAACTTGTTTGAAAATTTGCCTGTGTCCACGATAACAATCCTCTCATATCCTTCTTTTGCTATCTCCCTTTTATTTATATCTTCTGCTCTTGGTTACGACTTACATGAGTGAACACCTCACTCTACAATTCTCACCTTTTCTCCTCTGTTTGACTTGGTTTATTCGGTTACCAAACACAGAACTAACTTATTCTACTCCCTTCGTTTCAAAATACGGAGCTGTTAGGTAGCCCAAAATTGTGTTGGCCCGAGTGGCTCGAACTGTCCAAAACGACGTTATTTTGAGTAGGTTTTTTTTATTTTTTATTTTTTATATTTTTAGATGAAGAAGAAGAAGGAAAAAAGAGAGAGAAGTGGGAGTTGTGAGAGATAGAGAGATCATCATCATCAAAAAAAAAAAAAAAAATTGTAGAATCAACACATCATCATCAACACCATATCTGTGTGTATACACAGATCTATACGTATATATCTATATATATATATATATATGAGAGATCTATATATCACCATCATCACCAGATCACACGTACAGATCTATATATATATATACCCAAATATATATACACGTATATATGTATCCAGTCAACCAATTATTGAAGTAGAACAACAATGGAACTTAAAAAAAAAAAAAAAAAATTTTTGCTGGTACATTCAGAACCCTAGCACAATTAAACAAAACTAACAAGAAACATAAAAGCAGTGAGCTCTCGATTGGGATAACAATGGCGTTCAAAGCAGTGAAAATCAATTAAATGGTGGAATATACAAAAATTAGGAACTATTACCTTGTTAATTTGTTAACAAATCAACATCTTTTCTCCATCTTCTCTCTCTCTCGCCTCTACTCTTCGCTCTTTCTGTTGTTTGTCTGAGAGAAAAGATGGAAGGGAAAGAAATTAAAAAAAAAAGAAAAAAAAAAAAGAAAAATCCAAAACGATGTCGTTTTGGGTTTTGAGCCAATTTGAGTCAATAATTTTCGAGCTCCTAAGTATTATTCTTCAAAATATTAGTTTCTTGTTTCATTTTTTATTGTCTTAAACTATTAGTTCTTTTTAAAAAATTAAGGAATAAAATAATATGAATTAAATATTTTGTCTTTATTTCAAATTCATTAATAACACAAAAAGTACAATTATGACAATTGATATTTTTAAAAAAATATACTAAAAAGAGTAATTTTAAAAAATTAATAGTAGTTTTAAAATATAATAATTGTATTGTAAAAGTATCTAAACTGAATCAGCTAGCAACTTATAAGCAGAGGCTGATAGCCTTTGATTAAACATCGACACACCATGGATTGCACGAGGATTGAATTTAATTAACAAGAAGTTGGCTCTTTTCGAAGAAGGTTCTATTATTACATATGAAGGTTCAGAATTGTGATGAAACCTGGCTTGGATGGGCGGATAGGATTTTTATTAAGCAACGAGGCTAATAAAATGAGGAGGTCTAAGGTCTTATTTGGGGACTTAAGATTTTAGTCAAAAAAGTTACTATAAGTTGTTATTACATTATTATTATTATTTTTTTTTTGTGCAATTTTTTTATAAAAAATAAAAAATAAAAATCAACTAAAATTGAAGGGTTAATTACACTAATAGTCCTTATAATTTGGGGCTTGTGTCACTTTGGTCCCTGACTTTTCAATTGTGACACATTTGACCATGAATTTTGAATCTTATTCTAATAAGGACAATTGAAAATATCATTAGATTTTTTAAGGGTAAAATCGTTAATTTGATAAAATATAAACTAATTTGACAAAAATAAATGTCAAAAAATATTTTTAATTTTTTTAGAATTATTTTTATCCACCAATGAAAAAATTATGTAAATTAATAAAAATTACATGATTAATTGTTTAAAATTAATTTTACATGATTATCATCCAAACACATAATAAAAATAATTTGGTAAAAAATATAATAAATGTCTAAAAGATTTATCAATTTTACATAATTTTATTTTTAGTAGGTAGAAATAATTTTAAAAATTTAAAAATATTTGTTTGACATTTATTTTTGTCAAATTAGTTTATATTTTATCAAATTGACAATTTTATCCTTAAAAAATCTGATGATATCTTCAATTGTCCTTATTTGGAACAAGATTCAATATTCAGGGTCAAATGTGTCACAATTAAAAAGACAGGGATTAAAATGACACAAGTCCCAAACTATAGGAACTATTTGTGTAATTTACCCAAAATTGAATGGTTCAACGTTGAGCTGATCATATCATAATTCGGAGTTTGAGGTTAAATCTTAGTGGCCATTTTCTCATTTCTATTGAAATGTTGGTGCCGTTCCAATTCGACTTTTCACTAAACAAATGCACACCAAAGGCTGTTTCAAATCATGAGGCATAGACCTGATCCACACCACTTGATAATGGACAAGCCACTAACAATGGCTTAGTCTTTTTCTGTGGCGTAAAAACCTAGTTTATTGTTTAAGAAATTCATTTTGCTAATTTTTTTTGAATTTATTTGGTAAATTCATTTCTCATCAAAAAACTACTCTAGTCACTTTAAAAATCATTGAAATAAGCTGAAAAAAGGTTAGAAATGTGCCAAATAAATTAAATTTTTTTATAAGTTTAATTTTAGCCAGCTCTAAAGGGAAGTTCTAATAACAAACACATAAGCCATTAATAGTGGCACAAGATTTTTTGTTTTTGAATTTCTTCTAAAATGTTTTAAGTCATATAATCATTTTCAGATATTTTTATCCCTGATTTCTTCTATAAGAGTATACAAAAATGACCAACTAAACTTAATAAAGGAATTTAAAATAAATAAACAAATAACTTGACATCCCTCCGTTTAAATCTATTTATTTAAATAGAACCTAAATGAATTTAATACAATCAATCGCATAAATAAAAGAATAATTATAGAGATATTAACAATCTTACAAAAAATACAAGAGACCAAATATAATTAGTTGTAAAAAAAAATAATGATATTTGAACATCCAATGATATTCGGATATATATGTTTTTAATATAAATTTTAGTACATATAATATTACTCTAAATAAAATTGGTGTTAGCTATGAAGCATTTCTAACGGGCTATTTAAAAGAAACTCGAAAATTATTATAGTTAATATTATTATTTTTTATTCTTTCTAACGGGCTAGTTATTATAATAGTTATTTTAATAAGATTCTTCTAGATTAGTTACATTTAGAAAGTTTTAGGAGATTTTTTAAAATCAATTTGCGTGGATAAATATGTGAAGTAAAGTGTAGCATTATAATATAGATATAAAGTTCATTAGATAAAATAAAAATATGATTTAATTAATGATGATAAAGTGTGTTTCAGATGGAACGGGTCGAACTGATCCACACTTTCCAAATCGGTGCCCGAGGTGCCAAGCCCACAGAGAGACCTGCACAAGAGTTCAACCGGGAACAGGGAGTCCCCTAGCGAACCCTCCGACGAGCAAGTTAGAAAGAGAGATGGAATGTAGGGATAGATTAGTGATAGAAAGCTTAACCTTTTCCTTGTCTTCGATGCCTGCTTATATCCTCTGCTAATAATTTCTTTGTCCCTTCCGACCTGTCACCTTGGCCGAAAGTCTATGCTTTAGCTTACCTTGTTCATGGTGAAGCCGTTCTATCCCGACGGGGAGGGGTTATCGCAATAAATGTTGTAAGGAACTCCATTAATGGCTGATGTGCAGTGCAATAACTTTGCATGATCTTTGTCTGCTTATGTGGCTTGTCCTTCTCTTGCCATGTGTTTAGATGTCATTGGTTCTTAATGCCACGTTGAGCTCCAGTAACGTTGGGCTTTAGTATTTGAATTATGTATTGGGCTCTAAGTGGTGGACTATATCCTTTATGGGCTTATCCATGTCAGTAGTCCCCTATTCCCAAGTGCAGCTTTAGTCCAACGAAGAGAATAATGAAGAAAATGAGGGTTGTGAGAAACCGGCGATGCGAAGACTGACCGAGAGGTGGGCCGACGGCGAGGGGTGATCGAGCGGGGGAACCGACCGTGAGGAGGGCCGACCGCGAAGGGTGACCGAGTGGAGGACCGACCTTGAGGAGGGCCGACCGCGAAGGGTGACCGAGTGGAGGGACCGACCGTGAGAAGGGCCGACTGCGAAGGGTGACCGAGTGGAGAAACCGATCGTGAGGAGGGCCGACCGCGAAGGGTGACAGAGTGGAGGGAGAAGTGGCGATGCGCGAGGCTCGAGGAGTGACAGGGCACGTGGTGATTTGAAGTGGAAAAGACAGGGTAGGGGAAGGGGGCAGTGAATCATGGTCGTACATGTGGTGGAATCCCGTAATGGGGGAGGTTAGGCGTTAGGCAAGAAACGAAGAGGTAGGTTAACATAGGGCGTTGAAAAGGTGGTTTTGGCAAATTTTTGAAAATTTTCAAACTGGTAACATTTAATCGTGACCCTTGGAATACAGGCAAGCCTTGGGCTTTTGGTATTATTCGCTTTACCTATCTTTTTGCAAAAAACCAAAGCATTCCAAAAGTAAACTCTTTTGTGTCGAGTGATACACCTTTGCAATATTTTGTGAACTACCTTGTACCAGCGTTTGAAGCTATACGCAGGCAGACTAGAGAGATAGCTCGAGAGGAAGTGCCCACCATGAGAGTAGATGCGTTGGGAGACGACGACGCGGTGGACCTGACGAAGCAATACAGGACGGAGAAGCGAGTAGGGAGTGAGGGAGAGCCGGCGGGGCGACCCGCTTGTCCACGCTGATAGCGGCCGTAAAGTCGATCAGTCAGGTAGAGCCAGATCACTGGCACACGAAGGCCGACAAATCGACCTTTACCGCGGAGGAGTTGGAGGACATGCGTGAGAAGTACCAGATTCCCGCGGAAATAGAGTTAAAACTGCCGACATCAAAGGAGAGGCCATCCGATGCTCGACCGGGGGAGTTTGCCCTCTACGAAGAGGTGTTAAAGGGGGGGTTGAGGTTGCCGCTTCCCTAGATAGTAGTGGACGTGTTGAATCGGCTTGGGGTGGCTCCGGGCCAATTGATGCCCAATGCGTGGAAGATTTTATTGGCCTGTGCAAGCGCGTGGCTGCGGGCGAATGAGGGGGCTGCAATGACGGTGGACGAGTTTTTTGCATGCTACAAGGCTTCGGGCCAGCAAGAGACTTGGGTCACTTTACAAGCGGCGGCAGGGAAGGGTCTGGTGGCGGGGTTGCCGTCGTCAGTGAAGGGGTGGAGGCCGTGGTGGTTCTATGTGTCCGCCAACAGGGGAGTAAGAGTACGCACGGTGTGGAAGGTGCCAACCAAGTCGGTTGAGCCAAGGTTGGAGGTGAAGGCAGAGGAGATGGTGAAAAAGGCAAAGGCATGGAGGGAGAAGGAGGGCGCCAAGTGGGACGACCTCGTTTAGCTCTCAGCCTTATTTGCCTCAAGGCTGGGTCTTCAGCTGACCGGTGGAGATCTTGCGTCGACCGAACTAGAGGCGAGGAGGAAGGCGTAAGAGGCGGAGGATAGGATAATCTTTGCCAAGGCCAATAAATACAAAGAGGCACAGTTAGGCCGTCCGCCGAAACCGATCGCGAGGGAAAGAATCCGACCGTGCCCCAAGCCGCTGGGGGAAAAGGACTTGGGCGTTTTGAGCCACGACCGCCCCCAGTTGATCCGTTGAAGAAAGAGGCAACAAGGAGGTGGAGGCTGTGTTGAAGAGGAAAAAGAAGAAGAAAGTGGACAAGGGTGAAGAGGGGCCAGCGTTGAAGAAGATGAAGAAGGGGGTGGCGGAGGTCACCCCAGAAGTGGAGCTGGAGGAGACAAGGGGTGGGGTGGGGAATGCTATGGGCCCCGAAACACAAGTGGAAGGTGGGGCGACTGGCCCTGAGCAGAGGGCAGAGCAACAGCCCAAGGGGGGTCCTATGTCCCAAGGAGAAGAACAGAGGGCCAGGTTGAAGACCGTCATTTACCACACTCTAGCAGTGTCCGGGCGATTGGAGGGAGAAGGAGGCGAAGCTAGGACTGCTGCCGATCGGCTCTTGGGGGTAGTGGAAAACGCGGCCGTGCGTTCGATGAAAGTTTCATAGAGGCCGAACTGCTAAGGGGGCTGTGCTCGGCCCAGATGGAGGCGACGGCCTTAGCAGGAGTCTTACTGAACATAGCGGCGCGCACAAAGGGCGAAATTAAGCCACTGGAGGCAAAGCTAGAGAAGGTGAAGGCCCAGCTTGAAAATTTAAGGAGGGAGACCGGGGGGTGGAGGAGAGCTGCGCGGAGTGCGTGTGTTAGGGGGCTGGAGTATGCCCAGAACGCCAAGAAGATAGAGGTGTTGGCGATGGTGCGGGCTATTTAGCAGACTGTGCTAATGCTGAGCTGCTCGTGACCAAGTTAGAGCTGGAGATGGAACGCCGCAAGGTGGTGTCGCTCGAGTTTTAGTTGGTTGGTGAGCAGAGGAAGCTGGAAGAGGCCCAGAAAGCCTGCATCGTCGCCAACGAAAGGTAGGATGAGGCCATGGTCTGCAATGAAGATCTACGCGCTCAATCGATCAAAGAAAAGGAAGAAGCAGATCAGAAGATCGTTGAGTTGGAGAGGGCGCTAGCGAACGAGAGGGCCAAGTCAGTGGCTGAGAAGGCAGGGTTGGAGAAAGCCTTGGAAGAGGAGAGGACCAAGCTGGCATCTGAGAGGGCAGCGTACCCCGACCTATGTGTTGTAGCGGTAGAGCAGTTCAAGGGGTCCGCGACTTCCAGATGGCCATTGATGCCGCTATCGCCAGCAGCTTAGCGAGAGAGGGGGATAGGGGGCTGGCCCGTCGGGAGCGACCGCTGGAAGTAGGAGTGAAGAGGAAGTGATCCAGAGCTTCCAGTGGTCGGACTTCTACAAGCATGAGATGGTTGAGTTCTGGGACAGCGGCTGGAAGACTTTTAAGCGTAAAGCAGAAGAGCTGTTCCCAGACTTGGACTTCAACAATGTGAGAATAGATGAAGACGATGTGGCCCAGACCCCCCTAGACGAGGGGGTTGACGAAGAAGACCTTGCCTCGAGCGAGGATGATTGATTGATGTAAATAAAATTTGTAAATAAAATTTTTGTTGTTGTTGTTTTGTTTTTGTTGTTTTTGTTGTTGTTTTTTTTTTTTTTTTTTTTTTTGTTTTGGTCGTGTAATTTCTGTAGTGAATTTATGTGTAAGTTTGTAAATAAAATAATGAGTTGTGCTTTTTCATGCTGTTGTCTTTATTTCTTATAGAACTGAAAAGAATGAGAATGGGCATTTAAATAACGCTTGTGTATAAATCGTAGTAAAAGTTGAGAAGTAGGGAGCCAATTTAACTTGTGAGAAAATTATGACGCAAAGAATGTTAACAATAAAAACGTTGAAATGTAAAGGTATTAAAGTGTAAAAGTATGGACCTGGATTTTAACTAAGTATAGCAACTATGCTACAATCATGAAGTTGCAAGAATGGCCTTGGCCGAACTCTTTATTTGTGCTTAGTTTGGCTTGAGCCATATTTAACTCAGTCTGGCTGAGGCTTTAAGCAACTCAGTCTAGCTGAGCCCTTCATGCTCAGCCTAGCTGAGGCTTTAAGTAGCTCAGTCTGGCTGAGCCCTTCGTGCTCAGTCTTGCTGAGGCTTTAAGTAGCTCAGTCTGGCTGAGCCCTTCATGCTCAGTCTGGGCTGAGGCTTTAAGTAACTCAGGCTGGCTGAGCCCTTCGTGCTCAGTCTGGCTGAGGCTTTAAGTAACTCAGTCTGGCTGAGCGCTTCATGATCAGTCTAGCTAAGGCTTTAAGTAACTCAGTCTGGCTGAGCCCTTCGTGCTCAGTCTGGCTGAGGCTTTAAGTAACTCAGTTTGGCTGAGCCCTTCGTGCTTAGTCTGGCTAAGGCTTTAAGTAACTCAGTCTAGCTGAGGCTGCAAGCAGGGTGTTATTGAAATACCACGCAGATAATTGAGATATAAGATCGTTGTCATTTAAAGCGTAGCCCATTGATCACAAATTTACACCATGTGCGAAAAGGACAAAAACATCCAAGTGTGTAAAAAGAACATACAGCAATTGATCAATACAAAAATAGAACTTTATCGAAAATAACGTTTCAATTGCTCGGCGTTCCATGGATGGGGGAGATCTCGACCTTCCATGTCCTGAAGTTGGTAAGTGCCTAGATGAGGTCTGGCCTTAACAACGTAAGGTCCCTCCACTTGGCTGCCAGCTTGCCCTCGGCCGGATTTTTGGTGGCAAGAGTTGCTTCGCGCAAAACAAGGTCCCCCACAGCGAACTTCATCGGTCGGACTTTGCGGTTGTAGTGTGTTCTCATTTTCTGTTGATATGAGGCCCGCCTGATAGCAATGGTCTCTCGGAGCTCTTCAATCAGGTCTAGGTCTACCCGACGCAGTTCTTTAGTTAGTTCTGGATTCGGGTGCAGAACCTTCGAGGTAGGCAGGCCAATTTCCACTGGGATGACCGCCTCAGCGCCGTATGTTAAGTGAAAGGGGGTCTCCCTAGTGGGGGTTCGGGCGGTAATGCGGTAGGCCCAGAGTACGTTTGGTAATTCCTCAGCCCAGAGTCCCTTAGCAGCTTCCAACTTAGTTTTGATGATCTTCAGAAGAGAACGGTTGGTGACCTCAACTTGGCCATTGGCTTGGGGATGACCTGGGGAAGAGAAACATAGCTGGATTTGAAGTTCTGCACAGAATTTCCTGAACTTGGCATTGTCGAATTGTTTGCCGTTGTTGGAGACGATGGCTTGAGGGATGCCAAATCGGCACACGATCGACTGCCAGATGAATCTGGTTGTGTTCCGCTCGGTAATTGTGGCGAGGGGTTCCACCTCCACCCATTTAGTGAAGTAATCAATGGCGACGATTGCGAATTTGGTTTGGCCTCGGCCGGTGGGCAATGGGCCAACTAAGTCGATCCTCCATTTGGCGAATGGGTAAGGACTGCAAAGTGTGATCAGTTCTGTAGGAGGAGCATGAGGGATGTTGGCAAAGTGTTGGCACTTATCACATTTAAGCACGAATTCGGTGACATCTTGATTGAGGGTAGGCCAGAAGTAACCGGTGCGAAGTATTTTGTGGGCTAGTGACCTGGCACCCGAATGATTACTATATACACCCTCGTGGACTTCCCTCATCACGTAGGTCGCTTGAGCAGGATTGAGGCATCTCAGGTATGGGCGTGAAAAACCACGTTTGTACAAGAGGCCGCTGATGAAGAATGTAGTTGGACGACCGAGCCCTGACTTTGGCGGCCTGGTGTTTGTCGGCAGGCAATTCCCCATTTGTCAAAAATAGCAAGATATCTACCACCCATGGAATATGTTCATTTTGGAGAAGTGGACTTGCTGCTGTTGTGGGGAAATGGCTGGGTGGGCTAGGTATTCCAGGCGGACTCCATGACTGAGGTATGACTGGTCGGCATAAGCTAATTGAGCTATTTCATCTGCTTTGGAGTTTTCCGTCCGAGGGATGTGTTTGATGTGGAAAGTGTTGAAGAAGCGAGCAATGGGGAGTACAATATCCCTGTAAGCCCGCATTGTGTCTTCCTTGGCATCGAATTTCCCCGTAATTTGTCCGACAATGAGCTGGGAATTGCTGAACACCTAGATATGGCTGACACTAATGTCTCTAGCTAGGCGAAGACCTGCTATCAATGCCTCATATTCAGCCTCATTATTGCTTGCGTCAAACAAGAAACGGAGAGCACACTTGAAATAACTACCCTCGGGGGCGATGAGGATGAGACCAGCCCCACTGCCTTCTTTGCGGGATGATCCGTCGACGTTGAGGGTCCAAGAGTGAGGGTCTTCTGCCTTAGTGTGGGATGACGGGGGTGGGGGGGCCGTGGTTGGAGTGGGGTTAGTGAATTTCAGGATAAAATCGGTAACAACCTGCCCTTTGATCGCCGTTCGAGGTCGATAGGAGATATCAAATTGGCTGAGCTCGACTAACCATTGCATAAGTCTGCCGGACAGCTCTAGTTGTTGCATTATCTTCTTCAAAGGTTGGTCGGTGAGGACCACTATGGAGTGGGCTTGGAAGTAAGGACGGAGTCATCTTGAGACAGTGACCAAGGCCAAGGACATTTTTTCTAGCAATGGGTAGTTCTGTTCCGCGCCCCTGAGAGCCCGGCTAATGTAATAAACTGGGCGCTGTATTGAACCGTCCTCCCTGATGAGGGCTGCACTGACTGTGGTACTTGATACGGCTAAGTAGAGAAAAAGGGGCTCACCCGTGAGCGCCTGGGAGAGTAAGGGGGGGTTGGCCATGCACTGCTTCAATTGTTGGAAAGCCTCTTCGGATTCGGTCGTCCACTCGAAAGCCTGCCGAAGAACTTTGAAAAAGGGAAGGCACTTGTCCGTTACGCGGGAAATGAAGCGGTTGAGGGCGGCGACTCTGCTAGTAAGCCTCTGAACCTCTTTAACCATTCTGGGTGACTGCATTTCTATCAAAGCCTTAATCTTTTCGGGGTTAGCCTCGATGCCCTGTTGACTGACCATGAAACCCAAGAACTTCCCAGATCCTACGCCGAAGACGCATTTCTCTGGATTGAGCTTCATTTAATACTTTTGTAGGGTGTCGAAGGTCTCTCGCAAGTCGACTAGATGATCAGAGGAAAGTTTGCTCTTGACTAGCATGTCATCGACGTATACTTCCATGTTCCAGCCTATTTGATGATGAAAGACGGCGTTGACCAACCGTTCATAAGTTGCTCCGGCATTTTTCAACCCAAACGGCGTGACACGATAATGGTAGGTTCCCCGGTCGGTAATGAAAGAGGTGTGTTCCTAGTCAGACGGGTGCATCAGAATTTGGTTGTACCCAGAGAAGGCGTCCATAAAGCTGAGCATTTGATGATCGGCCGTGGCGTCAACAAGCAGATCTATGTGAGGAAGGGGATAACTATCTTTGGGGCAAGCTCGATTAAGGTCGGAGTAGTCGACGCAGAGTCGCCATTTACTGTTGTTTTTACGGACCAAGACCACATTCGACAGCCACCTAGGGTAGTCCACGTTCTTGACAAACTGTGCCTCCAGTAGCTTGTCTACCTCAGAGGCAATAAGAGCGTTGCGTTCCGGGTGGAAGATGCACTGTTTCTGGCGGAAGGGTCGGAAGTGGGGTTCGATACTCAAACGATGAGTGATGAAGGAATGATCGATACCCGGCATGTCATAATGGGTCCAGGCAAACACATCATTGTGTTCAGTCAGGAGGGTTGTAAGATCGGCCTTGGCTTGAGGGGATAGTTGGCTACCGATCTTGGCTGTTTTTGTCGGGTTGGTGAGATCGATGAGGACCTCGACAAGCTCTTCCACTGGTTCCCCTCTGACCAGCTCGTCTTCGTCTCTGACGTCGAGTCCTTCAATGATCATAGCCTCCTTTAGCTTGACCTGTTTAAGTGAAGCGACGTAACATTCTCTGGCCACGGTCTGCTCTCCCCTCACCGTGCCGACCCCAAGGTCAGTGAGGAATTTGACGGCAAGATGGAAAGTGGATGTGACAGCTTGGAAAGCATTTAGGGCGGTGCAACCGAGGATAATGTTGTAAGCAGAGGGACAGTCGATGACGAGGAAAGTGAACAACTTTGTGGTCTACCGCGGGTATTCTCCGATTGTGATGGAAAGATCGATGAAGCCTATGGAAGTCACTCGATCTCCAGTAAAACCGACCAATGGGGTTTGGAGAGGGGACAGACTTTCTTCATCGACCTTGAGTTGGCGAAAGGCATTTAGGAAGATGATGTCTGAAGAACTGTCGTTGTCGACAAGAACCCGTCTGACTTTGTAATTGGAGAGGAAGGCCGAGATGATGAGGGGGTCGTCATAGGGATAACAGATGCCTGTGCAGTCAGCCTCCGTAAAAGTGATGGGCTCCATCCACTGCTTAGGCTGTTTGGGAGGGCGGTCTAATATGGCAACTTCTTTGTCTGAGCCCTACCTTATTCTTCTGAGTTCTGCTTGCTGAGCCGAGCGGGATGGTCCTTGTGACAACCCTCACTACTATTTACTGATAAGACCACTGCTTACTGCTAAACTGTGACTGAACTGGATAAGTAAATGATTAGACTGAAATTCCGAATTAATTGCATGAATATATTGTGTTATTTGCATTTCTATTTGTTCGATTGTTAAACTATCTGTTCCTGTTTTATGCTTTAAACTGCAGATTAGAGGCCTTATCGGCGGCCGAATCTGAAATTGATTGATGTTTTATGCTAATTAGAATTAATGTGATTTTATGGTGTATTTATCTGAAATATGATTTGGGTTTATTTAATTAGATTAAAATAAGCTAAATCCCACAAGTTGCATTATTTACAATTTTGCCCTATTAGTGGACCACTACACCAAACATTTTGAGGCTTGTTTTATTTCATCTTGTGCATCATTTTGTTCATTCTCCTTGAGACCAAAACTGACTGAGAGAGAGAGAGAGAGAGAGTTAGGAGAGCTTGGTTTCAACAAAGTTTTGCTTGGAGACTTGAAGAAATTGTAGAGGATTTGTGCAATTGAGCTTATATTCTTGAGTTTAAAGACCTAAGGTTAGAACTCATCTTCTTGGTTGTGAGTTTAAGTTGTGCCTTGCATGGTCTATGTTAATTTTGAAGTTTAGAGCCAAGATATGGCTTAATGTGTTGAATTAAGAGTTTAATTCTTGCATGCATGTCTATATCTTGAAGTTTTGAGGTTGTAGTTCATAAATTCCTCACATGCATGTCCATATCCTAAGTATAGTTCATGAATTCATCTTATTTTGAGGTAATGAGCTCATTTGAGCATGCATTTGAGCTTTGAAGTTGTTCCAATTCATGCATGTTGCATGTACATCATGTTCATGAAAGTTGGTTTGAAATTGGTATTTAATTGACTCACCTTTGGGCTTTGATTTTTCAAATTGAGCTTTGAAACATATAATACTATGAGTTTACAAGTGTTTTCTAGAAAATTAGCCCAAAAGGATCGAATTTGATGCATTGAAACTTAGTTTTGAGCTTGAGATTCAAATCTGGAATTTCCAGAATTTGGACTCACGCTCGAGTGGGGAAATTGGCACTCGAGCGTGGAATACGTGCTCCTAGCACTTTGCATTGTTTTACAGTCCGCTCGAGCAGGGAAATGTACGCTCGAGTGGGGACCTGAGTCACACGCTCGAGCGGGGAAATGTACGTTCGAACGGGGACCTGAGTCATACGCTCGAGCGGGGGTCGAGCGCCCGTCGAGCGTGAATTTCATGCATCCAGTACTTTTGCCATGTTTTGCAGTCCGCTCGAGCGAGAGGAAAGACACGCTCGAGCGGGACCCTGTTTTTCTGAAAATTTTGTAAAGTTGTTTTAAGTGCATCTTTACATCCTCATCCCATCCTAGGCATTCCTAGGCCTAGTCTAAAACATCTTAATGAGGATATTGATGTAGAACCACACCGAGGCAAATTAGGGATTAAGTTATTATTTTCCCAACTGTGTAGCTTAGTGTGTGTTCATCCTGTAACTGTGTAGGGTTGGCATCCGAGGACGCGCACGAGCTTATCTGTAGCCCAGAACTCTGTGAGTAACAATGTTGTAAAGATATGTTCAATAATGATTATCTTCTGAACAATTGAACTGTACTGTTTTTTGAAATGATATTGTTACTGATTGAATGATGTCCTAATTATGAATTGTATTGTGGCATCCTTAGCAAACTACTGTTACTGTACTGTACTGCTACTGTCATAGAGATCTCTGTCGGTTCCCATGTTGGAACCACTACTGTTTATTGATATGATGGCCATCAACTGACTGTTCGGTCTGTTTAGACCTACTGTACTGTTTCGCTATTGGATGTACCACATATGACTACTACGACTGAATAACTGATATACTGATTGAAATGATTGTTTTCAATACTGAAAGGACATTCATTCTTAACCTCTTTACGCATTATGTTATTCACTGGGCTTTAGCTCACTGCTCATATATATATGTAGGTGTACAGGCACCGGATCGATGCTAGGGGCATCAGGCAAGCTCTCGTTTTGTCAAGCCAACCTATGTGCCTCACTGCGAGGTTCCGAGCCTGTTAAAGCCAAGGCTGTTTGAGGTCTTTTAGTTTTCCCCTTTTTGTTTTTGACCTATATAGACTGAATGTTATTGTACTGTACTGTCTTAATAGGGATCAAGTCCCTGATCTGGATAATTGTAAATAGTGTGCATACTGTTTGGAACTGATTGTATATATGTTATGAAAAGTCTTTTTGCATACAGACTGTCACAGCTCATTGGACATCTTTTAATTACTGTTTTGGCTTCCGCCAGCCCCTGTACTCTGTATTACTGTTTTACTGTTAAACAGGCCTTCGATAATCTCGGATTACTGGCCGGTTACGGTGCTAAACCCATAGGGGTGGGTTTGGGTCGTGACAGTCCTCCATAAGCAAGCCCGCCAGCAATAACTCTAATCTCTCCGACAAGGAGGCCAGGGTTGCCTTGTGGCCGGGGTTGCTGCGGTGGCCTATCATGACCTTGGTTAGGTTGTGCGAGCTGTCGAAGAGGGGTGCGTCAATGGTTGTTTCTGGTGGGTTCAGTCCTTTGCCTTTACTAAGGGCGGGTTGCCGTGAACCGACTGAGACGCCCCTGGCGTATCAAGCCCTCAACCTGGTCTTTGAAGTTAACACACTCCTCGGTATTATGGCCATGGTCCTGATGAAAGCGGCAGTATTTGGACTGGTCTCGCCGGTTGGAAGGAGACTGTGACGGTTGGGGCCATTTTAGGGGATTATCTCGTTGAATCTGGTTCAAGACTTGTTCCATGGGGGAGTTGAGGGGTGTGTATCATTCAAACCGGCCGGGCGGTCGGGTTGGTGCCGACCGGTCGGCTCGGGCTAGTCGGTCGGTATACTGAGATGTTTGGTGAGTGTACTCGATGTTTCTAGTTTCTGAGTCCTTTCTTTTCTCTCTGGGGGTCGGGTTTTTGGCTGTAGGATCTTGTCGGGCGGCTAGGGAATCTTCTGGGTTCATGTATTTTTGGGTTTTGGAAAGTAGGGTTGCCATGGAGGTCGGAGGGTTTTTGGAGAGGGAAAAAAGGAAATCAGATGATCGTAGACCGGCCATGAAAGCCGTGAGGATGACCTTATCGTCGTTTTCCGCTACCTGCAGGGCTTTAGTGTTGAAGCGGGTGACGAAGCTGCGCAGCGACTCCTCTTCGGTCTGACGGATGTTGAGGAGCTAGGCTGCCGGACGCCGCTGGCGCTGGGCACCAATGAAATGGCTGAGAAAGGAGTCACTTAGGTGCTGGAAAGTGGAGACAGAGTCTGTTGGCAGTTGACTAAACCAGAGTTGAGCCGACCTCTTAAGTGTTACGGGGAAAGCCCGACACATGATCTCGTCAGGGAATGCATGGAGGACCATGAGGGTCCTGTAAGTTTCCAGATGGTCGACCGGTCCGTTGTGCCGTCGAAAGAGTCAAGTGAGGGCATTTTGAACTTAGGAGGTAAAGGTTTGTCCCTGATGGAGGCAACGAACGGTGAGTTGGCTGTGATAGATGGTTTATTCTGTATGTTCTACATGACTCCTTGGAGTTGGAGCTTCATGGCTCGGAGTTCTGCATCCCAGAGAGGAATGTTGTCACCACCAGAATGCAGCGTAGGCTGGACACTATTGGCCTCTCCCTCGGGGGTGGGTGCCTGGACCGATGGATGTGGGGCCCGGGGTGGCGGGTTCATATCTGGAAAAGGGGATCGCAAGCCTTCCAAGTTGGGTGGGTAAGGCTGTTGGATAGGATGGCTCGGGGCTCGTTCTTGGTTGGGTGGGATATCTTGAAGTGGAGGAGGATGGACGGGAAGGTCTCTTTGAAGCAAAGCATTGATCAGGGCTTTGTTTTGCTTTACTAAGCGATTGATGCTGTTGGTAAGTTCTGTGAAGTATTACGGCGGGTTGTTTGGATTGGGAGGGTTGGCTTGGTGGTCGGCAACATTGTGGTGAGAAGCTATGGATCTAGTTGTGACCATTACCTTGGTAGGTGGCAAGAAAGGGTTATTGGGGAGGGGTCTCCGGCGACAATGAGCACAACTGGCGCGCGGAGCAAAAGGATTCCCACAGATGGCGCCAACTGATGATACAACGTGTTCCAGATAGAACGGGTCGGACTGATCCACGCTTCCCAAATCGGTGCCCGAGGTACCAAGCCCACATAGAGACCTGCACAAGAGTTCAACGGAGAATGGGGAGTCCCCCAGCGAACCCTCCGACGAGCAAGTTAGAAAGAGAGATGGAATGTAGGGATAGATTAGTGATAGAAAGCTTAACCTTTTCCTTGTCTTCGATGCCTGCTTATATCCTCTGCTAATCATTTCGTTGTCCCTTCCGACCTGTCACCTTGGCCGAAAGTCTATGCTCTACCTTACTTATTCATGGTGAAGCCGTTCTGTCCCGACGGGGAGGGGTTATCTCAATAAATGCTGTAAGGAACTCCATTAATGGCTGATATGCAGTGCAATAACTTTGCAGGATCTTTATCTGCTTATATGACTTGTCCTTCTCTTGCCACATGTTTAGATGTCATTGGTTCTTAATGTCACGTTGGGCTCCAACAACGTTGAGTTTTAGTATTTAAATTATGTATTAGACCTTAAGTGGTGAGTTATATCCTTTATGGACTTACCTATATCAATTAATAATAAATAAAAAATAACATTGGAGTTGCTTGGGTGAATATGGAATTCCACGTGGGAAGGATGTCAGAAATCAATTTGAGTTTTTGAGTCACGGTCAACTAAGGTCTGTTAAAAAAAAAATGTCAACGAAGGTGGGTCGCTTTGACTGTCATTACAAGCGTGTAATTCTTTACGTGTATAGTTTAGTTTAGTTTATTTAATTTATTACGAACCTTATCCTTAAGAATAAAATGCTTTAATTTCAAAATTATAAACACACAAAACATGATACCCAAAAACCCAGTTAAATGAAAGCTGCATGACACGGTACAATTTAGAAATATTTTCAAATTATACGCAAATTTATTTAAAATGATGTTATAGTAACTCTTTTTTAAAAGAATTATTGAAATTATTAACCTTAATGATAAGTCTTGTTTGGAAGACCACAATTAATCACATCATTTTACGTATAAAATTTTGATAAAAAACATAAGTTATTGGTTAGTTCGGGTAAGAGTAATGATTCATAACTCTAAATTTGGAGCTCTAAAGACATCTCCAATCCGCTAGACATATATGCTTATTAGTTAAAATGCCTAGCATAATTTACTTTTTTCAACTCCAATGCATTAGGCATATGATTAGGCATTTTAGCTCGATTCATATTTACTAGCTACATGTAGCTAGCCTTCAATGGTTAGACAAAATGTATTTAATCATGAGGATCATTTTCTTACATCTTTATTGTTGATATGACATTCTATAAAGTTAATAGTATTTAAATAAATAGCTAAAATAAAGAGCATGATTGGAGTAGAAATATGAAATAATTGATAGACAAAGTAAAATGTATACTTTGTAGTAATATTTAGATAGGTAAAATACCTATTAGCATTGAAGATACTCTAACAATAGCTCTAATGATGTGGCATGGAGCCAAAAAAAAAAAAAAACACTTATATCAAATCATTCATGAGTGGGGCTCACTGCCACATAAGTAGAGGTCTCATTAGAGCTCTACTTTTAATGCTCCTAAACATTTTTGGTTCAAGTAATTTAACCGATCCAAGTTGTCAGAGCCGGCCTTGAGATTTAGGGGGCTCAATGCGAATTTTGGAAATGCTCTTATATTAAAATAAAAAAAAATTATAGATAAAATGACAAGTTACAACTTTTTTATTTGTTTATAGCCACAAAAAAATTTACTTGCACATATAATCACTAAAATTATAAATAAAAATTTACTTTTATATACTCCCTCCGTCCCAAAATATTAGTCCCTTATTCCATTTTTCATTGTCTCAAAATATTAGTCCCTCTTAAAAAATCAAGTACAAAAATAATATAAATTTCCTATTTTGCCATTCTTTTAAATTAATAAACAATATAAAAAGTACAATTATACATTGATACTCTCAAAAAATGTACTATCAAAAGGATAATTTTGAAAAATCAACTTTTATCAAATGCAATAATTGTACTACCAAAAAAAGTTAGATTCCCCAAAAGAGACCATTATTTTGGGACGGAGGGAGTATTAAGATGGGAAGCAATCATTACAAATACTAAAAAAAAAAAATTTGGTCTTTTTTTTTTTTTTATAGTTTAGCAATATCCAATTTACAATTGAACCAACTATCACATAAACATTCTCCTTCTTACATTTTTAACTGCAAAATCACTAATGAAGCTTGCATAATCGAATTTATCCACTATATCATTTTCAATGGATAATAAAGTTAACCCATTCAATCTATGGACTGTGTTTGTTTTTTATTTTTGGGCTCCATATTCAATAGGACCTATAGTATTTGTGCCTTTTTTTTAATACATCTAAAACACAAAATTATATTCAGAAGTCTCTATTCTTAGCCCAAATTTAAGGATTCAAGGCGCAAACCTCTCTTGCATGTCCTGAGAGCCGGCCCTGCAAGTTGTATAAAACCATCAATGTTTGCTTCTGACCAAAAAAAAAAAAAAAAAAAAAAAAAAAAAAAAAAAAAAAAAAAAAAGCCCCCAATATGTTGTTGTGACCTAAGTCAGTTTTCAATTGAAATACACAGTTTACGTTTCCACAATCGTGTTTTCATCTTTTAACTGTAATTTTATTCGAGGAGGTTGTGTTTTATTTTTTTTATATTTTTTATGTTGTTTGTTTTGGTGTTTTTTAATATTTTTTTTATATTATTCAATTTCTAATAATTATTTTTTTATTTTATAAAACATCACTTGAAACATAAAAAAATAGAATATATAGAAAAAAAAAGGGATATTTACCAATAAATCCTATTTCACAAACAGTTTTACCGATTGGTCCTAAGGTTATTTCTATTGTTCTGATTAGTCCTATTAGTGGAGAAATATCTTACTAATTGATCCTATTTCCGTTGTTTAGTAACATTGAGTGGTCAATTATACCCTTCCGTGTGTGTGTCACGTGACATACATCATTCCAAGGCAAAAAGCATAAAGAGCCTTAGTGTACTTTGTTGATGTGTGGCACCCATTATGTGTGTCACGTGACACTCTAAGGCAAAAAGCATAAAGAGCCTTAGTGTACTTTGTGTACTTTGTTGATGTGTGACACCCATTGTGTGTGTCACGTGACACACTCTCATAAAGAGCATGCATCTAATAACATTTAAATGAGGGCATTAAGGTCCCTCAAAATATCCAAGGACTAAACGGTTTATTAGAAAAAAATTGGGACCAATTGGTTCATAAGTTTAACATTTGGGATTTATTGATAAATCTCCCAAAAAAAAATTGTTGGTTTTATTCCATTTGTCCTGCTCTTCATCTTTTTTTTTTTTTTTTTTGAACGAGTCCTGCTCTTCATCTAGCGAGCAATGATTCATACCCCCTTAAAAGTCCCATCCCCACCACCCCCCACGTACACGTGGGGATTGGGGATTGGGAGATCAGAAAAAAAGAAAAAAAAATAAAAATAAGCTAATCAAATACAAAAGAAGTGAAGGGGGTAACCCCAAAAGGGGTCTCAACTTTTATTGCACGTACTATTTGCATTGCAATGGCAAAAATGAACTCGATGAGATAGTTTTACTAAAGAACCATATATGCTTGTTTTTAAAAGCAACGTCATCAACAAATCCCTTCATTTAATGTGAAAACAATTTATTTTATTTTATTTTTTTCCATTTACCAAGCATTATAGATTGGTTTTTTTTTACAACCTTTGAGATTTGTTTAAAATATGATTTATGTGATTTTAAAAATTACATTTTTAAAGTTTATAATTTCATAACAAATAAATCATTTTATTAATAAATTATTAAGTCAATTAACAATTATTAATGATATTAAAAATTTATTTCAATTAATAATTTAAGTAATTTTATTATTATATAAGAGAATAATTAATAAAAAATTCTAATAATGAAATACTTATAATTTTTTAGAAATATTAACTAATAAGTCTTATATTTTAGACTTATAAGTTGTAATCCATAGAATCCTATATTTTTTCTTGAGATCTATTTAGTCATTTTGGATGTGTAATGACTCATTTGCCCGCCATATTGGAGTATCACATTTGAAAAAAGTACACTAAAGAGTTTTTTAGTGTCACATTATATCCGTACGTTAGAGTGTCACATTTGGAAAAAAATACATTAAAACATTTTTTATTTTTTTAGATTGTCACATCATATCCGCCACGTTGAAGTGTAACATGTCACGTTTGGAAAAAAATACATTAAGAAGTTTTTAATTTTTTTAGAGTGTTATATCATTCCCATCACGTTGTCACATTTATGAAAAATACATTAAGGAGTTTTTAAATTTTTTAGAGTGTCACATTGTTGAAGTGTCACATTAATAACTGTCACATTGGAGTATCACATCATACCTGTCACATTAATAAAAAGGTATAACGGTTCATCAAAACGTTACCAAAATAAAAAAATAGGATCACACGAAAAGAAACTCTTCACTAATAAGACTTGATAGATCAATAAAAAAATTTGAGACTAATTAAAATACTTGTTTATGAGATGAGATTTACCGGTAAATATTTTAAAAAATTAATATTTTAAGCAACTTTTAAAAAATATATAAATAATTTAGTCATAATTGTAGTATTGATCATTGGGGTGATAAAAATATCTTTTTTAGAAATATACATCCCCTTTCCCATAATTTTTATTTTTAATTAAAAAAGCAGCAACTGAAAGACAAGAAGCAGAAACAAGCCATCACCATGTCACCGTTGATCATCAGAGGCGGCTGGACTCAAAAAAACGCTCTTTGGTTTACGTCCAAACGCGGCTTTCCTCGCAATTTTTACCCTCCAAACTCCACAAGTTCGGACAAAGTCTTCCCGGCATCTATAAATTCCTCTCCCTCCTCCACTCCCTTCATCTCTCATCTTCCTCCCAACTTCCCAACCCAAACCAGCTGCCACAAACTCCTAGAGAGAGAGACAGAGAGAGAGAGAGAGGGGTTCACACACTGTGCATAGAGAAGATTTTGTTGCAATGGCTGACGTCAACAGCGCCGGCGGTGAGTTGGTTCACGGAGGTCAGTTTATAAAGCACAACGTATCCGGCCATCTCTTCGAGATCACGGCCAAGTATCGGCCACCGATCATGCCTCTCGGTCGTGGTGCTTATGGAATTGTCTGGTAATTGATCGATTTGGTCTTTTATATATATATATATATATATATTTATTTATTTATTTTTGGTTTTGGTGGATTTGAGTGGTTTTAGTTTTTGATTTGTGATGGATTGGGTATTTTTTTTTGGGCTTGTATTGAATTTGTGTGTTTTGGATATGAAGCTCGATGTTGAATTCGGAGACGAACGAGATGATCGCGATGAAGAAGATTTCCGATGCTTTTGATAATTACACGGACGCAAAGCGTACGCTGAGGGAAATTAAGCTTCTTCGCCATTTGAGTCACGAAAATGTAAGTGCTTCTTTGTGAAAGAACGTTTAGTGCTCTGCTTAACTATTTGACCTCCTTTGTTTGGGGGTTAGGTTAGATGAGACTATAAGTATGGTGAGATTGAGTGAGAAGATTATTAGTATGGTGATAGTCATGACTAAATCTATAAATCACCTAAAATTTCTTCTTACATGTAATATAATTTTGTTAGTTTTATAAGGTGGATGGTACAATGGTAATTTAGACATCAATTTGTGTGAGGGGATTATCCCAACCATCTCATGAAAATGCTAATCTCATCATGCGAGGAGATTCATACTCCTCTGAGATTGTTACACACAAACATAGATTTGATGGTCCCACAGATTGATAACTCAATTCTCCCTCCCAAATCCCAATCAAACATGGCCTTAAATCTCATTTACACCAGTCGTCATCAGTTTTGCGAATATACAAACTCATTATATATTCCTCCATATGGTAGAGTTTGGTCATATAAGATTTAATAACACTGCAATTATACCCATGTCTGATCGGTTACCAACCATATGTGGAATAGATTATTTTTGTTGTTGGGGGTGGTGGTGGAGTGGGAGTCCATTTCTCTCTTTTCTTTTGTGTTTGAATTATGAATTTAGATAAAGATTTGAAAGAAAAAAGAAAATAGTAGATGAAATGTAAATGAAATATGTTTTTCTTTTCCTTTCCAAGTAATAATCCAAACAGAGGCCCTGTTTGGTAGGGTTTATTTCTAACTTATTTCAACTTTTAGCTTAATTTAAGTTATTTTGATGTGTTTGGTTCAGCTTAACAATACAGATTATAGCTTTTTATAAGTTAAAAATCAACTTATTCTTTGAGTGGGGGAGGAGAAACTTAATTTATAAGTCAAAAATCAACTTATGTTTACAGTTATAAGTTATAATCTGTTAAGTTATAATCTATAATCACTTTTCCACAGCTCTACCAAACGGGGCCAGAGCCTGAGAGGAAAAATTCGTCAAATATCATAGCTGAATGGGCCCATGCATCTTTTATGATAGTTAAAGCAAAAATTTTAATAGAACTGTGGTTATTAAATGATTTTCTTTAATTTATTTATTTTAGTATTTTATCATTTCAAATATTGTTTATGCTATGGTCTATGGGTCCAGCTAGCACTGGGACTGGGACAATGGTATTGCGGGGTTCCCTCTACTCTACCCCAATAAATTTTTTTTTTCTTCTTTTTTTTTTCCTTGAATTGGAGAAAAGAAAAAAAAATAAGGAAGGTATACTGTTACCATATTCCTTAATGGCCCATTCAAAGTGAGAATTGAGATGCAGGTAGGGAATTGCCCATTGGGTCATTTAAAATTAAAATTAATGAAGGGGGATATTCAAGAAAAATGACCCAAGTGTCCTAAGCTTATAGCTTTTCTATTGTGGTCTTCCAACAATCTGGCCTTGTAGGCCTTAACAATTTGACCAATATTTCTGCTGTGTGAAGTTTTGGTTCAAATATCAAGTTTCATATGTCCTTGTGAATGCTTTATTTCTATGTAAAAATTATTCTTTTTATGAAGTACAGTATCAGGGTTTTGTAATTATGCCTCTGTTTGGGAAGATGGTTTGGGTGGGTTTGGGGTTAACAAAATAGGCTTTTTAGCCCAATAAGACAAAACATCATATCCAACCCATAATTATTACATTCTTTCTCTCACAAAAAAACCAAAAAAGCCAAAAGTCTTTCTCAAATCAGGCTTTTTAGCCCCAGACTAAAATAGTCAAAAAAGCCAAAAAGCCAACCCACTTCCCAAACGAAGGCTTAGTGTCTCTGCAAGAAAGTTGGTCATAGAATGCTTCTATGACAAAATACAAATGATTAATATTCCCTTCATCATTGAGTAATAATCTGCATGTACACAAATCATAACCAATAATCGGTTAATTCATTGATCAATGCTGCTGTTAATACAAGGAAACATGTTCTGACCTTGATGAAGAAGCACTTGGAAGTTGGAAAGATTGAACAAAAAACTTGTTCTTCCTTTCATACTATCTTTTCACAAAAAAAGAAAAAAGAACTTTTTGTCACCACAAGCTACAATTTTGCTAAAGAAGTCTAAGTACTTTTAATTGTGATCAATATTATTGATTTTTGGCTGTTTAAAACAGGTAACAGGTATAAGAGATGTAGTTCCTCCACCATTACGGAGAGAATTTTCTGATGTCTACATTGCCACGGAACTCATGGACACTGATCTTCACCAAATAATTCGATCTAAACAAAGTTTATCAGAGGAACACTGTCAGGTAATGATACTTTAACAATTCAACATTCTTAAATTTTATGAGTTTGATTATTATTATTTTTTTCTATTAAGGAAATAAAGAAAGCTGACATTTTGTAATTGATCTCCTTGCAGTACTTCTTGTATCAGATCCTTCGAGGACTGAAATATATACATTCTGCAAATGTTATTCATAGAGATTTGAAACCCAGCAACCTCTTGGTGAATGCAAATTGTGATCTGAAGATCTGTGATTTTGGTCTTGCTCGGCCAACTTCAGAGACTCAGTTCATGACCGAATATGTTGTCACCAGATGGTACAGGGCACCTGAGCTTTTGTTGAACTCTTCAGACTACACTGCTGCTATTGATGTGTGGTCTGTGGGTTGCATCTTTATGGAGCTTATGAACAGAAAGCCTTTACTTGCGGGTAAAGACCATGTGCATCAGCTGCGCTTATTGATAGAGGTAAGATGAAGTTTAGATCTAGCTAATTATGTTCTTAACCATTTTTTCAAACATGGAACATGATTAAATGCAGGATATAATTTTAGAAGAGCAAATATATTGTTGGTTAGGCTTAAATGTTTCCATTGTCTGTGTTCCCTTTGGGACGCCCCAGCAAGATTATGTTGCATTCTCCCAATAAAGATACTCAAGTTTGAGTCTCCTTAACTTACCTGTAAAAAACAAAAAAGTTCCATTATTTGCTTCTAATTGATTTATATTACAAGAAATGTTTTGCCTAGTAAAGTATCACCACAGTAATAGTTCTATAGTAGCCGTTTCTCTTACATGATCATAGGATTGAATTAAGAATTTATTTCACAGTATTGCTCTTCAGTCTTCACTCGATGAACGCTCAGTGCTTACACATTCTTTTACTTTTCTTAGCTTCTTGGCACACCCACTGAATCAGATATTGGGTTCATTCGGAGCAAAGATGCAAGAAGCTATATCTGTCAACTACCCCAACATCCTCGGCAGCCGTTAGCAAAGGTTTTCCCACATGTCCATCCATTAGCTGTTGATCTTGTTGATAAAATGTTGACATTTGATCCTGCTAAAAGAATTACAGGTAATTTTCCTTTCCTGTCAGCTAGTTTGACATGAAATAGAAATTGATTTGATATTAATTATTCAATGTTTATATTAAATTAGATGAACTACTTTCAGTAGGCACTATTAAAATGATATTGGCGCTTCACTAATGAGCCTTTATTTATTTGTTTGTTAGACTGATCTAAATTTTTGATGTGTTTTCTGCTTATATTTTTTCTTCGTTACTTTATATCTTTATATACCTAGCAAACAGTGAACAGTTTGTACTTAGTTTAACATGTTAGAAGATCAAGGCTCCGACCTATTAATTGGGTTGAGGATGACAAGTACAAGTGATGCTCAGAACAAATTTCTAAGCATCAAGTGCTCAAGTGCATGGAGAATTGAGTTACTGAAATTAGCTTCTTTTAGTGGATCTTCCTTCAGAACTTATACAGGTGTCAAGTGCATGTTAGTGTGAGTTGGCCAAGGCAACAGCCTAGGATGTGTCTCAGTTTCCACTCTCTACAGGCCCACACAACCAACATGGTTTGTTAGTTATGAGTCAAATTGGTTTCACCCTGAGTAGTAGTCCTAACAACATCCCTTCCCCTTCCCCCCCACCAAAAACAAAGGCAAAATGGAGAAGTTTGAATGTTTAAACGCATCTCTATGGTTGCTACGCCATTAATTTTGAAAACTCTCTCTCTTTCTTGAGTGAAACTAAATTTTCAGAATTGTTTCATGGATCAATTTTTCTATGAACAACAACTGCACTTGAATTTGGATCCTATTTCTTGAAATCAGCTTGATGAATGTAGGTACACCTTGATTTGGTTTCAATTCAATTATTTACAGTCCCATAATACCTCTTGGGATGGGGGATGTTCAACCCCCAAACCCACTAAATTTAAAAAATCATCCTCACTAAGGCAGATCTTTATTTGGTCTCTTGTTCAAGGCATCCAAATTGGAGTCTTTTATTAGGAGTGCATGTTTTATAACTTCTGTTTCATTGAAATAAATAGATTATGTTCAGTTATGAACCTCTCCCTCTGTGATGTACGTGTAATGTTTACAGCTACTTCTCTTTTCAATCAATATTATGAGGCCTGTTTTGTAACTTTTGGCATCTCTGGATATCTTTAGCTAATTGTTGATTTGTGAACAACGTTTGGTAAGAATAGGGTTCATATGCATCTCTGGATATCTTTGGCTAATTGTTGATTTATGAACATCATTTGGTAAGAATAGCGTTCATAGTTTGTCATTGACCATTTGTTAATAAGACTTGGTGCTTCTTTAGTGGATTTACCAAATAATATTACTTTATTAGTTTTGGTTGGAGGGATGAGTTAGGAGGAACTATGAAATGATGATATCAAAGTGATTCTGCCTTGTAATGTGAAAAAGCATCCTAGAAAGCATTTTAGTTAAGAAAATAAACCATATGAAAGTGGTTGATCTCCTTGACAATGTCAACACAATGAAGTAGATGAGGAACAGTTTTCTTGGTCAAGTTAAAAACTTATATATGTACGTGGAAGTCTTCACTCAATGTGCAGAAACACAGCCTATATTTGGCGGTTGATACACAAGTTGCAATCAGCTACTTGTCAATGCTGTTTAAATTAACAAAACAAAAGGTACATTCCACAGCAGTTATCAATCAGAGTGTGAACCCTGATTCAGATATTCAAACAGAGAAGTTATAGGTGTCATAAAATGAAAATGCAAAAAGCACTGTGCAAATTAATAATTTGGACTTGTTTGCATAGGGCAACATAATTGGTTTTCAAAATTTTTAGGAAGCCCTATTTTTCTTAGATATACTTTGTCATTGTATATGTGTTGACTAAATTAGTTACAATCAGTATGAAATTCATTGCAACACTGTCATAAGGTCTATGTAACACTTTTACATGTGGATTCAAATGTTCAATTGCATTTCAAAAGTTTTACACATCACATTTGTGACTTTATTTTTGATTTTTAACCTTAGTTTTCTTATTTCTAAATGCAAAAAACATTTTATGACTGCAGTTGAGGAAGCATTAGCCCATCCTTACCTTGCAAGATTACATGACGCAGCTGATGAACCAGTCTGCCTAGAGCCATTCTCCTTTGATTTTGAACAAGCCTTGGGCGAAGAGCAGATAAAGGATATGATTTACCAGGAGGCCTTAGCACTCAATCCGGAGTATGCATAATGCAAAAAACAAAATCCATGTCAGGTTCTCTATATAACGAGTCTGTAAGTCCAGTTCTGCTCAGAGGAGAAGATCACTGCAATTGAAATATTGCAACCAGTAGAGCAAACTCCTTTTCAACAATCAAATTTATAATGTACTGATCAAATAGCTAAGATCATCCTCTCAATCGGATTCGATCTGGTATTATTTAATTGTGTGGTGTTTGGATCTTGGATTTTGTCATAAAAGGGAAGAGATTTGTGAAAAAAAAATACAGCTTTTATCTCATTCACTTTTCGCTTCTCAAATCCAAGATCTATGCACAACCTTGGTGTCTCTGCTGATTGTCACTTTTCGCTTCTGCAATCAGTTGTACTGGATTTATGAGGTCAGTATCTTCAAGGGTTCTGTTGGCCTCATAGCTCTTACCAAATACCTCTTCATTTTGTATTTGTTTTTTATGTGTTTGAAATTAGATTTTTCTACTGTAATTTTATTGTACAGTAGCTTGGATTGATTGTAAAGAAGATGTATAACTTGTGTTGAAAATATATGAATGAGAATTACCATTTGTTGTTCTTTATATATGGTCCTGTCAACAGTTATGCTAAATTAATATATAAATTCCATACCTACGTAAAGATTTTTTTTTTTGATAACCGAGTGTCCGGGCCAGCTTACGCGCACCTCGACTAATCTCGGGGCCCTGAAGTTAACGACCGGACAAACCTCCAGTGGCCCGCCAGGAGCACAGCGGGGAGTGGGATTCGAACCTGGGACCTAGAGAGGAGCACACTCCTAGGCCCCAAGTCCCTTGGTCTCAACCAACTGGGCTACCCTTGCGGGTTCCATACCTATGTAAAGATGACTGAAAGAAATACCAGTATGGGGATTGATGACTAAAAAATCAAGTATGTTAAAACACTTTTGGTTTGTAGAAGACTTCTTTTATTTCAATTAGCTGAAAAAACCTTATAATTTGTTGTTGTAGTTGTTTTTTTGTTTTTTTTGGGTGTGTTTCCCCACTTGCTGCTGAGAGCATAAACCTTGCTTATATACAAAAGATATATATGTTTATATATATATATATATATATTATATACCTCTTTAAAATATACGTAGCAATATCTACAATCGTATCCACCCAAGTTGCCTTCACCACTAGCAAACAATCTGCACCTAACTTCTTCGATTATTATTGTTGACCAAAACACGGATGAGGCCCCTTCTCAAAATTTTAAATTTAAGGAAGTACGCATATGCCAACTTGCCATTTTTTTTTTTTCAAATTAAAAGTCTAATGTTGTCTATATAGTCTATTATAAATTACTTTGTTCACATGTATCGTTTTTTATTATGTATAATAATAATGTTATTAGGTAGTTGTGTGTAATTTATTGGCACCAACTATATTCACTTGTTTAGTCGTAGCAGCCTCCTAATTGTCTCTCATAGTTTATCTAAGATATGTTACACTATAAAGGTATAATTTGAGAAGCAACTTCTCTTTTTAAGGAATCTAGTTTAATGTAGATCTACCCACCTAGTACATGGACATAAACTCTAAACAAATTTTGTGTGCAAAAATCTCATACAGAATGGTATGGTCTTTTATGGTTCTTTCGTTTGAAACTGAAACAATTTCAAATGTACTATTAGCATATCATTCTGAATGGATTTTCAATCTGAAAATTTTGTTTGTGTACCGTTTTCTTTTATCTTGTATGATGTGATTATCACTCTTCTTTTGCATGTTGCTGTTGATTTGCACTTACAGTATGATTATCAGAATCTTGATCCAGATTATAGAATCTTAAGATCCTTCGATTTTAGTTGGGATAAATGATCCGGATCGCATTAAGATCTTAAATTTAGTAGGATCTTAAAATAATTACGATACTGGTCATAAAATCATATAAAATTACATACGATTCCGATCCTACTAAAAAAATTTCTTATTATTTATTTCTTATATATGTATGTATGTGTACATTTATACAAAAGATTTTACTATAAACTTTTTCTCCAACATCTTGTATAATTTATGTGTAACATAAAAAATGCATTATATCAAATTTATTATTTTTTTAATAATTTTAAAATTATATAAGATACATTATTATTATGGATAATTTTTTATTTTATTTTATATTAAAAATAAAATCTTATGATTTTCGATTCAATTTTACAATCCAATTTACAATTCAATTTTACAATTTAATCTAAAATAACTTATTTTATCTTTTATACTATTTTAACCACAAATCAACTTGTCAAACGACACTTATGTAAGATCCTGATTTTAACAACTTATACTTACAGTAGAGCAATTATAGTCCATCATCACCCTAGATGTTTGGCACTTTAGTCAAAAATTACATTTAACAATCAGTTGTTTACGATATTTGTGTTGGATCCAACGACTCAATGTGGCTGGCCTACCCATATTTGACTTTGTTGGTTGCTTGACACAGACCGTTACTTCACCCAAAAAAATAATTTAAAATTCACCCAAGACACAGACCTTTACAGCGATGGAATGTCAGCACCAAAAATCATGATCGTTTGGACAGTTATATAAACAGTATCAGATGAGAGTTCATCCTTCAAAGAGAAGAGAGATTCAACATAGATATGTAGAACTGGCCTTTTGAGGCATAAAAGCCACCGTGCTAAAACTTACAACTGTTGTGTTGCACCATGGTTGCCGGCTCACTCCCCAGTGATGGAGAAGCACAGCTGCCAACTTCCAACCGCAGGCAGGGCGGTTGGATCACAATTCCATTCATCATAGGTCTCTCTCTCTCTCTCATTCATATGCTTGCATGCACAACTATGTCAAAAATGCTAGGGATCCAAAAGTTCTATTAAAATTTCTACCAAAGTCTCACATCACACATGAGTGTGTGACCGACATGGGACGTACATGGTGTGGGTCCCACAGCCATGTGAGACATTTGGTAAAAATTTTAATAGAACTTTTGACGTCTCTAGCATTACTTTATATATATAGGGTAAATTATGCAAATGGTCCATATAGTTTACACAATGTGTCAATTTGGTCTCTATCATTTCAATTTGTTCGATTTTATCCCTTAATTTAACAGATTGTGTCATTTTAATCCAATAAATAATGATTGTTAAGTTGGTGAACGAAAAGTCTACACAATGTATCAATTTGATTCATGTAGTATACACAATGTATAAATTTGGTCCCTATTATTTTAATTTGCTCGATTTTAACAAGGACCAAATTTACACATTGTGTAAATTATAGGAACCAAATTGATATATAATTTGACTTTCCATCCACCAAACTTAACAACCGTTATTTATTAGACTAAAATGACACAATCCGTTAAATTAAGGAGTAAAATTGAGCAAATTAAAACAATATAGACCAAATTGACACATTGTGTAAACTATATAAACTATTTGTATAATTTACTCATATATATATATATGTTACATCAATCTAAAATGTAATCTATCTGTTAAAATCTGCAGCAACTATGGCGGGCTTGACACTAGCATCCCAAGGATGGGTGAACAACCTTATTGTATTTTTGATTGGGCAGTTCAATGTCAAAAGCATTAATGCTACCCAAATTTTTAACGTCATTAATGGCTGCGTTACTATGTTTCCCATCCTCGGAGCAATCGTCGCTGACTCCTTTCTGGGCTCGTTCTCTGTTATCTGGATTTCTTCTCTCATCTCTGTACTGGTAATTTTTACTTCTACGGATTTAGAGAGCTTTCCATTCATTACCCGAAATTGAAGTGTCAGGTGTGAATTCATTATAAATATAAACCTCTCAATGTAAGTGGCAGAGGTGTTGGGGGAATATGTACACATCTTTGACAAGTAACTTGGGTATGAATTTTTTATTTTTATTATAAATTATTAATATCTTTTTATGTTTTATTTCTGTACAAGTAGTATAACTCACCAGTATGATTTCACCGTTATTGCCATAAAAATGAAAAATGAAACCATACTAACATTTAACAAAAGTGAATAAAGCCTAGCGAGGATACTATAATCCATGTTTGTAAGGACACGAAGTTCACTACGATCAACTCTTTTATCCCCATTGAAATGTGTTCAGTACTTGATTATTGCAAGGTGAAGTATCATGTCTTTTTCTTTTTCTTTTTTTTAATCTTAGGATTTATTTTTACCCTATAATTTCAGGGCATAATTCTTTTAATCCTAAGTGCGACACTCGACTCTCTGAGGCCTCCACCATGTGGAAATGGACCAAATTTGTGTATCACCCCATCAAAACTCCAATTTGCAGTTTTATATCTGGGTATTACTCTTGCAACTATCGGCGCCGCAGGTACACGGTTCACCCTGGGAGCAATGGGCGCCGATCAATTCGACAACCCCAAGCATCAAGGAAGCTACTTCAACTGGTTCATCTTCACCCTGTACATGGCATCCATAATAAGCAGCACAGCAATTATCTACGTTGAAGACAGTGTAAGTTTTGGATTGGGGTTCGGCCTATGTGCTGCAGCTAATGTAATTGCCTTAGTCATTTTTGTATTGGGAAAACGATTCTACCGCCATGTTAAGCCACAAGGGAGCCCATTCACAAGCTTAGCTTGTGTTTTTGTTGCGGCTATTCGGAAGAGGAAAATCTTGCTTTCACAAAGAAGTGAAGATTATTACAACAAAATACATGATGGAGTGACAACACCTACAAAAACGTTCAAGTAAGAGTTTCAGTTGCTTCACATTTCCAAATTTCTTTTTAGTACAAATTACAGTCACATTGGCAATTTTATACTTTGTATCAACTTTTTTTGAGTGACTTAAATTCTGTCTGATCATCAAAACAAAACATGTATTAATTCTTCAATTATACAGGTTTCTGAACCGCGCAGCTCTGAAAACTGAAGGGGACATCAGAGCAGATGGGTCGATTGCAAAGTTGTGGAATCTGTGCACAGTACAACAAGTAGAAGACCTCAAAGCTCTAATCAAAATTGCCCCATTATGGTCATCCGGTATATTCTTAAGCACACCACTCGCCATCCAATACAGCTTAGCAACCCTTCAAGCTCTCACCATGGACCGCCACCTCGGACCTCATTTCAAAATCCCACCTGGGTCCATGGCAGTCTTCATAATGATCGGTACTTGCATCACCATCGTCCTGCTAGACCGGTTCCTATATGCTGCCTGGCAGAAGTTCACAAGTCGATTCCCAACACCGCTACAGCGAGTAGGGGTAGGGCACGTGCTGTGCGTGCTCAGCATGGCCTTGTCAGCCATAGTAGAGTCAAAGCGGCTCAAAATAGCTCGGTCCCATAACCTCCAAGACCAAAGTGTTTTGATCGTGCCAATGTCCGCCTTCTGGCTAGTACCACAGCTAGCCCTAGCTGGTATCGGAGAAGCATTTCATTTTCCGGGAAACACCGCATTGTTTTACCAGGAATTCCCGGCGTCCCTAAAAAGTACGTCGACGGCGATGGTGGCGATGTTCATTGGTATTGCATATTATGTGAGCACGGCCTTGGTAAGTGGCGTTCAGAGGACCACCGGATGGTTGCCGAATAATATAAATCATGGAAGGATGGACAATATGTACTGGCTGTTATTTGTGATTGGTGTTGTCAATTTTGGATATTTTGTAGTGTGTGCTTGGTTGTACAAATATCAGGGTGTTGCAAAGGTGGTAGATGAGAATCCTAGTTCTGATGATAAGTAATGTATAGATGTGGTGAAAAACATTTAAATGCTTTTGATGTATTTGCAAGTGTATCTCTCTCATATATGAGGTTGATACATATATTAAATAAATAAAATAAAATAATAATCATTTATTGTCTATTATTCAAGTAGTAAAAGTGTTTTTATTTTTTTTATTGACGCTAAGTGTTTGAGAAGTTACTATTTTAGTAGGTTAAAATTTTGGTATTTGGAAAGATGACTAGATTTTTTTTTATAATTGGAAGTGATATTTGTGAAAGAAAAAGTGAAATGATTATAGGTTAGAAATATAATTCACGCATGCCAGTAAGGATTTAAAAAGTTTTTGCAGATAATAAATGACAATTTTTGTCAAGTGATTGTGTTAAGGTTCTCTTAGCCTCAATGAAGAGGACTTTACTGTGTTGTGTTGAAAAGATGAACCAAAACTTTAACTCAAATTTGTAACAGAATAAGAGGAAGAGACTGGACAGAAATTGCAATTGATTAACTGAATAAACAATAAAATGTTACCTTAGTAAGGGCAATTTCGAAACTTTTAAACCGACCGGGTTGTAAAATTACAAGGCCAATATACTTCTACTAAATATAAGTGCAATGCATAAAAAGAAAGTGCAGAAATTTAAAAATAAATGAAATAGACAAAGACGTAGAGTCTGGATTTGGTCAGGAGTCATCTTCAATTTTTGCTTCTATTTATTTATGGCCTTTTATTGGCGCATTCGAAACAGTTAGACTACTATCTTTCGCCATGATCTCCTTTCTTCTGGCTATTTCTTAGGGCCATAATCTTCCCTTCGTGCGTGTATAACTAATAGCAACTGTTCCTTGTTATTCACATGTTGCTTATTATCTTTACTGGTTGAAATTACATTCACGGCGCACGTGAATACCTTCGAAGGTGGGACTTTTCACTATCTCATCAAATATCATAGAATACCCTTCGCGTGCCACGTGTTGCTTTCGAATTGGATGATTTAAATGTGGCGCCAACAGTCTATATATAAGTTATTTTCATAAATATGTTGCAATGTATGCATTACAAAAAAATAATATTAATTTTATCATGATATGAAATATAACATAAATAAATATATAATAATTTTAGTTGAATTATTTATGTATATATCTATGTGTACATATATATAGAACTATTTAAAAAATATATTACGAAATATAGAGTGCAATCTTAGTTATGTTAAACTATGAAAGTGTATTTTAAATATATATATATATATATGATATTTTTGTACTTAATTTCAATATAATAAAATAAATATTGATTTCAATATTAAAAATAATGATTAAATTGGAAAAAAAATCATTTAAAATTAAAAAATGATTCTAATTATTTATTTTGATAATCTTAATTTCATTGTTCTATAAAAGTGTTATTTAAACAAATATATATAATAATTTTATTTCAATTATTTATGTGTATTTTAATAATCTTAGCCCTATCATGTTATAAAATTGTAACTGAAATAAATATATGATGATTTTATATGATATTAAATTATAATATAGTAAAATAAACATTTACTTTGACATTAATAATTGTGACAACCTGACCTATGTTTAGTATTAATTCATGATTAAGCAAGTTAAGTAAATGATTGATATGAAATCCCAAATTGATTATGTAAGTGTGTTGTTTTAATTGCATTTCTATCTGTTTGATATAGAACGATCTGTTCACGTTTTAATTTCGAGTTGCGAATTGAAAATCTTATCGACGACCGATTCAGAAATGACTTGTGTTATATGCTATTAGGAATTATAGGATATTATGGTAGGTTTAATTGAAACTCAATTTGGAACAATTAAATTAGAATAAATAATGCCAATTAATTGAGCCTAAGTTAATTACATTTTTGCTATTGAGTGGGCTCCCTCAAGATCATTGTCTTGTTCCTATTTTATATATGTTTGACACAACATTCATGTTCCACCTCCTTGCAAAACCGTGAGGGAGAAAGAGGAGAGTAGGAAGAGATTGAATTCAACAAGTGAATAGCTTGAAATTTATAGGAAATTGGAGAGGATTTGGAAGATTGAGCTATCACACTTGGAAATCCAAGACTTAATGTAGGAATTTACCCTTTTAATTGTGAATTGAAGTTGTTTAATGCATGAATTCATGGAAATTAGGGACTAAAGTTAAGAAATAGCTTAAAGAGTGTATTTGAGAATTAATTCATGTATGTATGTCCATATTATTGAATTTTGAGAGTTGTTTTCATGAAAATTTCCACATGCATGTTCATATTATAGTTGTGCTCTAGAAATTCACCATGTTTTTTAGTTGAATCTTGCATTTGATCATACTTTGAAGTATTAGAGTTCATGGGAGCTCATGCATGTCATGTTTTTGAATCAATCATAAAGTTGAAGTTGAGTTTGTGTTCAATTGACATACCTTTGGGCTTTAATTTTATGAAATAGTCTTTAAATCATGTTGTGTTATGAGTCTTTAAGTGTTTTCCAGAATTTTAGCCCAAAAGGATGAGTTTTGGCATATTAAATCCATGGTTTGAGCTTTGGAAGCAAATCTGAAAAACCCAGAATTTGGCTTCCTCGCTCGAGCGATGGATTTCACGCTCGAGCGACCACCTTTGTTTTCAAAATTTCACTCAAGCGACGGAATGTTGGCTCGAGCGAAATTGCAAGCTCTCAGAATTTTTGCATGTGCAGAAGCACGCTCGAGCGACAAGACTTGCGCTCGAGCAAAGAACTGTGTCTCACGCTCGAGCGAGTATCGGGTGGAGATTTTCAGCAGCCAGTACTTTTCACATTTTTGCAGATCACTCGAGCGAAGGAGTCTACGCTCCAGCGACCAAGCACATTCTGCATGTCTGCTCGAGCGAAGGAAACCACGCTTGAGCGAGACCCTTGTTTTCAGCAAGTTTTGAAAAATGTTTTTAAGTACATTTTTGCATCCTCATTCCATCCTCGGCATTCCTAGGCCATGTTTAAGACATCATAATGAGGATAATGATTTAGAACCACACCAAAGCAAGCAAGGCGCTAAGTTATTAATTCCGGGTGTGTAATTTAGTGTGTGTTCGTTCTGCAACTGTGTAGGTTTGGCACCCAAGGACGCTGGTTAGCCTGGCTATAGCCCAGTAATCTGTGAGTAACGATGTTGTAAAGCTATGTTAAATTATAATTATTTTCTGAACGATTAACTGTACTGCTTTCTGAATGATATTGTTTACTGAACGAATGTTTGTCCTATTTTATGAACTGTACTTGTGGCATCCATAGCAACTGACTATTACTACTACTGCTATTATTACTGTTACTGCTTCTGTTACAGAGATCTCTGTCAGTTCCTATCCTCGGAACTACTGTTACTGTATTAATGGCCATCAACTGACTGTTCGGTCTACTAAGACCTACTGTACTGTTCTGCTATTGGATGTACCATGTATGACTGCTATGATTTCTAAATGACTGATATGACATGAAATATGAGACACTGATTGAATAACTGATCTATAGATGCAATTGACTGCTTAAATTACTGAAAGGACATTCATTCTTAATTCCTTTACACATTTGTTATTCATTGGGCCTTAACTCACAGTTTATATATATATGTAGGTGACCAAGCACCGGACCAGACCTAGAGGCGCCGACTTAGACTCATGTTTTGTCAAGCCAACCATCGCGCCTCATATCGAGGTTCCGAACTTGCACGAGTCAAGGCTGTTTTGGGGTGTTTCAGTTTCACCCTTTTTGTCTCTGTTAGTGTATTGAATGTCTAAGGCTTTTGATTGTACAGTTATGGTGAAGGGATCAGGTCCCTAACCTGTATGCTACTTTGTATAGATGTTTTTGGTATGTATATATATATGGCTATGAATGTGGTTATGTCCATAAGAGTTTTTCTCATTCAGGTTTTCACAGCTCATTGGACGATGTAAACTATTATTGATTGGCTTCCGTCAATATCTTTATATTGCATTACTGTCATTACTGTTAACCAGGCCTTCGGTAATCACGGATTACTGGCCGGTTACGATGCTAAACCTACAGGGGCGGGTTTGGGTCGTGACAATAATAATATTTAAATTGAAAAGAAAAATAGTTACATACAATTAAAAGTGATTCTAATTATTTAATTGTTTTATTCATTTGGAAATAAAAACAAGTAGGAATAGAAGTTATAAAAAAAAAATTATTTTAAAAAATTAAATATAAATATGTTGTGGTTGGAAAAAATAGATAGATTAATTATGTTGAGTATTGATTTTTCTTTAATATCTATTTTAAAACTGTTTATACATATTATATATAATTATATATACACGTATATAAAGTTTAAATTAAATATAAATTTTTCCTAACAAATAACTTCACGTTAAATAGGAAACTCAATATAAATTAATAATAAAATATGAATAAGATAGACAAAAAAAATTAAGAAATATATTTAATTTTAATATAAAAATTGAATATTTGAATAAAAGTGGAAAAAAGTAAAAGAAAATTAATTCGCAAAATATTTTTTAGTACATATAATTATATTAAATTTTATTTATGGGTAGTTTAGATTAATTAGAAGTCTTATAAATATTAGAGTTTAGAAATAATTAGGTATAGGGGCATGTTACACGTCACTTTTTTTTTTATAAAAAAAGAAAAAAGAAAAAAGAAAAAGAAGAGAAGAGAGATATGCCACATAGAAGAGATAAAAATTTTGAAGGTAAACACTACTTTTATATATATACTAGTAGGTGACTTATACAATAGAATTTATTTTTAAAATGAAAAACTAATTTTGAGTCTTAATACTTTATGTGTAGAAAATTTAACAATTGAAAACTAAATACAGATAAATTTGCTAATGGCAGATATGTAAAATAGATTCATAAAAATAATTTCTTTCAATTTTTTTTAAAAAATATGTATTCTCAACCTGAAATGAAATTCTCATTTGTGTTAATTAAATTTATCAAAAATCATAAATTGCACTTGTATCAAAAAAAAAAATTTGAAAGAAAAATAAAAACAACGGATTGGTGTATTATTTTGGTTATTAATTGAAAAGGTTTGCTAATTTCTTATGTTTTTGGTTATGTTTAAAGTGTTGCATTGGGTATTTAATTTTATTTCAAGTGATATTTGATTATAATCTATTATAATACTTTTATATGACACTATTTAAATATTTTATTATATGAAAAAAGTGCTTAAGATGGGTTGACTTACATCAATAAGATCGTAAAAGTTATTCACATTGATATACAAAAAAAATTACAAATTCAAATCATAAATAGTGTCCTTAAAAGAAATCAAGCACTAGATCTCTATAACTTTAATAATTTCAGTTCTCAAAATGGTTCTGATTAATTATGTGACACATCATAATAACCGCAAAAAATATTTTCCAGCCAAATTATTTTTGCATATATTTTCTGACAGAGCTCATGAATGTGCATTATTAGTAATGCTATAAATTCAAAATTTTATTTAAAAATTATTCAAGAAACATTAATAGGTGGCTTAAATATACACAATTATTTTCGATGAATCATTATTTTTTCAAATAAAACTCCACACTCTTTATCATTTGACATTTGTCAATTTATCTTCTAAAAACTTTAAAAAAAAAATTGAGTTCCCTTATTTTAATCAATCAATATCAAATTGGATGCTACACATGTATGTAAATCACTTTTAAAATATGATGTCTGATATAAAATCACAATAGAATTAACTTTAATTAATGTAATGATATTTTATATTATAATATGTGTTATAAAAGAATAATATTAATTTAAATTTAAATTATTTATTTTAATAATTTTAACCTTATCTTTCTATAAAAGTGTTAGTTGAATACTTATATATAATATAATAAATTTAGTTTAATTATTTATTTATTTTGATAATTTTAGTTCTATCTATAAAAGTATAATTATCATATAATGATTTTATATGATATATATTAAATTATAAGATAGTAAAATAAAATGAAACTTAGTCTAAAATCCCTCTCCAACTTTTAGTAATAGGAGAAGTCTATAATATTTTTTTTTCTAGTCTAAGGTCCCTCACTCATAAAATTTGATTATAAACTATCTACAACCATCTCACATGGGGTAAACCCATACATTTAATGACTACTTTCTCATTTGAGATAAGTTTTGTAATCAAATTCTGTATACTTAAAAATTTATATTAAATAAATATATCTATCTCATAATTATCATTATTAGCATCCCACATCATTACAATATAACTGATAGAGTTATAATACACTGTTATTGAGGTATTTTTTGAGTTTAAATCAAAAAGAATAAATATATAAAAGTAACTATTAAGTTGAGTCATAGGGTGTGTTTGTTTTGAAGGATTAGGGGGTGGGATTGAACTATTAGTCCCACCGGACTAATAGTCCATTGTTTGTTTCATTTTTTTTGCTCCGGACTAATAGTCCCCCCGGACTATTAGTCCCAAAAATATGAGACTATCATATCCCATGGGGGAGGGTGGGATAGAAACCATGGGATTGGTATCCTATGGGATTATTCTGTGAAATGTCCATTTTACCCTCCATGTTATTACTTAGCAAATAATTAGAAAAAGATAAAATAGTCTTTTGAACATTTATAAATTATTTTTTTAGTGTTGTTAATTTAAAATTATATATTAAATAAAAAATTTAATTATAAATTATAAATTAAATTTATTTAAAAATAATAAATTATAAATTATGGACTTATAAATTAAATTTTTTTAGTGTTATTAAAAAATTAAATTTACATATTAAATTAAATTTTTTTAGTGTTGTTAATTTAAAATTATATATTAAATAAAAAATATAAATTATAAATTAAATTTATTTAAAAATAATAAATTATAAATTATGGCCTTATAAATTAAATTTTTTTAGTGTTGTTGAAAATTTAATTTATATATTAAATAAAATTATTTTTTATTGTCGTTAATTTAAAATTATATTAAATAAAAAATATAAATTATAAATTATAAATTTAATTTAATTGAAAATAATAAATTAAAAAATTAAAATATTGTGCAAAAAATAAAATAAAACAAATTTTTATTTAATCTAGTTAAAAATAATTAAAATATTAAAGCTATGTTTAATATTGCTATTACTTAGTAAATAATTGAAAAGGATAAAATAGTCATTTGAGCATTTATCCTACTCCATAATATCCCAAACAAACATTAGATAACTAAAAATAGTCCAATCCTGACATCTAATCCCATGACTAAACAAACATAGGATACAAATTTAGTCTAACCAAATAGTCCTGGGACAATATATCCCAGAACTAATAGTTCGATATATTACAATCTCCCCTTATCCAGTCCGTCCAAACAAACGCACCCATAGTGAACAATACTTCTGGAGCTGGATAGTACATCTAACATGATATTTGAGCCGAAGCCGTCCATATCGTGAAAATGAGTACGTTGACATTCCATATCAATTGTGGATAATCTACAGAATAAACTTATAAATTGACACAAAACACCTCTGTTGAGGAGTTTCCTTTTTAGGTAGAAGCTCAAAGGGACATTGAAGATTCAGAAAAAGTGTCTCCAGCTGAACAACTTTGAGGATATGGTTTTGAAGTCAATGATTGTGTTTGAGAATTTCCAATAGCTTTTCTACTATTAGTGCTCCCTAAAAGCATCATTCTTGTAGTGGTGGAACATATTGTACGGGCTTCAACAACTAATTATGATTAGTACACTTTCCAAAGAAACAACGTAAAATAGGAGCTTCTACTTCCCTTTTCCAAGAAACAACACATCCCATTCTATAACTACAGTTTTCTTGAATAAAGACATGTCAAAATGTCAAAAATGGATCCGGCTTAAGAACTTTTTATCCCAGATTTTCTTATTTTCATGTCCCAAAGGCCTCATTCGGGAACAGATTTCTTTAGTAATTTTTTAACTTTTTAGCTAAAATGTGATGTAAAAAAAATTAATATGTTTAGGATGACTTTTTAACTTTTTACGAAAAGATGTAAAAAAGTAAAGAGAAAAGAGAATTTTTGACTTTTTTATATGAGTTGTTGGCTTTTTAATTTTTTTAATAACTTTTTGACTTTTTGACTAAAAAAATCATTTGCCAAACGAGGCCTAAGAATTTTGGAACAAATAGACAGAAATTATTTGGAATAAAAGATTTTGTGTCAATGGATCCAACAATTTTGTTTATAGATTTTGTTAATGAATGTTTAAAAGGCATTTTGTTAACAAGTTTGAAATGCCTACATGTTTTATGAGATTGCGAATATATAATTATTTTAAATTTTTTTGATAAATTATAATTATTTTAAATTTTATTAACCAACTACCTTTAAACATTCTTTAACAAGATCCTTTCAAAGAATTGTTATGATTAAAATACAAAAACTTCAATTCAATAAAGAAACATTTATGATTAGAATGACTTCAGTTTTAGATAAGTGATTTTTTAACTAACTTGTGTGTATTAGAGCACCCATACCAAACTTTTTAATTTTTTAGTCAAATTAAAATTATTTCATTATTTTAACACCTCACCTTTTTGCACCTACCGCATCAAATTTTTTATTCTAATTTAAATATTATTTTCTTATTATGTTTGTTAGTCTTTCTTTTTTTTATTAAATTGATAAATTATCAGCCAAATAATTCTTAAAAAAAAGCAGAAAAAAAAAAAAAAAATTTGTCGTTGACCAGCCGAACTTCCGGTAACACACAAGTAACGATGAACAGTGTCTCGCTTATTGTAACGAATTACTATAGTCATCGTAAATTTTGATAAGCTGTAAGCAAATTTGATGGAATTAATTTTTTAAAATTTTTAGTTAAAAAATAAAATTGAAGAGCTTGATGCAGATGCTCTTAAAGAATCAAATATTGAATGTAATTATATAGCAAATGAAATAAAATGGATATCACTTACTTTTCACTAATTTAACCAAGGTTGAGAGGGGTGGGGTTGGGTTGGATTGTAAATCAGAAATGAAACTCAACAGACAAGAAGGGGAGCATTTTTCAACATGTGAAATCATTTATAAAAACATCACATGGGGTTAGTGGTGAGTCCACCACAGTCAGAGTGATCCATTAACCCCAAACGCTCACATATCTATCTACTTTTACATATACAGTGTAAAGTGTAGCTCAAAAGTTTTTACATATACAGTGTCAAGTGTAGCTCAGAAAAAGAATAAAGATAGACCCCCCCAGAGAGAATTTCCTTTTAAGGCAAGGATGGGATCATCAAGCATGCGAATTGGGGCATGTAATTGTATGATCCATGTTCATCTCCAACAACTGCTTCATATATATCTCATGACGCGGTGATTTTTTTGATTAAAATAATTAAAAAGTCAAAACACTCCAACATTTTTTATTTATTTTCATATCTTTTCGTAAAAAATTAAAAAATTAATTAAAATAATTATTTTTCAAACGAGTTCTATATATCCAAAATTCAACTCTGGCTAATCCAATATAAAATAAATTACTAACTGATTCACATAATTGTATAGGCTAATCCAATATAAGTGACCTCGGCTCATTTGATTTGTCTAACCAAAAGGTAGAGATTCTGTTGCAGGTTTCTCAACCGTGCAGCACTGAAAATCGAAGGAGAGACCCGACCCGATGGCTCGATTGCAAAGCCATGATGGAAGATCTGCACAGTGCAACTAGGAGAGGATCTCGAAACCCTAATTAGAAACTTCCCACTATGGTCCACTAGCATCCTCTTGGCCAGCTCAATTGGGATCCAAACCAGCTTGGTAGTCCTTCAAGCCCTAACCGTGAACCGCAGCCTCGGGCCCCACTTCAGAAATCAGAAAACACAAGCACAACTAGAAAGAATACTTTACAAAAGGAGAATTTCTGAAAATTAAAACCTCCTAAAAAACGAGAATTTAACCCTAAATTATCAAACATCTTACACCCTATTAAAAACAGCCATTGTAATCAAGTTTAGTGCAAATCAATAGAACAGTTAGAATTCAAGCATAAAAATCATTCATATTACGAACACTAATCTAGTTAGTTGAAGGACATACCTTTCGAGTACCTAACCAATCAAACAGCAATATGCTTTCACAGCATCAAGCCTAAATCCCTTTAGAATATAGAAAAGCTACATCTTCAAGTCACACACCAGCGAGCAGAGATTGAAACGCACCATAATGAAATACGGATCATCTCCCAAAACCCAGCTTTTTAAGCCACCCATTTCTGCACATTTCATGTCAAATAGCTGCAACTCTTCTAAAAGCAAATTGGTAAAATTGCAGGATTTCATAAATTTGTTAGCCAAGTAATATTACAACAGTGCAAAACTTGTAGAAAACTACAAATAGCATTGTTTTTGACAGTTTCTCTAGAAATTACAGTTTTGGAGATGTTCTAACCTATAATTGGAAGTCAGAATGGTTTGGGTATGACCCAAATAGAGCTCACCCTCAGTTCATCACCTTAGGCAAACCTAATAAAGAATTGAAGACAGTTTTGGCTTATACTTGCCCAAGATTTATGAGGATTCTGTCAGACTAAAATGGCCAGGATTGTCAAAATAGTGACACCCAGTTTAGTTAATCAGAATTGGGGGGTGGAATGTTGACGAACTTTGTACAGTCAAATGGTCCGATCGAATTCTGTTTCCGTTTCACCTGAAAGACATAAAATTATAGATGTTACCTTATTGTAACAAATAAATTTGCCATTAATTTCAAACCAACTGAAGAAGTATGGGAGAAGATTTTTTTTAAAAAAAAATTTGCCCTATCTATGTATTGCAAATAAAAAAATTTGAAAACAAATAAGTAATAACTGGAAACACTGATTACTGTTGTCTTCTTTGACAATCCAGAAGTGTAAGTTTTCTGCAAACAGAGGTCAGAATTCAAGCCAAAGAAGGATGACAAGAAGTAACTTAAATATATTGGCTTATCAAAAATGGTGTGGTGTCAATAATGCTATTAGATCCATATTTCACTTAGTCAAATTATATTACCTTAAAATGAAAATTGGCAATATAGAAAGTAAGGTCATACCGGTGACCATGGACCTGGTTCAGGTAGAGATTTGTCTGGAGGTGAATTTTGTACAGCACCACTTTTCATTGTTAGAATTTTCTGCAGAAATATCAGATTGAAAATTACAAAGCTAAACAATTAGAATATGACAGTCATCCAGCAAAAAATGAAAAAGAATATGACTCTGTCATCCATTTGATTTATTGCTGGGAGTTTCATAATTCACGCAATATCAAACTAACAGCCTCACTTGTTCCAACCCATTTCCGCACGGTTACTACACAGTCTCACCATAGGATCGAAAATGACTAACCAAAATGGTGGATAGCAGCACACAACAATCATCTAATTAGTCATAGACGTTAAAACTGAAACACTTTGCTTTCAGTCTTTCACCAGCCAAAAAATAACTAGAAAAAACTATTTTTTTTTTTTTTTACTTATTTCCCTATGGCCACTTCAGTACAGTTCATTTATCCAATGTAAATAAATAAATCTATATATTACCTCTCCAGCAGCTTCCATGGCAGCCAACCATTCATCAGAGAAAGGAACTGCATTCACGGTGGGGTTTATCATTGGATTATTTTGTTTCTCATCATCCTCCAATTTTTTGCTGCAATGAGAGATTGTCAAATTTTTAAGGTCCCAAATTTTAAAAAAGTACTCCATATCAAAATTTCAGGTAGAACATATGTCATGAATCAAAAGACAGAACAACGGAAACAGACACACCAGAAAGATAGAGAATTGTCCATAAATTGATACACTTACAATGGCATTGTTCTATCCTCATCTTCTGTAAAACAAATGGCGTCATCCAGCTTGCGCTGAAGTTCACCAGGATTAACATTTTCCTGAGAAATTCCAAGTTCATTATCATTTGGCAAGATAATGTTCCTCTTATCAACCCCAATATCCATTACATTAGTTTCATTAGCCAATGTCTGAAACTTTTTAACTGAGAAACCTGATTCTTCACTGGAACAAATGGCATCATCCAGCTTGTGCTGAAGTTCACCAGGATTAACATTTTCCTGAGAAATTCCAAGTTCATTATCATCTGGCAAGATATTGTTCCTCTTATCAACCCCAATATCCATTGCATTAGTTTCATTAGCCAATGTCTGAATCCTTTTAACCGAGAAACCTGATTCTTCACTGGAACAAATGGCATCATCCAGCTTGTGCTGAAGTTCACCAGGATTAACATTTTCCTGAGAAATTCTAAGTTCATTATCATCTGGCGAGATACTGTTCCTCTTATCAACCCCAATATCCATTGCATTAGTTTCATTAGCCAATGTCTGAATCCTTTTAACCGAGAAACCTGATTCTTCACTGGAACAAATGGCATCATCCAGCTTGTGCTGAAGTTCACCAAGATTAACATTTTCCTGAGAAATTCTACGTTCATTATCATCTGGCAAGATAGTGTTCTTCTTATCAACCCCAATATCCATTGCATTAGTTTCATTAGCCAATGTCTGAATCCTCTTAACCGAGAAACTTGATTCTTCACTGGAACAAAATGAGGAATCATCCACAAGGAAACCATGGTTTAACTCGGAGGCTTGTTCAACTAGAAGGCGACAACTTTGAAGCTTTGGATGTTCTCTAGTTTTTTTATTATTGTCATCAACCACTAAATATTGATCATGAACCTCTGATGTGCACAACTTATTGTCACAATTTTTAACTAATAAAGTTTCATCCAAGAAATTCACTTGTCCATCTTCCGCATGTAATTTGTCATTCAACTGATCTACTGCAGCAGCTCCTTCATTTGCTTGTTCTGTGCTTTCATGTGGAGGACTGTTAGAACTAAGCTTTTCACTTCCATTTGACTCGCATATATTTGAATTGACAGTTGCGTCATTCTCTCTCTTGTATTTCTGTGACTCGAACAATTTTCCGTCCTCAAGCAAAATTCTATCATTTCTCACAAGATTAGGGTTCTCTCCATGAGGAATTTGATCAGCTTTACCAGCAGAAGCATTTATTAGTTCATCCTTTAAAGTAGACCATTCATCAACATGGATATCACTTGAACTATCATTATGCATTATAACAAACGCCTGCTTGATATCACCAGCAGCATATTCAGTCTGACATCCAGAGATGACTTCATGAGTACCAACAGAAGAACTGCATTGCTTGTTCTCGACATGCTGGTGCTTGATTGTATCATTTGCGTCAGGAACCCCTTTAACAAGCACTGCACAGCTATGTTGAAATGCAAAATTGGAGTTTTCCAGTTCATCCATTTTAGAATATATAAATTCTGGACAAGAAATGGCGACTTCATTATTGCTATCTTTCTTAAGTTGATCAGAGGATCTGCTCTGCAAAAGCCAATCATCATAATTCATCTCAAAGTCTGAGTCCTCCTTAGAAGAACTCTGATCATCTTTATGAGGTTCCCCACATTCTTGAAATCCTTTGTCACCACCAACAATTTTATGCTCCTGTTGATTATCTTTCATCAGTTCAGAACTCTTAGGATAGCATGGAAGCATAGTTTCCATTGTCAATGCATTAGATCCTTCTATTTTCAATTCAACATTTTCATGTGAAGCATCACTATAAGCAGATGGAAGAGAACATTCTGTACTAGAACCTGAGACCCTAGAATTACCACTAACTGTGGCATTATTATCCATTTTCGGCATTTTTTCTGGAGCATGCAGCAGCCTTGGGTCATGCGTGTAATTTGACCTGTTGAATCTCTGCAGGCCAGGGATATAAGACTTGGGAATATTACTTGGCTGAGTGGCTTTCTGGGATGAACTATTTGAAGCAGAAGATTTGGGCTGCAAACCAACAAAATGACAGCCAAAAAGAAATCCATTTTTAAACATCAAGAAGCACACTAAACCTTAGATATTTGAACCTTGCTTACATGCATCTAAAGAAACACACTGAACCTTACCTGACAAAAAAATCCCAGTGATGGCGATGGCATCCGCAAACCTGAAGGTTTAATTGTTTGAAATTGTGTATCCCGTATGTTCCCACCGATATAATGAGTATTTTGAGGGACAACTCCGGTTTTCCGATATAAATCATGGGCATCTGGTGCACGTGATCCAGTAGGTGGAAATACTGCAGCTGGAAACACCTCTAAACCACAATTAGCTTTCGTGACCAGTGGAGGATGTGGATTGGTTGATAAGCGTACTTCTAAAGTTGAGTTAGGCTGCACATTCAGAGAGAGGGATGGGAGACAGCAAATTGTTTTTTTTATTATTTATAATTAATATGGAAAAGAAACTTCTATAGCATAAATGTTAGCCACACATAAATCCATAAATTCTATGACGATGTTTCACTAAGCCAACAGTCGAAAGATATTTTGGAGTCTTACCATATTCCTTCTAGGATGCTGAAGTGGTGATTTTGCGGACAAAGATGAGGAATCAGAACCAGCCTTTGCTTTATTTGCAGAACTTTTAGTATTTTTAAAGGGGTCTTGTATTCTTGCACTCTTTTGAACAATATCTGCAGAAAAAATAAGTTACAGATCACGGAGAGACACATCAATTTCATTTATTGCAGATAAACATTGTTTTGTTCAGAAAAAAATTATTACAGATTCAATGCCTTTAAAAATTAATACTGTTACAATGATAACCTGGTTAGCCAATCTGATTACTCTTTGAACAAATCCATTTTTTTCTGATGTGGGCAATAAATTTGATTCAACAAATGGTCTAGTATGACCAGCAAAAATTGAAGTATACCTGTTTGACCAATCTGATTATGCTTTGAGTGGCTTGTACTGAGCACATTATTCTGATTGGATTTAGGAAGTGAATGAGCACCTGACCTTGAAGCAGGTATTTTGGGAATCTTTGATTCTTTCATTGCAGATTTTGTTGTGCTTGCATTTGCAGGCCTTTTAAGAGTACAAAACAGTTAAGGCTTTTTCAATATGTGTATTATTAAGAAAAAGAAAAACTAACCCATACAAAACAAACACATTCATGGGAAAAATTAAGTCCCATAAAAAATTACAATGAAAAGGATATGAAGGAAAAACCACGGGTCGTGGACAACCACCACTTTTAGACCTAGTCCTATTACCCCTCTGGCTTGAAAGCATTTTCGGCATACCCTGGAAGCATATATTCAACAAAGACACAATTAGTAAATTGTTATAATAAAAAAAGAACCATAGTTGTGTTCAAGCTCCAGAAAAACAAACCGCAGAGGCTGGTGCTGCATTATCTCGAGCTGATGAAACATGCTTCATCAATAAACTACCACCGTTATCTCTTTCATTTGAATTAGTTGCATGAGTTTCTTTAAATAAATTCTCTTCAAGTACTTGTAAAACTGCTGAATCACTATTGCTGCCAGAATTACCAGACAACTTTCTCCCTTCTTCATGAATAGTTGGCAGCACCTCCCTACTTGAGTTACCAATGCTTCCACTGAGCATAGATAATTCTAAGGAATTCAAAACACCTGACAAAAACAACTCGTAAATTTTCCCATGTTCATTTTTTAAGCGCAATATGAAGATGTGCAACATACACATAATACAAGAAGATAACTTAAACACCTTCTTCAGTGAAGAAAGCCCTGTCCCATGCTAAGCTTTTCCGTAAATTGTATGCTCCGGGCCTTTTCCTTCTCTTCATTTGCTGTGACTCTACACTCAATTTTGGCACTTCTGATTTTTTCACACTTATGTTTTCTTTGTTACTACTACCTATTGGAGTTGAACAAGAAGGTTCTTCTATTCCTGCATTATCCTTTAAACCCACTGCAATCCAAGAGAGTAAACGTCAAATACCATATATTCAATCTCGAGTTTTGGAAGTGCTTTCGGTTTCCAATCAAAGCCATAATACTCGAGAAAGCAAGGAAACCAATTCTCAAATTTTAACAAGAAACTAAGTATAAGCTGCTTCTTCCGCTAGAATGTTTCCCCTTAGTTATTTTAAAGGCTAGTCTTATCCTACCATTATTCTTAATTCATACTTAAATAATAATAAATAAATAAATAAACAAACTTGTACAATTGAAATGTAAACAAATAGCCCAATTTCATTCAAATGAATCAAATTGAAAAGCAAAGAAATAGAACCACATGCCAATTTCAAGCAGAACAGGGAATGATTGCATTTTGTGTAAATTTCAACTTATTTCTGTTAAGCCAAATGGGCAACACACCCTAGAAAACCAAATCAATGATCAACAACAAATTACATACTTAGACACCAAATTAAATGAAACAGGCCAAAAGAGAGCGAGAGCGAGAGAGAGAGAGAGAGAGAGACATGATTTTGGTAAATGTATAATGTGACCAAACCATTCAATGTGAACAAAAAGCAAACCCCAGAAATACACATCAATGAGGACCACCACACATGCTGTACACAATTTGATGCATTTGAGAAAGAGAAACTAGCATTTGAAGCAAAACCAAATACCTAGAAAACCAATTCATTGAACATTGCACAACACTATTCGAGCTACACAAAAGATAAATAAATAAATAAATAAAAGAAAAAAAAAATACCAAAAGTGAAATAAAATGAAACAGAAACCAAACCCTAGAAAGACAAATAAACCAACGAAACCTGGTTGAAATCGGGTGAAGAAATAAAAAATCGTAGAGAGAACGATTTGAAGTGCAAGCACAATGGAAATCAAACAAAAACCCTAGAAGACGAAATCAGAAACACTGACTGATTGGCGAAAACCGAAAAGAACGGTGGGAATTGAGGGTGGATCCGGGGATTTGCAGAGGCGAGCATGAGAAGCAGTAGTTGGCTGCTGCGGCGGTGGTGGTGTCGTGGAGTGAGGGAGTCTGTTGGAGCAGAGAGTCATCTTCGCCGGAGATTTCGATCAATGAAAGATCCGATTCCATTCTCTCTCTCTCTCTCTCTCTCTCTCTCTCTCTCTCTCAGAGAGATCGAACCAGAGGTAGAATTACAGTGAGTTTGGATTGGAATTTGGTTGGTGATTTGGAGAGAAGAAAACAAATGCCGTAGAATTCAAAGGCATTAACGACTAAAGAACCAGTTCAAAAAAAAACGACTAAACTTTTTTTTTGGTTCTGGTTTTCGGTTTGGGATGGGCTCTACCTTTTCAAAACGCAACCGAGCGGGAAGAGATAAGACATGTCACGTGCTTGTTTGATGCCCTTTTGATTTATTTTTATTTATTTTTATTTTTTTATAGAGATTATTATTATTATTGGGAACTTATGTATGGAGTGGACATTAATATGTGAATTTATTTTCTAATAAGTCTTATGAGAATTAATAGTATTTTTTATCAATCACTATTAAAAAATATCATTAATTTTTAATTTTTAATAACAGTTTGAAAATTTTATTATAAAAAATATCACTAATTATAAGTTTTAGCGACAGTTTAAAAAAATATTCGTCACTAATTTTCAACTTTCAGTGACAGTTTAAAAATTTTGTCACAGAGAAACATCACTAATTGTAAGTTTTTATGATAATTTATACAAATTGTGATAAAAAAAAAGTCGCTAATTATCAATTTTTAGCGACATATGAAAAAAATCATCACAAAAAATTATTTTTAGCGACGATTTTATTACATCTTATTTTTAATAGGACTTAATAAGAATTAAATCTAATTATTAAGATTTATTAGTAGTTTACCCTATTATTATTAGGTAAATTCTAACAAGTGTCTCTATGCATTGTTTAACATTAGGAAATGTGTATAAAATGTTTTGGAATCATGTGAAAATATTAAAAATATATTGACTTTAGTAAAAATGTATTGCATTTAATGAAAAATATCTTGCGTTTTCCAAAATTTTCGTCTTTTGTTTGTGTCCTATAAGGCTGTGCAGCGAATTGTAACAACCCCGACCCAAGATTAACAATAATCCATGATTTAATATGCCTAATAAGATACTAAGATCAGACTTTGAATTAATTGCATATGTGGTGCATTATTTGTGTTTCTATCTGTTTGTTGTAGGAATATCTGTTTGAGATTCTGCTATATCTTGCGAATTAAAGGCCTTATCGGCATCCGATTCAGAAATTGACTTGATTTATGTGTTAATTAGAATTTTTAAAACTTTATGATAGATTCAATTGAAATTCGATTTGGAACGATTAAATTAGTTTGACTTAATGTCCATTTATTTGACCTCAATTAATTACACTTTATCCAAGCCTATATTAGGCACCAAGTGAGCCCCCACTCATCTATTTTCTTTCATTTCAACACATTTTGAGCCTATTCAAAGTAAGAAAACGTGGGAGAGGGAGAGTAGAGAGAAATTGAGCTCAAACCAAGAAACTGTTAGGAGTTGTTGGCATTTGAAGAAGATTTGAGACTTTCAACTTCAACCTTTGTGAATTCAAGTCTCTAGGTATGGAATCAAACTCTTAGTTGTGTAATTGGGTTAGATCTTACAAGACTTCTAGGTCATGTTTGATTCAAAAGATTGATAGTGAAGTATTAATAATCCTATTAAATTAGTGTGGTATTCACTATCCAATTGGATTAATATCCATGGGATTAATAATCCCACCCCTATCCCATTACTAATAATCCTACAAATTTGTTGGATTAATTATCCGTTGGATTAATTATCCTAAACCAAAATGTTAAAACAAACATAGGATAATTGGACCTACGGATTAATAATCCTAATCCCATACTCTAATCCACCCAATCAAACATGTCCCTAGTGAATTAAATGAATTCATGAGGGAATTAGGTTACGAATGAAGAGTATTAAACCATACCATACATGCATACATATTTTCTCACATTTTGAGTTGAATTTCCAAGAATTCCCTCATGCATGTCTTGAATTCACCTTAATTTTGTGAAATCATCAAATTTCATAATGTTTTGTAGCATTTCATCATGTTTTGAGAAGATTGAGTTTAAAGGAACTCATGCATGTCATGTTCATGAAACACCCACAAATTTCAAGTTGAATTTTGTACAATTGGCAAGCTTTTGAGCCATGATTTCTTAAATTGACCTTTAATTCATGTTGTTTTAAGAGTTTTCATGTATTTCCTCAAGTTTTGGCTCATAAAAATCAAGTTTTGAAGCTTTGAGTTTAAATTTTGAGCTTGGAGATCAAATCTGGAAATTCTAGAATTTGCATCCACGCTCGAGCATAGAAACCCACGCTCGAGCGACCACTCTGAGTGCGTGCACTTACGCTCGAGCAACCTGAATTACGCTCAAGCATGAAATGTAAGCCCTCAGAAGTTCATGTGTTTTGCAGCATACTCGAGCGACAGAAGCCACGCTCGAGTAGGAATCGAGCGTCTGTCGAGCGTGAAAATCAAACAACTAGTACTTTTTCAAAGTTTACAGTCCGCTCGAGCGAAGGAAGTTACGCTCGAGCGAACCTTCACATTTTGCATATCCGCTCGAGCGAGGGAAGCCACGCTCAAGCGTGGACCCTGTTTTTAGCAAGTTTCGAAAAATGTTTTCAAGTACATTGTTACATCCTCATTCCATCCTAAGCATTCCTATGCCATGATTAAGACACTATAATGAGGATAAAGGTGAGAAACACACTTAGGACATGAAGATGTATTATGTGTAATTCGAGCATGTGTTTCAATATATGTCTCTGTCATGTTATGTAGGTCATGTACCGCGAGTTAAGTGAATTACCTACTCTACTCGTTTACTTGGAGCCATCTGTTAACTGCGAGTAATAACTTTGTAAAGCTATATTAATTACAAGTATTTTCTAACTGATATAATACGATCTGTTTTCTGAGATGCTAATTTATGAATTATAAATGAATGTCCATTTTTATAAAAATGTATTTGTGGCATCCTTAGTTCACGTGGCCCTCGCTCGGGGGTAATAATACCGTAGCCAATATGCACGTGGCCCTCGCCTAGGGGTAACAATACTGTGGCTTATATCTATGTGGCCCTTGCCCGAGAGTAACAATACCGAGGCCTATGTTCACGTGGCCCTTACCCGAGGGTAACAATATCGAGGCCTATATTCACGTGGCCCTTGCCTGGGGGTAACAATACCATGGCTGCTTGCGCGCAAGACATGGACCTTTATAGTCGTCGGTACCGACTATACATGTAGGTCTCAGGACCAAGTTAATATGATAGCTAATGGGTGTACCACGTATAATCTTATGCAAAAATCTGAATATGAATATGAGCATGTATCTGAATCCAATTTCGATTTGAAATCTGATTATGTATAAGACTTTGTTTCCGATAAGAATATGTTTTCGATATAAACTCTGATTTCTAACTCTGTAATGGGCATCATTTATTAAAACCCTTTACCTTGTTATTATTCACTAGGCTTCTGCCCATTACTTATTTGTATGTATGTAGGTGAACAGGCGCGTGACTAGGCCTAAGTTGCTGCTTGGCGAGTTTTGGTGTCAGCTAGCCATCATCCCTCCCATGGAGGTTCCCTTTTGAGATCTACTCAAGTTTCGTGTCCTTGGGACTTTTGTACTTTCTAAATGCTTATGTCTGGTCTGAACACGTTTGAAAGTTTTGTATAAGTGGCTTGGGTGACGTAAGACTAATGTATTTTCTGTCACGATCCAAACCCGCCCCTAAAAGTTTGGCATCGCAAGCGGCCAGTAATCCTAGATTACCACAGGCCTTACCGTACAAAACATAATTAATCGGGGCTCGCGGAAGCGAAAACAGAAACTACAATAGTCCAAAGAGCTGTGCATATATATGAACATACATTAACATGCCAAAAATGTTAATTTACCCACTATCTTTACATAACATGTATAAAAAATTCATATACAAAATACATAGGCACATGCCACCAGATACAATATACAACTGAAACAAAACTGATACGGCCTTCCAGGCCTAGCCCTGGCTCGGGGCACCATACTCAGGTAGGCTTTCAAAACGGCGGCTCGGTGCAAGACTCCACCTAGGCTTGACTCCCCGACGGCTCACCTATAAATACATATATACAGGAGTGAGCTAAAGCCCAGCAAGTAACATTAACGTAAAGGGTTAGTGAACGAATTCGCATATCATATATCCGTAAAACAAATTATTCAAAAACATAATCATTTCATAACAGAACATACATAATGGCATACTCCACAGAACATAAAAACATAACAGAACGTCTTCCGACTAGAGTAATCAGTTCCGGATACTGATTAAACACATATCGTCACACTAAAGCGACTCACGAGATCTCGTAAACTAGTCATGGACCCGCATTTTCATGCCGTCCCCCATGACTTGGGACTTTCTATGGATGCCATACTAGATTCGCAAATAGGACATTCGTTCACAGAAACATTAACGTTTCAGAAATCATAACATAGCATAGCATTTTCAGAACATACGTTATAAGAATATAACTTTACAGGAATGTTACTTACAGTGGGTTTCCGATACCGATGGCACGGTCTTCACTTCTTGACCTGCAATTATCAACATTATAACACATTTCTTCAATACACATTGTCATTAAATCATGTAATTCATGCCATTCTATTCTTTCTTTACTCTATTACATGTTCATGAAATGCCAAATGATGCAAATAACATACGAAAATCATGTAACTCATCTTCCCAAAATTTCCTGAAAATAGGTCCCCGCTCGAGCGGCAAAACCCCCGCTCGAGCGGACTGCAGACTGTGACTGAGATACTGGATGTGCGAAATCCCCGCTCGAGCGGCCAACCCCCGCTCGAGCGGACTGTGAAAATCTGGGTGAAAACCAGTCCCATTTTCTGTCAAAACCGTGGCCTCCATTCTGGCAAAATCAACTTCTCAAATCAAGAAATTCAAGGTCAAAGTACTTGAAAACAACTTGCTTTAAGCTTCATAACTTTCAAATAACCTTCAATGCATCATATACAAGATCAAATCTTGACTCAAGATGAAAAATCACAAAGCATGCTCATTTAAGCTTCTTTTCTCAAAATCCTGGAGGTTCTTCCTCAAACATGTTAAAATGGACATGATTCATACTACTTTAAGCCATAATTTTGAGTTCAAATGCTAGATGCCAAGGATCAACAACTTATTTCATGAAAATCTTACCTTGATTCTTTGATTTAGAGAAACTAAGCTTGATTCCCCCTTTATCTCCTCTTCTTCCCTTTGCTCTCTCTCTCTTCTCACGAATTCTCTCTTCTCTCTCCCTTAGATATTTCCTTCTCTTTATTTTGAGTCAACAATGGTCAAGCATCTTTATCTTTAAACATAAATAACACATATGTTGAGTTGTACCAAAAACAAGCCAAACGGGGCTTAGCGAATCAGACGAAATTCAGTCCTCCATTTATTTTCTCAACTGGTTCTAAAAATTCCCGGTATCACATAGACGTGTTCAATTTCATTTTCTGAACCCATTACGGTCATAAATTTCAATCCCGAAGTTGTAATTCCAACAGATATTTTTCTAATTCAAACAAATAGTCTTCAATTAATTCGTCTAAACACGTAATTAATTACTGATAATTATGACATGCGTTTCGGGGTCATTACATTCTCCCCACCTTAAGAAGTTTGGTCCTCCAACTTTGCTCAGCTTGACAAAATTTCAATCAGATATCACAGTCACATGTTATTATTCATTCCATAGCCTTAGTAGTTCACAAAAGTGTCATCATCTAAAGAGAACAATTCAACGGTGCTATTCAGTTATGCAGCATGACAAAGCAGTTCTTGTGTCAACTTTATAACAGTCTGACATATAATAAACATATTTTACACAAGCTGAAGTCAGCTAACAAGTTCTATAACGTTCAATTTAAAGGTAGTGGCGTAACAATCCATAGCAAAGGGAATTTGTTCCATCATAGTCATAGTCAAGTGTTCTAATATCATTTAAATATTCCCATGTTCAATATTCTCCATCGCATAGGTATCAATGCTAACATCAATATACATAATTAAAATCATACCTGTCTTCGCTTTGCCAGTATCCTGTGTTTTATCAGAAACTAAGGTGTAAACTCTTGCTTGCCTCAAAGTAGTCCCCTCAGGAGTCGGTGTTGTCGTAGTTGTCTTGGTGCTACTGTTGATGTATTTCCACTAGTAACAGGTCTTTCAGTTCTTGGGTAACTTTGTGGACAAGCTTTGGCTAAATGTCCCTCTGTCCACATTTGAAACATGCTCCAGATATACGGCGGCAAATGCCCCAATGCTGCTTCCCACATTCCTTACAAACGGCCATACCTACACTTCCTCCACTTTCCCTTTTTGTATTGTCACTAAACTTTGAAGCCAAATTTTCATTCACAGAAGTCATTGATTCACCAACTGTTTCTATTTTCTGTTTCTTAAATCTCTTATTCTCTGCTTCGATCATTGTTGGCTGGGACATTTTCAAGGCCGCAATATTTGTTTCAACCATCAAGGCTCTGTCAAGGACATCAACATATTTCTCCAATTTCAATACATTTACCCTGTCAAGTACTTCAACATGCAATCCGCTCTCAAACTTCCTTGCCTTTTTGTACTCTGTATCCACCATATGGGGAGCATAGCGGGCTAATTCAGTGAACTTCGTTTCGTACTCTACTACCGACATGGTGCCTTGCTTCAACTGTTCAAACTCAGATATTTTTCTGTCTCGCATGGCATTGTGGGAAGTATTTTTCATAAAACTTTTCTTTAAATCGGCCCCAAGTCAAATCTCTATCTACCTCTCAAACTAGCATCCACCATCTTCGGGCTCCTCCGTCCAAAGTGAATGTTGCTAACAGAACCTTATATACATCAGTACACGAAAATACTTCGAAAATCTTTTCTGTTTCTAGTACCATACCTCCGCTTTTAATGGCTCAATGCCTCCTGCAAATTCTGGTGGTTTCAACTTCTTATATTTCTGAGTCAAACTGATAATATCATCATTATTCATCTGTTCCACTTGCACGGGTGGTGGTGGAGGAGGCGGAAATGGCTGTCTCTGTGGTGGTTGGCCTTGCTCTAGTTGTTGTCTAACCAACCCAGTCAAAGCTTCTACCATTCTTTCCAACCGAGTCATTCTAGCATCAGAAGATTCAGTCTCATCTACATTCCTTGCATTGGTCTCCTCCATTCGTCTATAGAACCCATAAAAAATACAGCATTTCATTCTCAACATAATGTTTCCTCTACTGTCTCTTCATTTGCAGTCTTGCTTCTCATATTCAGAAACACACACACACATGCACATATGCTCATGCCATGCTCTAGTTCTTTTCTAATGCACCGTACAGCTCTTATGGACACGTGTGTGGGTAAATTAACTCGTGCGCTCTGATACCATTCTGTCACGGCCAAACCCGCCCCTAAAAGTTTGGCATCGCAACCGGCCAGTAATCCTAGATTACCACAGGCCTTACCGTACAAAACATAATTAATCAGGGCTCGCGGAAGCGAAAACAAAAACTACAATAGTCCAAAGAGCTGTGCATATATATGAACATACATTAACATGCCAAAAATGTTAATTTACCCACTATTTACATAACATGTATAAAAAATTCATATACAAAATACATAGGCACATGCCACCAGATACAATATACAACTGAAACAAAACTGATACGGCCTTCCAGGCCTAGCCCTGGCTCGGGGCACCATATCAGGTAGGCTTTCAAAACGGCGGCTCGGTGCAAGACTCCACCTAGGCTTGACTCCCCGACGGCTCACCTATAAATACATATATACAGGGGTGAGCTAAAGCCCAGCAAGTAACATTAACGTAAAGGGTTAGTGAACGAATTCCGCATATCATATATCCGTAAAAAACAATTATTCAAAAACATAATCATTTCATAACAGAACATACATAATGGCATACTCCACAGAACATAAAAACATAACAGAACGTCTTCGACTAGAGTAATCAGTTCCGGATACTGATTAAACACATATCGTCACACTAAAGCGACTCACGAGATCTCGTAAACTAGTCATGGACCCGCATTTTCATGCCGTCCCCCATGACTTGGGACTTTCTATGGATGCCATACTAGATTCGCAAATAGGACATTCGTTCACAGAATACATTAACGTTTCAGAAATCATAACATAGCATAGCATTTTCAGAACATACGTTATAAGAATATAACTTTACAGGAATGTTACTTACAGTGGGTTTCCGATACCGATGGCACGGTCTTCACTTCTTGACCTGCAATTATCAACATTATAACACATTTTCAATACACATTGTCATTAAATAATTGTAATTCATGCCATTCTATTCTTTCTTTACTCTATTACATGTTCATGAAATGCCAAATGATGCAAATAACATACGAAAATCATGTAACTCATCTTCCCAAAATTTCCTGAAAATAGGTCCCCGCTCGAGCGGCAAAACCCCCGCTCGAGCGGACTGCAGACTGTGACTGAGATACTGGATGTGCGAAATCCCCGCTCGAGCGGCCAAACCCCCGCTCGAGCGGACTGTGAAAATCTGGGTGAAAACCAGTCCCATTTTCTGTCAAAACCGTGGCCTCCATTCTGGCAAAATCAACTTCTCAAATCAAGAAATTCAAGGTCAAAGTACTTGAAAACAACTTGCTTTAAGCTTCATAACTTTCAAATAACCTTCAATGCATCATATACAAGATCAAATCTTGACTCAAGATGAAAAATCACAAAGCATGCTCATTTAAGCTTCTTTTCTCAAAATCCATGGAGGTTCTTCCTCAAACATGTAAAATGGACATGATTCATACTACTTTAAGCCATAATTTTGAGTTCAAATGCTAGATGCCAAGGATCAACAACTTATTTCATGAAAATCTTACCTTGATTCTTTGATTTAGAGAAACTAAGCTTGATTCCCCCTTTATCTCCTCTTCTTCCCTTTGCTCTCTCTCTCTTTCTCACGAATTCTCTCTTCTCTCTCCCTTAGATATTTCCTTCTCTTTATTTTGAGTCAACAATGGTCAAGCATCTTTATCTTTAAACATAAATAACACATATGTTGAGTTGTACCAAACTCAAGCCAAACGGGGCTTAGCGAATCAGACGAAATTCAGTCCTCCATTTATTTTCTCAACTGGTTCTAAAAATTCCCGGTATCACATAGACGTGTTCAATTTCATTTTCTGAACCCATTACGGTCATAAATTTCAATCCCGAAGTTGTAATTCCAACAGATATTTTTCTAATTCAAACAAATAGTCTTCAATTAATTCGTCTAAACACGTAATTAATTACTGATAATTATGACATGCGTTTCGGGGTCATTACATTCTCCCCACCTTAAGAAGTTTGGTCCTCCAAACTTTGCTCAGCTTGACAAAATTTCAATCAGATATCACAGTCACATGTTATTATTCATTCCATAGCCATTTAGTAGTTCACAAAAGTGTCATCATCTAAAGAGAACAATTCAACGGTGCTATTCAGTTATGCAGCATGACAAAGCAGTTCTTGTGTCAACTTTATAACAGTCTGACATATAATAAACATATTTTACACAAGCTGAAGTCAGCTAACAAGTTCTATAACGTTCAATTAAAGGTAGTGCGCGTAACAATCCATAAGCAAAGGGAATTTGTTCCATCATAGTCATAGTCAAGTGTTCTAATATCATTTAAATATTCCCATGTTCAATTCTCCATCGCATAGGTATCAATGCTAACATCAATATACATAATTAAAATCATACCTGTCTTCGCTTTGCCAGTATCCTGTGTTTTATCAGAAACTAAGGTGTAAACTCTTGCTTGCCTCAAAGTAGTCCCCTCAGGAGTCGGTGTTGTCGTAGTTGTCTTTGGTGCTACTGTTGATGTATTTCCACTAGTAACAGGTCTTTCAGTTCTTGGGTAACTTTGTGGACAAGCTTTGGCTAAATGTCCCTTCTGTCCACATTTGAAACATGCTCCAGATATACGGCGGCAAATGCCCCAATGCTGCTTCCCACATTCCTACAAACGGGCATACCTACACTTCCTCCACTTTCCCTTTTTGTATTGTCACTAAACTTTGAAGCCAAATTTTCATTCACAGAAGTCATTGATTCACCAACTGTTTCTATTTTCTGTTTCTTAAATCTCTTATTCTCTGCTTCGATCATTGTTGGCTGGGACATTTTCAAGGCCGCAATATTTGTTTCAACCATCAAGGCTCTGTCAAGGACATCAACATATTTCTCCAATTTCAATACATTTACCCGTCAAGTACTTCAACATGCAATCCGCCTCAAACTTCCTTGCCTTTTTGTACTCTGTATCCACCATATGGGGAAGCATAGCGGGCTAATTCAGTGAACTTCGTTTCGTACTCTACTACCGACATGGTGCCTTGCTTCAACTGTTCAACTCAGATATTTTTCTGTCTCGCATGCATTGTGGGAAGTATTTTTCATAAAACTTTTCTTTAAATCGGCCCCAAGTCAAATCTATCTACCTCTCAAACTAGCATCCACCATCTTCGGGCTTCCTCCGTCAAAGTGAATGTTGCTAACAGAACCTTATATACATCAGTACACGAAAATACTTCGAAAATCTTTTCTGTTTCTAGTACCCATACCTCCGCTTTTAATGGCTCAATGCCTCCTGCAAATTCTGGTGGTTTCAACTTCTTATATTTCTGAGTCAAACTGATAATATCATCATTATTCATCTGTTCCACTTGCACGGGTGGTGGTGGAGGAGGCGGAAATGGCTGTTCTGTGTGGTTGCCTTGCTCTAGTTGTGTCTAACCAACCCAGTCAAAGCTTCTACCATTCTTTCCAACCGAGTCATTCTAGCATCAGAAGATTCAGTCTCATCTACATTCCTTGCATTGGTCTCCTCCATTCGTCTATAGAACCCATAACAAATACAGCATTTCATTCTCAACATAATGTTTCCTCTACTGTCTCTCTTCATTTGCAGTTCTTGCTTCTCATATTCAGAAACACACACACACATGCACATATGCTCATGTCATGCTCTAGTTCTTTTCTAATGCACCGTACAGCTCTTATGGACACGTGTGTGGGTTAAATTAACTCGTGCGCTCTGATACATTCTGTCACGGCCCAAACCGCCCCTAAAAGTTTGGCATCGCAACCGGCCAGTAATCCTAGATTACCACAGGCCTTACCGTACAAAACATTAATTAATCAGGGCTCGCGGAAGCGAAAACAAAAACTACAATAGTCCAAAGAGCTGTGCATATATATGAACATACATTAACATGCCAAAAATGTTAATTTACCCACTATCTTTACATAACATGTATAAAAAATTCATATACAAAATACATAGGCACATGCCACCAGATACATATATACAACTGAAACAAAACTGATACGACCTTCCAGGCCTAGCCCTGGCTCTCGGGCACCATACTCAGGTAGGCTTTCAAAACGGCGGCTCGGTGCAAGACTCCACCTAGGCTTGACTCCCCGACGGCTCACCTATAAATACATATATACAGGGGTGAGCTAAAGCCCAGCAAGTAACATTAACGTAAAGGGTTAGTGAACGAATTCCGCATATCATATATCCGTAAAACAAATTATTCAAAAACATAATCATTTCATAACAGAACATACATAATGGCATACTCCACAGAATAAAAACATAACAGAACGTCTTCCGACTAGAGTAATCAGTTCCGGATACTGATTAAACACATATCGTCACACTAAAGCGACTCACGAGATCTCGTAAACTAGTCATGGACCCGCATTTTCATGCCGTCCCCCATGACTTGGGACTTTCTATGGATGCCATACTAGATTCGCAAATAGACATTCGTTCACAGAATACATTAACGTTTCAGAAATCATAACATAGCATAGCATTTTCAGAACATACGTTATAAGAATATAACTTTACAGGAATGTTACTTACAGTGGGTTTCCGATACCGATGGCACGGTCTTCACTTCTTGACCTGCAATTATCAACATTATAACACATTTCTTCAATACACATTGTCATTAAATCATGTATTCATGCCATTCTATTCTTTCTTTACTCTATTACATGTTATGAAATGCAAATGATGCAAATAACATACGAAAATCATGTAACTCATCTTCCAATCTGAAAATTTAACTACTTCGCAACAATGTGAATCCGCTCGAGACGGTGAAAGCTCCCCGCAAATCGATGCGCAAAACCCCGCCCCGCGCGGACTGCGGACAGACTGTGACTGAGATACTGGATGTGCGAAATCCCCGCTCGAGCGGCCAAACCCCCGCTCGAGCGGACTGTGAAAATCTGGGTGAAAACCAGTCCCATTTTCTGTCAAAACCGTGGCCTCCATTCTGGCAAAATCAACTTCTCAATCAAGAAATTCAAGGTCAAAGTACTTGAAAACAACTTGCTTTAAGCTTCATAACTTTCAAATAACTGCATCATATACAGACATATACAAGATCAATCTTGACTCAAGATGAAAAATCACAAAGCATGCTCATTTAAGCTCTCTTTTCTCAAAACCATGGAGGTTCTTCCTCAAACATGTAAAATGGACATGATTCATACTACTTTAAGCCATAATTTTGAGTTCAAATGCTAGATGCCAAGGATCAACAACTTATTTCATGAAAAATTACCTTGATTCTTTGATTTAGAGAAACTAAGCTTGATTCCCCCTTTATCTCCTCTTCTTCCCTTTGCCTCTCTCTCTCTTTCTCACGAATTCTCTCTTCTCTCTCCCTTAGATATTTCCTTCTCTTTATTTTGAGTCAACAATGGTCAAGCATCTTTATCTTTAAACATAAATAACACATATGTTGAGTTGTACCAAAACTCAAGCCAAACGGGGCTTAGCGAATCAGACGAAATTCAGTCCTCCATTTATTTTCTCAACTGGTTCTAAAAATTCCCGGTATCACATAGACGTGTTCAATTTCATTTTCTGAACCCATTACGGTCATAAATTTCAATCCCGAAGTTGTAATTCCAACAGATATTTTTCTAATTCAAACAAATAGTCTTCAATTAATTCGTCTAAACACGTAATTAATTACTGATAATTATGACATGCGTTTCGGGGTCATTACATTCTCCCCACCTTAAGAAGTTTGGTCCTCCAAACTTTGCTCAGCTTGACAAAATTTCAATCAGATATCACAGTCACATGTTATTATTCATTCCATAGCCATTTAGTAGTTCACAAAAGTGTCATCATCTAAAGAGAACAATTCAACGGTGCTATTCAGTTATGCAGCATGACAAAGCAGTTCTTGTGTCAACTTTATAACAGTCTGACATATAATAAACATATTTTACACAAGCTGAAGTCAGCTAACAAGTTCTATAACGTTCAATTTAAAGGTAGTGGCGTAACAATCCATAGCAAAGGGAATTTGTTCCATCATAGTCATAGTCAAGTGTTCTAATATCATTTAATATTCCCATGTTCAATATTCTCCATCGCATAGGTATCAATGCTAACATCAATATACATAATTAAAATCATACCTGTCTTCGCTTTGCCAGTATCCTGTGTTTTATCAGAAACTAAGGTGTAAACTCTTGCTTGCCTCAAAGTAGTCCCCTCAGGAGTCGGTGTTGTCGTAGTTGTCTTTGGTGCTACTGTTGATGTATTTCCACTAGTAACAGGTCTTTCAGTTCTTGGGTAACTTTGTGGACAAGCTTTGGCTAAATGTCCCTTCTGTCCACATTTGAAACATGCTCCAGATATACGGCGGCAAATGCCCCAATGCTGCTTCCCACATTCCTTACAAACGGGCATACCTACACTTCCTCCACTTTCCCTTTTTGTATTGTCACTAAACTTTGAAGCCAAATTTTCATTCACAGAAGTCATTGATTCACCAACTGTTTCTATTTTCTGTTTCTTAAATCTCTTATTCTCTGCTTCGATCATTTGGCTGGGACATTTTCAAGGCCGCAATATTTGTTTCAACCATCAAGGCTCTGTCAAGGACATCAACATATTTCTCCAATTTCAATACATTTACCCTGTCAAGTATCAACATGCAATCCGCTCTCAAACTTCCTTGCCTTTTTGTACTCTGTATCCACCATATGGGGAGCATAGCGGGCTAATTCAGTGAACTTCGTTTCGTACTCTACTACCGACATGGTGCCTTGCTTCAACTGTTCAAACTCAGATATTTTTCTGTCTCGCATGCATTGTGGGAAGTATTTTTCATAAAACTTTTCTTTAAATCGGCCCCAAGTCAAATCTCTATCTACCTCTCAAACTAGCATCCACCATCTTCGGGCTTCCTCCGTCAAAGTGAATGTTGCTAACAGAACCTTATATACATCAGTACACGAAAATACTTCGAAAATCTTTTCTGTTTCTAGTACCCATACCTCCGCTTTTAATGGCTCAATGCCTCCTGCAAATTCTGGTGGTTTCAACTTCTTATATTTCTGAGTCAAACTGATAATATCATCATTTCATCTGTTCCACTTGCACGGGTGGTGGTGGAGGAGGCGGAAATGGCTGTCTCTGTGGTGGTTGGCCTTGCTCTAGTTGTTGTCTAACCAACCCAGTCAAAGCTTCTACCATTCTTTCCAACCGAGTCATTCTAGCATCAGAAGATTCAGTCTCATCTACATTCCTTGCATTGGTCTCCTCCATTCGTCTATAGAACCCATAACAAATACAGCATTTCATTCTCAACATAATGTTTCCTCTACTGTCTCTTCATTTGCAGTTCTTGCTTCTCATATTCAGAAACACACACACACATGCACATATGCTCATGCCATGCTCTAGTTCTTTTCTAATGCACCGTACAGCTCTTATGGACACGTGTGTGGGTAAATTAACTCGTGCGCTCTGATACCATTCTGTCACGCCCAAACCCGCCCCTAAAAGTTTGGCATCGCAACCGGCCAGTAATCCTAGATTACCACAGGCCTTACCGTACAAAACATAATTAATCAGGGCTCGCGGAAGCGAAAACAAAAACTACAATAGTCCAAAGAGCTGTGCATATATATGAACATACATTAACATGCCAAAAATGTTAATTTACCCACTATCTTTACATAACATGTATAAAAAATTCATATACAAAATACATAGGCACATGCCACCAGATACAATATACAACTGAAACAAAACTGATACGGCCTTCCAGGCCTAGCCCTGGCTCGGGGCACCATACTCAGGTAGGCTTTCAAAACGGCGGCTCGGTGCAAGACTCCACCTAGGCTTGACTCCCCGACGGCTCACCTATAAATACATATATACAGGGGTGAGCTAAAGCCCAGCAAGTAACATTAACGTAAAGGGTTAGTGAACGAATTCCGCATATCATATATCCGTAAAAAAATTATTCAAAAACATAATCATTTCATAACAGAACATACATAATGGCATACTCCACAGAACATAAAAACATAACAGAACGTCTTCCGACTAGAGTAATCAGTTCCGGATACTGATTAAACACATATCGTCACACTAAAGCGACTCACGAGATCTCGTAAACTAGTCATGGACCCGCATTTTCATGCCGTCCCCCATGACTTGGGACTTTCTATGGATTGCTATAGCCATACTAGATTCGCAAATAGGACATTCGTTCACAGAATACATTAACGTTTCAGAAATCATAACATAGCATAGCATTTTCAGAACATACGTTATAAGAATATAACTTTACAGGAATGTTACTTACAGTGGGTTTCCGATACCGATGCACGGTCTTCACTTCTTGACCTGCAATTATCAACATTATAACACATTTCTTCAATACACATTGTCATTAAATCATGTAATTCATGCCATTCTATTCTTTCTTTACTCTATTACATGTTCATGAAATGCCAAATGATGCAAATAACATACGAAAATCATGTAACTCATCTTCCCAAAATTTCCTGAAAATAGGTCCCCGCTCGAGCGGCAAAACCCCCGCTCGAGCGGACTGCAGACTGTGACTGAGATACTGGATGTGCGAAATCCCCGCTCGAGCGGCCAAACCCCCGCTCGAGCGGACTGTGAAAATCTGGGTGAAAACCAGTCCCATTTTCTGTCAAAACCGTGGCCTCCATTCTGGCAAAATCAACCTCAAATCAAGAAATTCAAGGTCAAAGTACTTGAAAACAACTTGCTTTAAGCTTCATAACTTTCAAATAACCTTCAATGCATCATATACAAGATCAAATCTTGACTCAAGATGAAAAATCACAAAGCATGCTCATTTAAGCTTCTTTTCTCAAAATCCATGGAGGTTCTTCCTCAAACATGTAAAATGGACATGATTCATACTACTTTAAGCCATAATTTTGAGTTCAAATGCTAGATGCCAAGGATCAACAACTTATTTCATGAAAATCTTACCTTGATTCTTTGATTTAGAGAAACTAAGCTTGATTCCCCCTTTATCTCCTCTTCTTCCCTTTGCTCTCTCTCTCTTTCTCACGAATTCTCTCTTCTCTCCCTTAGATATTTCCTTCTCTTTATTTTGAGTCAACAATGGTCAAGCATCTTTATCTTTAAACATAAATAACACATATGTTGAGTTGTACCAAAACTCAAGCCAAACGGGGCTTAGCGAATCAGACGAAATTCAGTCCTCCATTTATTTTCTTCAACTGGTTCAAAAATTCCCGGTATCACATAGACGTGTTCAATTTCATTTTCTGAACCCATTACGGTCATAAATTTCAATCCCGAAGTTGTAATTCCAACAGATATTTTTCTAATTCAAACAAATAGTCTTCAATTAATTCGTCTAAACACGTAATTAATTACTGATAATATGACATGCGTTTCGGGGTCATTACATTTCCCCACCTTAAGAAGTTTGGTCCTCCAAACTTTGCTCAGCTTGACAAAATTTCAATCAGATATCACAGTCACATGTTATTATTCATTCCATAGCCATTTAGTAGTTCACAAAAGTGTCATCATCTAAAGAGAACAATTCAACGGTGCTATTCAGTTATGCAGCATGACAAAGCAGTTCTTGTGTCAACTTTATAACAGTCTGACATATAATAAACATATTTTACACAAGCTGAAGTCAGCTAACAAGTTCTATAACGTTCAATTTAAAGGTAGTGCGTAACAATCCATAGCAAAGGGAATTTGTTCCATCATAGTCATAGTCAAGTGTTCTAATATCATTTAAATATTCCCATGTTCAATATTCTCCATCGCATAGGTATCAATGCTAACATCAATATACATAATTAAAATCATACCTGTCTTCGCTTTGCCAGTATCCTGTGTTTTATCAGAAACTAAGGTGTAAACTCTTGCTTGCCTCAAAGTAGTCCCCTCAGGAGTCGGTGTTGTCGTAGTTGTCTTTGGTGCTACTGTTGATTTCCCTAGTAACAGGTCTTTCAGTTCTTGGGTAACTTTGTGGACAAGCTTTGGCTAAATGTCCCTTCTGTCCACATTTGAAACATGCTCCAGATATACGGCGGCAAATGCCCCAATGCTGCTTCCCACATTCCTTACAAACGGGCATACCTACACTTCCTCCACTTTCCCTTTTTGTATTGTCACTAAACTTTGAAGCCAAATTTTCATTCACAGAAGTCATTGATTCACCAACTGTTTCTATTTTCTGTTTCTTAAATCTCTTATTCTCTGCTTCGATCATTGTTGGCTGGGTTTTCAAGGCCGCAATATTGTTTCAACCATCAAGGCTCTGTCAAGGACATCAACATATTTCTCCAATTTCATACATTTACCCTGTCAAGTACTTCAACATGCAATCCGCTCTCAAACTTCCTTGCCTTTTTGTACTCTGTATCCACCATATGGGGAGCATAGCGGGCTAATTCAGTGAACTTCGTTTCGTACTCTACTACATGGTGCCTTGCTTCAACTGTTCAAACTCAGATATTTTTCTGTCTCGCATGCATTGTGGGAAGATTTTTCATAAAACTTTTCTTTAAATCGCGCCCCAAGTCAAATCTCTATCTACCTCTCAAACTAGCATCCACCATCTTCGGGCTTCCTCCGTCAAAGTGAATGTTGCTAACAGAACCTTATATACATCAGTACACGAAAATACTTCGAAAATCTTTTCTGTTTCTAGTACCCATACCTCCGCTTTTAATGGCTCAATGCCTCCTGCAAATTCTGGTGGTTTCAACTTCTTATATTTCTGAGTCAAACTGATAATATCATCATTATTCATCTGTTCCACTTGCACGGGTGGTGGTGGAGGAGGCGGAAATGGCTGTCTCTGTGGTGGTTGGCCTTGCTCTAGTTGTTGTCTAACCAACCCAGTCAAAGCTTCTACCATTCTTTCCAACCGAGTCATTCTAGCATCAGAAGATTCAGTCTCATCTACATTCCTTGCATTGGTCTCCTCCATTCGTCTAACCATACAAACCATAAAAATACATTTCATTCTCAACATAATGTTTCCTCTACTGTCTCTTCATTTGCAGTTCTTGCTTCTCATATTCAGAAACACACACACACATGCACATATGCTCATGTCATGCTCTAGTTCTTTTCTAATGCACCGTACAGCTCTTATGGACACGTGTGTGGGTAAATTAACTCGTGCGCTCTGATACCATTCTGTCACGGCCCAAACCCGCCCCTAAAAGTTTGGCATCGCAACCGGCCAGTAATCCTAGATTACCACAGGCCTTACCGTACAAAACATAATTAATCAGGGCTCGCGGAAGCGAAAACAAAAACTACAATAGTCCAAAGAGCTGTGCATATATATGAACATACATTAACATGCCAAAAATGTTAATTTACCCACTATCTTTACATAACATGTAAAAAAATTCATATACAAAATACATAGGCACATGCCACCAGATACAATATACAACTGAAACAAAACTGATACGACCTTCCAGGCCTAGCCCTGGCTCGGGGCACCATACTCAGGTAGGCTTTCAAAACGGCGGCTCGGTGCAAGACTCCACCTAGGCTTGACTCCCCGACGGCTCACCTATAAATACATATATACAGGGGTGAGCTAAAGCCCAGCAAGTAACATTAACGTAAAGGGTTAGTGAACGAATTCCGCATATCATATATCCGTAAAACAAATTATTCAAAAACATAATCATTTCATAACAGAACATACATAATGGCATACTCCACAGAACATAAAAACATAACAGAACGTCTTCCGACTAGAGTAATCAGTTCCGGATACTGATTAAACACATATCGTCACACTAAAGCGACTCACGAGATCTCGTAAACTAGTCATGGACCCGCATTTTCATGCCGTCCCCCATGACTTGGGACTTTCTATGGATGCCATACTATATTCGCAAATAGACATTCGTCACAGAATACATTAACGTTTCAGAAATCATAACATAGCATAGCATTTTCAGAACATACGTTATAAGAATATAACTTTACAGGAATGTTACTTACAGTGGGTTTCCGATACCGATGGCACGGTCTTCACTTCTTGACCTGTAATTATCAACATTATAACACATTTCTTCAATACACATTGTCATTAAATCATGTAATTCATGCCATTCTATTCTTTCTTTACTCTATTACATGTTCATGAAATGCCAAATGATGCAAATAACATACGAAAATCATGTAACTCATCTTCCCAAAATTTCCTGAAAATAGGTCCCCGCTCGAGCGGCAAAACCCCGCTCGAGCGGACTGCAGACTGTGACTGAGATACTGGATGTGCGAAATCCCCGCTCGAGCGGCCAAACCCCCGCTCGAGCGGACTGTGAAAATCTGGGTGAAAACCAGTCCCATTTTCTGTCAAAACCGTGGCCTCCATTCTGGCAAAATCAACTTCTCAAATCAAGAAATTCAAGGTCAAAGTACTTGAAAACAACTTGCTTTAAGCTTCATAACTTTCAAATAACCTTCAATGCATCATATACAAGATCAAATCTTGACTCAAGATGAAAAATCACAAAGCATGCTCATTTAAGCTTCTTTTCTCAAAATCCATGGAGGTTCTTCCTCAAACATGTAAAATGGACATGATTCATACTACTTTAAGCCATAATTTTGAGTTCAAATGCTAGATGCCAAGGATCAACAACTTATTTCATGAAAATCTTACCTTGATTCTTTGATTTAGAGAAACTAAGCTTGATTCCCCCTTTATCTCCTCTTCTTCCCTTTGCTCTCTCTCTCTTTCTCACGAATTCTCTCTTCTCTCTCCCTTAGATATTTCCTTCTCTTTATTTTGAGTCAACAATGGTCAAGCATCTTTATCTTTAAACATAAATAACACATATGTTGAGTTGTACCAAAACTCAAGCCAAACGGGGCTTAGCGAATCAGACGAAATTCAGTCCTCCATTTATTTTCTCAACTGGTTCTAAAAATTCCCGGTATCACATAGACGTGTTCAATTTCATTTTCTGAACCCATTACGGTCATAAATTTCAATCCCGAAGTTGTAATTCCAACAGATATTTTTCTAATTCAAACAAATAGTCTTCAATTAATTCGTCTAAACACGTAATTAATTACTGATAATTATGACATGCGTTTCGGGGTCATTACATTTTCGATGCCACATCGATATGTATATATATATATATAAGTTTGTTCGAAAATTTCCTGTTCCATGTATGTCTGCACGGCTCTATGGACTATGTATGTTTAGTATATTTGCTTCCGCAGCCCCTGTTTATATATTATTCTGTTCAGAGGCCTTTGGTAATCCAAGGATTACTGATCGGTTACGATGCTAAACCTATGGGGGGCGGGTTTGGGTCGTGACACGAATTCACTGACTCGCTAAATTTGCTCGACCCTATTCGACCTAACCCTTAATGGATGGATGCGTGACATGTGGCAAAAGGATGCGGGCCCAAAATTCAAGATTTATTGGTTTCAGGTCAGGTGGAGGGTGATCCGCCATTATACCCACAAAACCAGACCATCACTTCTTCTTTTTTTTTTCCGCCTCAACCCTTTTGATTTTACCCTAAACCTAACTCTCATTTCAGACAGACACACTCTCTCTTTTCACTCACTCTCTCACTCTTTCTCTCTCTCTCTCTCTCTCTCTCTTTTTAGCCCCAAAACCCCAATGATGATTTACTACATTGAACAACGGTGATCGGCTATCAACTACACTGAACGACGATCTACCAAACGGCGATCGGCTATTGGCTACACTCTTTTTGTCGTCGTCCTCCGGTCTACACTAAACAGCTGACTGACGATCTACTACACTAAACGGCGAGCGATCTACATTGAACAGATTGAGATATTCTTTGCTCTTCTTCTCTTTTTCTCTTCTTCTCATGTTTTCTTTTGCTCTTCTTCTCTTTTCTTCTTCTTTTCTTTTCTTCTGTTTTTCTCTTCTTATTTCCTCTTATTCTCTTCTCCTGTTCTCTGGTATGTCTCTCCACACTCTGGTTTGTTTATGGTTTTATGTGTTTGTTTATTTGTTTTGTTTTTTTTCCCTTCAAGTTGGCTCGTGTTTTGGTGTGGGTTGTTTAAATTTGGTAAAATTGGGTTTTCTTGGTTCTACTACTAATACTTGGGTAGCTAGTTATGAAATAAAATCATGTATTTTGTTTCATTGTTAGCTTAAAGTACTTCCAAAAGAGTCTTCTAATAAATAGTCTCATTTCAGTTGTATGAATGTTCTTAATGTTTGTTAAATAAATATAAATTTTTTTATAACATGTTATATTTTGCATAACAATATATGTCATAAATATTATATAATGTTTTTTATTAGCATTTTAATGTGTGTCTTGAGAACATATCTTAAACGTAAAACGTAAGAGGCAGATAGTGAAGAATAAATATAGTTCAGTACATTGTTCTGGAATGAACAAACAATGAACAAAAATTCACTTTGTTCTATAAATGAATTTAGGAACTGATATGCTAATGTTGAGCAATTTGGTGTTTAATTATAAATTGATTTGAGCAATTTGGTTTATAAACTGATTTAGGAACTGCTTCGGAAATGAATGATTTAGGAACTGCTTCAGAAATGAATGATTTAGGAACTGAAAATAAAAAGATTCATGACAGTTGAGAGATTCATACAGAATCTGTGTATTGAGTCCAGTTATTAGTCCTTCATGTATTGATTAATAAATACATGGTTTATTTTCTTTCAACCTTTTAAAAAAAAAAAAAAACCGTTTTTACTCCTTCATACAGTGCTCTTATACAAAATCTGTGTATTGAGTCTAGTTATTAGTCTTTCATGTATTGATTAATAAATCCACAGTTTATTTTGTTTCAATTTTTTTTAAAAAAAATTGTTTTTAGTGCTTCATGTATTATATGCTGTTAAACTGATTTAGTTGCTAAACTGTTTTTTAGCAATTTGGTGTTTATGAATTCAAGTATGATATGCTGCTAAAGTGATTTATGAATTCATATATGATAAACTGATTTAGTATGATATGATATGATATGATACACTGATTTAGTATGAATTCAATTTGGTGTTTATGAATTCAAGTATGATATGATATGCTGATTTATGAATTCATATATGAATTCAAGTATGATATGATATGATATCCTATTTTGTTTTCAATGGCAAAGAAAATGAAAGAAAAGTTTGACAAGTATTGGGGAAATGGGGATAAAATCAATCTTCTTTTGTATGTTGCAGTTGTAATTCATCCTTGAAGAAAAATGACATACTTACAATTTTATTTTTCAACAATTTTTGGTGGAGATGTGGTGAAGGTGAAAGAAATGTTAGAAAATGTGAAAATTTGTTTGAGTCAATTGTATGATCATTATGCCACACTTGATTCAAGAAATGTGCATGCCTCCAATGTAAATGAAACAATAGATATGGTAATAGATGAAAATGACCCACACTCTCTTGTGAACTCTCAATTTAACTCATTTTTGGAAGGGGCAATTTTCTAGCAGTGGAAATACGTTGGAATTAAACAAGTACTTGGGTGATATTGAGAAAGGTGGGAAGAATGCTCAATTTGATATCTTGGAGTAGTGGAAGGTTAATGCAACAAAGTATCTTGGAGTAGTGGAAGGTTATAACACGAGATGTGTTGGCAATGTCTGTTTCTACTGTAGCTTCTGAGTCAGCTTTTAGTACAGGAGGTCGTATACTTGATCCATTTTGTAGTTCACTTGCTCCCAAGATGGTGAAGGTTCTTGTTTGTACACAAAATTGGCTTCAAAGTAACATTCCAATATGCCTTCGACAAGCAATGGAGGATGTTGAAAAATGTGAACAACAATATGATTCGGGTAATATATACAATGATTTATTTATGTTTATCCATTTCATTTATTTTGTATTATTCAAAATGCATTTTCTTCACTTCACTTGTTTTTGTTGTGTTATGTTTTATGTGTAGTTGTTTCGGAATCAAGTTCATGTTCAAGCCCAAGTCTGAAGAGTAATTTTATTGAAGTTTAATATCATTTGTAAAATACTCCCCCTTTGTTAAATGTTGTTAACATATGTTTACTTCTTTGAAGTTTAAAACTTTTTAGTGTTTTCTTTATTAAATAATTTCAATTTTTTGTTATGCAGGTTTAGATGGCTCATGATTTGGCTCAAGGAAATGAATGACTTTTTTGCGTCTTTTAGATGATTATAATACTATTGTTTGGATGCACAATGTTTGTTGGATACACAATGTTTTGGATGACTGTAACTTTTTTTTTCGGTTGAGAAAAGTAACTTCTTGTTTTATTTATTTTAAACTTTGGATGAACTAACTTGAGAAAAGTAACTTGTTTTTGCATTGCCCAAGTTGTTTAAGAAATGCCACTAGAATGTAGATGTGAATATTGCATTGCATGACGCATTGCCCAAGTTGTTCTATTGCATTGCCCAGATTTATATAGTGAATAACACTTCATAGACATTTGGACATGCCCAGGTTGTCACAATAGCCAGTGAATAACTGAATATTCACTACAACAAAATGCACATTTGGCGACTAAATTTTTTGTCGCCAAAAGTACAATTTTTAGTCGCCAAATGCTTTGCCCGACTAAATATTTTGGACACTAGACTGGTCGCGGAAAACTTGTCGGGGAAGGTATTGGCGACTAAATATTTTTTAGTCGCAAAAAGTCCTATAAATGGCAACTAATATTTTTAGTCGCCTAAATAAAATTTTTGTCACCAAAAATCTTATTTCCGCTACTAAAACTTTGGTCGCCAAAACATGAAGTATCTATGGCGACCAAAGTTTTAGTTGCCAAAGGGTTTTTTTCATCTTTTTATTTTTTTATTTTTTTCATTTTATTTTTTTTAGTTACTAAATTCTTAGTCGCCTAAAGTCTGCTTTTATTTTAGCTACTAAATATTTAGTAGCCAAAAGTTTTTCTCCATTTTATTTTTATTTTTTGCTACCAAATATTTAGTAGCCAAAAGTTTTTTTCCATTTTATAAATAAAATTATCTATATACTGATAAAATTAGCAACCATTCCACAACACACACACATTTCACTTTCAACCATAAAAAAAAAATCATACTTAACATCAAATTAATATTTCCAAAAAAAATTCTATACAAATCAAGTATAATCCAATCTCAAAAATATAATTCCATACATAATAGAGGATTAAACAAAATTAATATCTAATTGTTAATTTGGCAAGAAACCAACTAACAAAAACACCAAAAACATAAAAAGTAAAATAAAATAAAAACTAGTGATGAAGCCAGCTACAGTCCAACCCTCAAAGCAATTACTGAAGCAAAGCCGAATTAATATAGATCAGTAACATAGATCACAAACAGTTGCTAACAAAAGATAGCACAAACAGATACATAATTTTTATCCATCATCAATTCACTGATCAACTTTTCTCATTTTATTCTCAAACCAAGTACAAAATAATTACATAGAGCAGAAATGAGAAGGCATACCAGAGTAATGACCATTCAAAAAATATATTGCATAATCAATAAGTTTCACCATTTACATTCTCTTGCATAAATCCATATGTATATTGTGCATAATGAGTTAATCTTCTGGGAAACTATTGACAGTTTCGAACATGCTTGAAGAATTAAAACATAGGTATAAAAATTTTACCCATATGTATATTTAATTTAGGTGATTAAGACAGATACTAGAGCCAAGTAGGTGATTAATCCAACACATATCATCATATTTGACCTTGCTGGTAAAATAACTAGAGCAAAGAGCCATGCCTACATAATCAAGACAGTTAAATATGTCAAAATTAAAAGACAGTGAAATAAAAATTAAATAAGAAAAAAGAAAATAGCATTTAAAGAATAAAAAAACCAACTCAATTGCGAAAAAAACCACACTGCAAATGTTGGTAACACAGTAGTTCAAGACTGAAGGTTAGCTAATGCAGTGCTGATACCAGGACTCATATATATTTACAAATTCAGACTTATCATGTATTTAATTAACAAAAAAGGATTATCATCCATTAAATGCCCCATGCTTGGATCATCCAATAACAGATCCCCATAAACTACCCAATGATTTTGAGCATTTCCTGCATAATATTTTTAGAGCATTTCCTGCATAATATAGGAGTTTTATGTATAGTTTTATAGTGAACTCAAATTACTAAATATGCTAACTTGGACAAGAGTCTAAAAAGCAAGTTATTGATGAATACCAAATGGAGATTTATAAATTAAATAGCATTGTACGTGAAACAACCTTAAAAATGAATAAGTCATGTATGATTTACATACCACAGGTGATGATATTGTAAAGCGCATAGTTGACGAATAATAGTCATAGTTTGGTCCAGGTGAGATTTGAGAAACATATTTTGGAAGAGGCAAGAAATGTGGATTAAGCTCTTTGAGATGAACTGCGCCCTGACGAGAAAAGAAAAATTATCAGAATAAGAGGATCCAAAAGCACTATGTAATCATACTCTTGGCAAACCAATATTTAACCATGCATGATGACTACAAACTGAAGTTTGCATCCTTGTTAGCATCCACTGCATTATTAAAAAAAATTTAGAATGCAACTCACACTTGATTGTCAGATAATAACTTCCCCAATAACATAAGCTGCTAGGTCATTGGTCCAATAATGAATATCAAACTCTCATATTGCTTGCCATGTGTCACGGTGGGACCCATCTCGCACATGGAGAGACAGATAAAGCATTATCAAGTTCCAAGTGTTCTGAAAAACAAACCTAAGAACCAATGCAATTTCAAAAACTATGAACTCTCCACATATTCAAAAGATATCATATTTCTCTCCATGAGCACCACATTAGGTTAGAGGTACCGCCACCGATGCCTTCCTATATCTTTCCTTAGGGCATCCTTTGTACCATGAAGAGGGTATCTCTTTAATGAGGCCAAAAAAGCTAATAGTAAAAGAGTGTCTACATATTATCCATTCTTAGCAGTTCTAGAAATAAAAAAATTCACTCGCCAACAAAAGCTTACACACCTTAAAAAGATAGTTACACAGCTTAAAAAGATATTAACAATGGAAATGATATTAATCAAGCAAAGCTTTCTAAAGTTATTAAGTTTAAATCATGATTTAGCAATTAGAATTCACCTTAGATTCTAGAATGTAAAAAGATCCATTCCCTTTCTCTAGCACTAGCAGCAACTTAAGTTAAAGAATCCATATTGGTTCGAACAATGATTCCAAATGGCTACATTTACAACTAGAATAATTCAAAGAGTACTTCCACAAAAAGAGCATGAAGTAAAACAGCACCATATGGGAAGATGTATCTTAGCTTGAAAACAATAAAAAGTATTCATGATACAGAGGAATTAGGGAATAGCTGATATCATTAGAACGGTTTCAAAAGCCTACTCTATGCAACAACATTTTATTACCTCCCTAGTAGGCAGTGGTAGAGCAACTGAGCAAAGCTTGAACTTCCGACCTTCCCTTACGATAAGTACCAAGTGTGTGTCACAAAAGTCAACATCCTCAATGATTAATTCTCAGTCATCAATAAATACGTTCTGCAGTAGTTGAGAGAAGCCAGATGATCACTGAAAGTAATAACATGTTAAGTGAGAGTAACAGTTTTAATTCAAGCAAGAAAAATCATGCAGCCAAGAAAACCCCAATAGAAGTATGTGAACTGCATATATACATACATAAATATATTTGCATTTATGGACATACATATGAAGCTTTATCATGAAAGCACTAACCTCCCATTTTCTAGGTGCAGAAATGTCGACAGGACTACAAAGAAGATAATGATAATCAACAGGTTGGCCCTCCTTGGCAGCGTCTGTAAAAAGGTAAAGAAACCCTTTATGGTGCTCAACTATGCAATGAGCCAGTGCCTCACATTCCCATACTAATGTCAAGCCAGACAATGGATCAGCTGCGTTTATCAAAAAGACCTACAAAAACAGCCACAGATATAAATCTTTACACATTACAAATAATAGTAGGTTAACGAAAGATTGATTATGAAGTGTCATTAAAGTGATACCTTGGAAGATTTAGTGGAGAACGTATTTATAGTCACAAAGCAGAAATCCTTGATGTGTCTTATGTTTACATGAACATTCTATGTAGGTTCTTCTAAAAGCAATACATCTTCTTCATTTAACCCAAACATGTTACAATATAACCTATTGAAAAGCAAAGAACATCAACTACAATTTCTTTGGAGGCAGACAATAGAAAATGCAAAGAAATTGATCCAAAAATCTGCCAATCACAAACCGATATGGCCTCTTATTGTGATCAGTAATCAAGACCATTGGGCCATTTTGATCATTTTTAGTGGAGACCGAGTGGACACCAAAAGTTGTCCATGCTTTTTTTTTTTTTTTTTTGGACAAGTTAAAGTTGTCCAGGTTTAATATGTAGTAATAATGGATAGATAACGCAGTTTCAATGAAGCTAGGATTACTAGATTCTAGAAAAAATTTCAACCATTGTGCACCCAGAAAAATAGTGACTCATGTGCTTTCCATTAAGGGTTATAGTTCCTTAAGGCATCTACAAAACGACTATCCTCCAACAAACAATGGCAACCCCCAGAACATAACATATTCTTAAACAAGTTAGGTAACTAATTTCTCAAGCGTATTATTCACATTTTTTATTAGCAGTACCTACATAGTGTCTCTTCTTTTAAGCAAATATTCCCAGATTTGATCACAATGGCCAAGTGCATATGAAAACATGAAAATATATCTAATGCATATGAATAGCAACTCCAAGGTTCAGATAAGTCAGGATCTGCTAATCCTTAAGAAAATATCAACAACCTAACACCAGAGTCATATGCATATGAAATGCATCCACTTGCCCACCTATCAAGCATCCAATGTACTAACATGCATGAATTTCAACCCATTTTCATCCACTTAAATTGATGATTACAAATTGCAATTAATTATTAAAACCCAATACAAAGCACTTAGGACATAATGCACAATAATTATTTTGGGACAAACAATGATATATTTACAGTAACAATCTGGCAACAGATAAGATAACACAGATAGTCAAAACTAATAAGTTGGCATACCCAGATCCCAAACTTAAAACTTTATGTTGTTATATTGAACTGTTTCCACATTAAACCCAATTGCTGCATCAAATATATACACATAGAAATTAATCCACAAGTTCCAAAATAAGAAAATATGACACTTTAGAGTGAAGTATCAAACTTTCCACTTTTGAAAAAAAAAATGCAGTAAATCAGCACTATAATTTTTAAATTAAAAATTTTATCAATTTGTAAATCATGAATCCGATGGTCTCTAATCCCCTGATCTTCTTGGCAAACAAAGAAAGATTATGCAAACAAAAAAGAAACCAAGAAAGAGTACCAACTTGGAATTGTGGAGACAACTTCACCCATCTGAAGCCGATTTGCACAAAAAATGAAATCGAGTTACTCAATTATCAAAATTAGGGAGAACCCAGTTGACAGAAATGCAAGATCAGAAAAGGGTAAGGGTAGAATCAAAGAATCATACAGAGAATTGTGGTTTTTCCAGCATTGTCAGGACCAAGAACGAGTTTGTTACCAAAAAGCGAAGAGAACAATCGAGTAAACACAATCCCCATTTTCAATCTCCCTTAGATGGAGAATCAAAAGGACCAATCAGATCTTTAAGATCCCCACAAGAAACCTCTGAATATTTTGAGAGAGAGAGAGAGAGAGAGAGAAAGCATACGCGAGACGGAGCATCAATGGAGCAGAGTTCATCTCAGCGATGAAGCCTCTGGATCTCGCAACGGTGGATCTATGAAGATCGGTTGAGGAGGAGGAAGCGGCGGTGGCGTGAAAAGATCGGCGGTACTCACGATGACGATGGCGATGACGAAGGAGGAAGAGGTGCTCCGGTTTCTGTTGAAGGTGAAGAAGAGCGCCAGTGAGAGAGGGAGGAGAGAGGAGTAGCGGGGAGGGAGAGGGACGCAGAAAATAGAGAGAGAGAGAGAGAGAGAGAGAGAGAGGCGCAGATTATTTTAGGGTTTGGTTTGGTACAATATATATATATATATATCATTTTATACAATTGACGACTAAAATACCTAATGGTTGCCAATTATATATATATTACACCATTAGCGACTAAATTTTTTAGTCGCCAATTACTTTTATAAATTCCTCAAATTTAAATTAGAAATGTCTCCCTCCAATTTTTTATTTTTTGGCTACTAAACTAATTTTTGGTCACTGAAAATATGTTTTGGCAACTAAACTTTTGGTCGCCAAAGATAGTTTTTTTTTTTTTTAGTTTTACATTTGGCGACTAAATATTTTAGTAGCCAATACCTAATATACGGCGACTAAACTAATTTTTGGTCGCTGAAAATATGTTTTGGCAACTAAACTTTTGGTCGCCAAAAGATAAAAAATAAATTTTTAATTTTACATTCGGAGACTAAATATTTTAGTAGCCAAAACTCAATATATGGCGACTAAAATTTTTTTTTGTTGCCAATTCTAGTATTTTTAGCGACTAAATTATTTTTTAGTCGCCAATAATCAATTTTTTCCGACTAAAAAAATTTAGTAGCTAAATTTTATACTTTTGGCGACCAAAAAAAGGTTTTAGTCGCCAATTCCAAAACTTTTGACGACTAAATTTGTTTTAGTCGCCAAAGGCGTATTCTGTTGTAGTGATTGGTTGCCCAGGTTGTCAGTGCATAACGCTTCATAGACATTTGAATCATTAACACTTCATAGACATTTTGTGACAATCATTGAATATTGGTTGCATTGCCCAGGTTGTTTTTGCACACTTGAATGATGCCCAAGTTTTTTTTTTTTTTTTTTTTGAGGAAGTGCTCAATTTAATTATGTTGAAAATTTGTAAACTTTTAAACTGTCAAACCGAATCCATTTGCCAATCCGCATCCGCCGGATTGGCGGACGGATGCGGATTGATTTTCTCTAATCCGCCAATCTAGCGGACGGATAGCGGATTGGAGGTTCCGTGGCTGTAACCGATCCGCGCCCACCCCTAGTGTCCTAGGAGCATTTATTAGCAACGCCTTTATTATTATTATTAGGGATAAGGCTTCTTGGAATGGACGTTGTTGTTAGGTTCGTACGGTCTATCACGGGTCTTATTTCGATAATCCGAATAGCTCATCGAATACTTTATTTCTGTAAAAAATCATTATAATCGAATATCGATAACTCATTGATCAGATCATATTTTTTTCAATGATAAATATAATTTAAAAAACAAGTTGTTGACAAAAATGTGTTCTGATAAAGCAGATATTGATATCCGATCAACGTGATTTTTTACAGGAATGAAATACTTGACAAACTCTACATATTGAATAATTCGAATTATCGAAATGGTACCTGTTATGAGCCCTTATGGGCCCAATAATACTAACTAATTCACTTTATAAACTAAAGAGAAGCCTGGTTCTATTATTATTGTTAAGGTTAAATTACTCAACTTTCTCAATATTTTAAAAAAATGAAAAAAGAAATCAATGTTTTAATATATTTTAAAATGAGATAATTATATGTTAATAATGATCGTATCACTACTAGTATTATATTAACTTTTTACTCTGATGTAAAGATAATTCAGGAGTAATTATTCACCACGACAATGGCCCTGTTTGGTAGAGCTGTGGGAAAGTGCTTATAGCTTATGCCTAAACAGCTTATAGCTTATAACTTTCAGCTTAAGCTGATTTCCAGCTTATTCTTAAAGCATCTCCTGCCCCACTCAAAGAATAAGCTGATTTCTGACTTCCAAAAAGCTATAAGCTATAAGTTATAAGTTAAACCAAACACATCAAAATAGCTTAAATTAAGCTGAAAGTTGAAATAAGCTGTAATTAAGTTCTGCCAAACAGGCACAATGTCCTAAATACACGTAGTTTTACACATTTGTGTGAGGATGGGATTTTACAAAATTATACAAACTAACAAATTTGACTGCATAATTTTTTTTTTCTTAATTACCAAGTGCAATACAAGAGATGTAAGTTTGGATTAGAGATTGACTCTTAAGAGCATCTCTAACATTGAATCAAAATTTTTATTAAATTTAAATAAAAAATTTGATTTGATATCGTTCACTCTAATATTAAAATTAGAATTTTCATTAGATTTTTTCACGTCTTCGGTTGTTTAGGAGGATGTCCAAATAGATGTTCTGGATGTCGTTCAGACAAGAATAAAAAAAGTTGTCGAATTGCCTTATGTGGATATTCGGATGGACATCCGGGAGGACATCCAATCCAATGGTAACAATTTAAATTTAATGAATGATCAAACCTCTCTCCATTTGATGAAAAATATGTTTCTCCCTCTATTTGATATCACTTTGATGAAAACGTTGGAGCTCACTTTTTAAGATTTTTTTTATCAAATTTAAATTTGATGATAGATTTGAGTAAAAGTTTGAGATGATCTAAGGTGCTTGTATATTATTATTCACAAATCACAATATTTCACCAAGGATTCAACTTGTCTCTGATTGTAGATCATTTATTGGGCGTGATTAGTAGGAGTGCAATTCGGGGGAATTGGGAGATTATCCAAGCCTTTGCTAAGACTTATCCAAGTCTGAATTGTAACTCGAGATTGTCTGTTCAAATCTGACCTGAGTTAAATCCGAATTACCTAAATTGTACATAAATTTCAATTTTTTTTTCCTAGCTAAATTATTAATTTATTAAAATTAGACTCTATTTACATTTTTTTAGAAAATTATTAATAATATCAAAAAAATAATAATTTATATAATATAAGAGATTCTGCTATGATAATCTTAATAATTTATGAGTGAAAATAAAAAATAAAAGTTTTTGTGTTGCTTGTATATATAATATATAATATATGACTTAATGATTTAAATTACTTTAATATCATATAATGGCTAATAATTTATATGAATATTTAATATTTTTATATATCTAAATATCTAATTCGGGTTTCGGATTGTTTGATGTCTTTACCCAAATCCGTCCAAATTTAATTTCGAATTTCTGAATTTTTGTTCAAACCCCTACCGAATTCAAAAATATCTTGTTCAAACCCATAAAAAAATTAAATTAGACTTGGATTGAGCCCGCTTAAATTACACCCCAAGTGATTGGACTGTCTTTCTTTTGCATTTAGAGAAAGGCAAACGCTCTTGCAGACAAATTAGCTAATGTAGTTATTTTTGCACAAGAAGGGTCTCTTGTAATATATCCTCAATCTCCTTATTTTGTAAAATCTTTTGTAAACAATGACATCAGTGGAATGGCTACCCGACGCTGTGTAACCAATTAAATAGTATATTTCTATAAATAAAGTTTGCCTCTTTATTAAAAAAAAAAAAATGTAAGTTTGGAATTTAGGCTTTATTTATTTTGGCAAACAATATTATTTGGAAGACAATTTTTTTTTTTTATTTAGTCATTATAAAAACAAAAGTTAATAAAAAAATATTTTTCATAATCAATAAAAAATAAATTTATTTGAATTAAATGAAATTTTACTTTTGGAAGATACCCACCCCACCCTACCACTAACACTAGGGACCACTACTATATTTACTAGTATATTAATTTTGAGGTCACAATTAAATATAAAAAATAACTTTATGAAAAAAAATTCTAAAAAATTTTTTATGAAATAAAAATTTCATCAAAATAGACCGTGCCTTAAAACGTAACTCGCTTGAATAATATGATAAGAGTAAAAATGTAAGGTATGAATTAAATTTGGACCACATTTTTTTAGATAAAATTTTGGGTAAAATTTTTAAGTATATAGCATTGTTGTTTATCAAATGATAAATCTAATTACCCAAAAAAATTTACCATGAAATGGATCCATGTGGGGTATAGATTTATGTGGTAGGTCCTACACATGAATTAAATCTGAATAACATATTGATTTTTTGGGATAAATTTTCTGTATGTAGCATTGTTGTCTATCAAAGGATAAATCTAAGTACCTAAATTTTTTACCATGAAAGACCACATGTATTGTGATAATGATTTAAAAAGCAATGAAGCACACAATAAAATCATCAAATAATATATTATTAAAAAGGAAGTCTAATTATGTCATAACTACATACATTTACTCCTAATCCAAAGAGGAACAACACTGTCCTACCTGAAATAAAACCCTTCTAATTTGGGAATCAAAATCCTAACTATCTTCAGATTAAACTGCTTAAAATTACCGGCTATACATTATACATATAAATAAACTAAATACATACATAGCTAATCCAAGTATTCAGTGGTAATATTCATACTTGGAAGTTCTGAAGAAGCACTTGAAGCAATTTAAGTTCTTGAAGTAGAGTTGAGGCACTTGAAGTAGCTTTTTGTGGGTGATGAGATGAATGACATGAATGGAGGGTTCACTGGTCTGTCGACCACCACGGACGATGATAAGTTGCTCCTCACGCGATGGAATTGGGATTGTGATCTTCTTGAAGAAGAAACATACTATTCACCATCCGTATCCTTCTTAGAAGTCGATGATGATAACTCCTCTTTTACATCGTGGGATTGGAAATCTGATGTTGTCGAAGAATTCAAAGTTGAAGAAAACTTTTGCCGTACACCGTGGAATTGGATGTCTGATCTTCACGAAGATGATGAAGAAACATACTATTCACCATTCCTATCCTTCTTAGAAGTGGATGATAACTCCTTCATTGCACCGTGGAATTGGAATCTTGATCTTAATGAAGATGAACAAACGGAATGCTCACGATTCTTTGATGATAATTTCTTCTTTATGCCTTGGAATTGGAAGCATGATCTTCATGATCTTCTTGGAGATGAAGAGGAAGAAACTGAAGAAGAAGAAGAAGCTGAAGAAGACAAAGAAGAAGAAGAAGAAGAAGAAGAGGAAGAAACTGAAGAAGAAGAAGAAGAAGAGGAAGAAGCAGAGGAAGAAACTGAAGAAGAAGAAGAAGAAGAAGAAGACGACGAAGAAGAAGAAGAAACTGAAGAAGAGGAAGAACCTGAAGAAGAAGAAGAAGATGATGATAGTTCTTTCCTCAAGCCACGGATTTGGAAGCTCAACCATCCTATAGAAGAAGAGGAAGAAGAAACTGAAGAAGAAGTGCCGGACTACTCACGATTGGTATCCTTTTTAGAAGCAGATGATAATTCCTTCCTTACACCATGGAATTGGAAGCCTGATCATCCTAAAGAAGAAATTGAAGAGGAAGAAGAAACTGAAGAAGAGGAAGAGGCAGACTATTCACGATTCATATCCTTCTTAGAAGATGATAACTCCTTCCTCACACCGTGGAATTGGAAGCCTAATTTTCATGCAGAAAAAGGAGGACATGAAGAAGAAGAAGAAGAAGGGCGGAACTCAAAGCCTAACAGTTTGAAAAACGATACCCCAAAACAGTACATGAAGTTCCAACCTGGATCATTCTTTACATATAATGTGAAGCTAGAGCAGCAACAGCCACAACCCTCACAAGAGAATAATGATTGAAGATCAAAGCTGAAGAACAATATTTTAATGGTCAACTAATTCAATGATAATTTGGTTTTTCTGATATCAAATTATTTCTTTACATTTAGGATTAAGGAAATAGTATGTTTATTTTTCAAGATTTTTTATGAGTAACTGACCTTGATCCTTTATCTATATATAGAAAAACAAAAAAATAGACCACTTCCATTTATAGTGCTTCCAAGTTTGCAACCATTGTATAGATCACTCTTTATAGACTATAGAAAAGCATATACCTTTTTGGAAAGACTATTGTAACAAATAATTATTTGTCACGTGAAAAGCAAGTCCAGAAATATTTCTGATCACCAATCACATTCCAGTACACTTCATATTCCAACACAAGATGATTTACATAATGCAAAGATTGGGATATCAATGAACCATATCGTTCCATTGATCTTTTGATACAGGTCAATCTTATATAGCTCGGGAATGACTTGAAGCCATAGTAATTTTAAAAGGATGAAAATCAAGCAAGAACTACCAAACAAGATTAAAAAAACGAAGAAAAAAAATTCACTTACAGATAAGTACAAAACTCTAGCTAATGTTGCAATCTCCAGAATTTCCCTCATCACCAGAGAATCCTAAAACATAAGCAGCTTCATCTTCTTCATCGCTCTCAATATCAGCTCTACCATATCTTCTTTCATTATAAGCCAGTGCTTGTCTCCTATGCAACCGCAAGACGTGCATGATAACATCAGGGGTAAGTGTAACACGCGAATGGTCCACTCTGCCTTGCCTATTAGACTCCATAATCTGTTCAAACAAAAACAAATTGGCAAGAACATGTAAGCAACAACTCCAGTGCCTGAAGCGAAATTTCTCTCTACCCCACGAGGTAAATGGAATAGTGTAAAACCTTTAGATGGTTACCTCTTGAACATTGTGAGGCAGGGGAAGAACATCATTTGATACAGGAGCCCAGAGCTTTATATTTTTTTCTATTCCAGAGGTTGCAATCACAGGCATATGTGGATGGGGCTCCAGTTGATTTACTATGTGCCGATCACCAACCATTAAGCGCACGAGTTTAGCTCCTTCCTTCTTCCATATAAATATGTGACCACAATCGGACCCACTCATGACGTATTCGTCATGAGGACCAAAGAAACTCACTCCTTTAACTGTTCGTGAATTCCTATGCCCTGAGTAAGCTTGTGGTTCTTCCAGTTTCTGCAAATCCTCATGCGGGACTGACAATGGGGATGGACCTATCCCCATGTTCTTCTGGAATAAATAAATGAGCTCGTCATTGTAAGAGACAAGCAATTCACTTGAGTTTGAGTACGCCAATGCTGTTATATGAACATCATGAGTCTTAATTAGGTGATTAGGGCAAAATGTATTAATGGGTGCATCTACGTTACTTGAACCATCTGATTGGTATTTTCTAATGTCGTAGACTCGTGCATATTCATCAGAACCTCCTATGGCAAAGTAATCAGGATTTCTTGTGTCGATCACAATAGCATTCAATCTTATGCTGCTTGAAGACTGCTTTTTATCTGTGAAAGAGGAGCAACAGAAGAGCTTTCTAGCAGAATTACTTCGCAGATCAAACTGCAAAAGGAAGAGGTGATTCTGATATTAAAATGAAAATTAGGAAAAAAAATCTTTTACAACCGAAACATTAGTGATTTAACATACATGTTGAACAAAGCCATCTTCGCCACAGCTATAAAATATGTGGGGATTTCCAGGCTCCACCACAATATTGTGCACGCGACCTTGGTGCTCCGCTAACATTTTTGTTTCTACTTTGCCATTCTCCAATACCTGACCAAGCCTAACCTGGAAAGAGCAGAAATTGTTACCAAGGGAAAGGGAAACAGTTCATAGGCAAGCAAGCAGAAGAAAGAAATGGTCCTGTTGGTTTAAACCCATAAAATCTTTCAAACTGAATTTAGAGGATTTTTATTTGGCCTCAGCACGACCTTGCTCCCAACTGTAACAACCACGATCCGTAATTAATCACTAATCCGTAATTAAGGATGTCAATTAAGTGATTAAAAACAATTATGTGTTTATTGTGTATTTTGTGTACTATTTGGCTTTCTATCTGTTACTCGTAGAACTATTTGTTTAAAATTCTGCCTTGATCTGAAAAATTGAAAGCCTTATCGGCATTCGAAACTGGAATTGATTACATGGATATGGTATTTGGAATTTTCAGAACACCTTGGCAAATTTAATTAAAAATTGATTCAATTTGATTAATTTAGTTTTGTTTGGCAAGCCTAATGTTCTAATTAATGTAATAAGCCACTCTAGCTATAAATATGGTGCCATAAGCTCATTTGAGCTCATCCTTGAGCCTTTCTTAGTGCAAAAATCTGAGTTTATACATTTTAGAGGGAAAGTGAGCTCAATTTTAGAGAGAGAAAGTGTGTTTGTGTAGAGAACTTGAAGATCATTGCTTGTGGGATCAAGAGTGTGAAAGAATTTAACTAATTCAAGACTCTAGGTAAGAACTCAACCACTAATTTATGATTCTAAGCTACCAAACATGAAGATTATGTGTTTAAATGTGTAAATTGAGGCTTAGAATGAAGAATTAGGTTGCAAGTTATACATGCATGCTCATGTAGGTGTTAAAGCATTATGTTAACTATGAGCTTCATCATTTGTGTTGAATTTGGAGGATGAAATATACATGCTTGCATATTTTAGCAAGTTTTGTAAGTCAATTCTATGTTTTTGAAGTCTTGAAAACGAATTTGGAAGAGAATTCCACATACATGCATGAATAGATCGAGTTTTGCTATGTTGAATGTAGTCTTGATCATCCATGGTAGAATTGTGGATTAATTTGTACATGCATGTTTGATTTATCATGTTTACCTCTTAAATTCACGTTTTGAAAAATAATTTCTTACATGCATGGAGCTTATGAGCTCAAATATGTTAACTTTATGAGTTTTGGAGAAAGGAACTTGAAAGGTTTTACATACATGAAAGTTGAATTCAATTTTGGCTAAATTCATGAGTTTTGAGCAAAGGGTTTGTAAAGGATCATGTATTCATATTTATGGAAAAGTTTTCAAGCTTTAAAGACAAGCCATGCATGAGTTTACCTTTGAAATTGCATTTGGAAGCTCAAAACTCTGTTTTGAAAACCCAGAATTTTTGTAGTCCGCTCGAGCGAACATTTCGAGCATCTAGAAGTTTTGCAGTCTATAACAAACCGCTCGAGCGACCACTTGGTGGCTCAAGCGAACCCTTTGTATTTGGTTGAACCGCTCGAGCGCAGGAGTTGTGGCTAGAGCGTAGATTGAGACTATCCAGTACTTTTGCAGGTAGAGCAGTCCGCTCGAGCGACCAAAGGTGCGCTCGAGCGGCCAGGCCAAATTCAGTATATTTTTCAGAGATATCCAGTGTTTATATTTTTGTTCCCATCCTTTTCTGAGCATATTTAGACATGAATTATGAGTCATTTAAGAGTAATGAGCTAAGAAATAACATGAGTAATTGACTTAGAAAATATGAGACCAATCCGAAATCCGAGAATGTGATTCACATGTACAAATTATAAGAAATAGACTGAATAAGAAACCAATGTAAAGAAGGCTAAGCCGTGATGGCCAAGTACATGTGTAATGATAAGATATGTTTACATTATGTACTTTGTGGTTGTAGGTCAAGATTCGAAGATTGATTGACCGTTTACGGGAGCCCACTGTGAGTAACGTTATTGTAAAGATATGTTTATATGAATTATGTTCCAAATGTGATTTGATAAGTTATGATTTTTGAAATGATATTTGTTTACGTGAATGAATGTCCTTTGTTTGCGAATCTATTATGGCATTCACAGATAGTCCCAAGTCATGGGGGACGGCATGTAAATGCGGGTTCCATGACGCATATGTGATACGAGATCTCGTTAGCCACTTCATTGTGGTGATATGTGTTTAATTGGTATCCGAAACCGATTACTCTAGTCGGAAGACGATATGTGATGTGTTCTATGGGATGTACTGTACTATGTTTAGAAATAAGAATGATTATGTTATGATTTGTTTTATGATTATGATATGTCCGGAATTTGTTCACTAAACCCCTTTACCTTAATGTTATTCACTGGGTTTTAACTCACTGCGTGTATATATATGTATAGGTGAGCATTCTGGAGATCAGGCCTGAAGACTTTTGTCTGGATTTGTGTTATGTTGTCAGCCAATCATTGTGCCTCACGTGGAGGTTCCGGAAGTATCACGTGTTGTAAGTTCTGGTCGTTTCTATATATGAGACTTGCTTGTTTTTGTTGGCTGTACTTAAGATGCTATAATGTGTGTAGGTAAAATGTAAGAATGACTTTTAGATATGTATATAAAGTTTTAAATATTCTATTTCATATAAGTTAGCACAGCTCATTGGACGATTATATTTATGTATTTGCTTCCGCTAGCCCTTTATTTTGTGATTCTGTTTTAGAGGCCGTAGGTAATCTTAGGATTACTGACCGGTTACGGCGCTAAATCTATAGGGGCGAGTTTGGGTCATGACACCAACTATCTGGGCTCAGCCACAAATATTTTGTTTCTGCCACTAATCTTTGTCTAAGGTCATTGTTTCAATTCAAATGGGTAACTACATGTAGGCATCTCGCAACTTGTGGTTCCCACATCACCAAATTTCACATTGACAACCAATGATAGCCTTTAAGCAAACTAGTAGCAGAGACAAATAAGTTTCATTAATCATAGTGTTTTTAAAAAACAAAAAAATGCATTAGGGTGTTAATTAACCTTAATTCATGCTATTCATTAATATATAATTAACTAAGAAGCACGGACACTTTTAACAAAGTAACGTATCCGTATCGTGTCCGTGTCGGATTCTTTGGACACTTCCCCGACATGTGTCCGACACTCTTCAAAACGTGTCCTATTTTTTAAAGATCCGGATACTCTTTAAACACTTGGAGGACACACGTGTATCTCTTAAACACACGTGTCTATCAATTAGACACATGTGAAACTAATTATAAGTTTAAATAAAACAACTTAAGATACAATAATAAAATAAAAATCATTTAAATTTATAAGGATTAGTGTCATATTGCATTTTTTATTATCTTTGAATGATATATTCATATATATAACATATAATAAATATATAAAATTATATATTTCATGCGTGTCCCCCACGTGTCGTGTACTTCATTTTTTGAAATTAGCATGTCGGCGTGTCCGTGTCGTATCCGTGTCGTGTCACGTGTCCGTGTCCGTGTCCGTGTCCGTGCTTCTTAGATAATGAATAAAGAAGATATTACCGTTGACTAAATGCCTAAATAACCCACAATAATGATCAACATAAGTACGAAGAAAGAATAAAAATAAACCCTTATGTCAAATATTTCAGATGACTTTCCAAACTACAACCAAATTAATAAGATGTAAATATAGAACACACCTAATGGATTACTGCCTGTGGTGCACCTAAAAGATATCTCATACAAAAAGATAAATGCAGAAAATAGAGAGGGTGACAGAGCTATGTACAAATTTACCTGGCCGTCTGCGGAAGAAGTTACAATTTTCCGATCATCAGTAAATGGCATGATTCTGACCTGAAATATGTTCTCTAGGTGGCCAGAAGGATATGAAAATTCTAATGTTTTTGTTGCCCAATTCCAGAACATAACTTTTCGATCATCAGAACCCGACACGAGGAGGTCACCAGAAGAGTTGAACTGAACTGTGTTCACACAACCCTCATGACCATTTAACTTCCCATACAGATCAATTTTCTTCACAAGGGCCTGCACCGAAAAACACACAAAGGTTCACCAAACCAGCTTGTATTGTAGTACATAGGAATTCCTACTGCAAAACCAATTTAAGAATCACTAACACGCCAAACAAGCAAGATGTATACCTTAAAAACCGAAACTTGAATGGCCATGGAAATTACAGTCTAGTTATATTCTTATATAAACACATGGCACAAAGCAGGCATAGAAAATTTTACTGGAGGCATTTCATGATGTTAGAAGTGTGATATACCGAAGAGCCCGGCTTGAAGAGCCACAAAAAGCACTCGAGTGATACATAATATTTAGGGCATTATTTTCTGCTGAATTATTCTGCATATTTTCTTTTTGTTTCTTGTATCTTGACTATTAGCATAGATAGCAGCTTTCCTCTTTTTGCTGCTCTTCGACTTCGTATAGCTATGTATTATTGTTCTGAAATTTTCACATGTCATCATATTGTGTCACTCAATAAATTCATGTCCAAATCCAATATTATAAATGCGTAAATCACAGAAAACCAGGTTGATCAGTGCAAACTGTGCAGATTTGAGTTCTGGGCATTTCATCAAAATCATAAAACTCCTGATTCCATGAGATCACCTGTCACAAAAGTTTCAATTTCTTCTAACTCCCCCCCCCCCCCCCCCCACACACACACAAAAAAATATATATATTATTGACTTGTATCTTTAACTATCATGGGATAACCAAACCCACCCTGATGACTACCCAATTGATAAATTTATACACTTTGCATCCAAAACAACCAAATCAAAGAGTTATCATAGAAAATTGAAATATTTACACTTGGTTTGGCATAAAAAAAAAAGAAAAAAGTAAAGAAGTACAAACAGAGTATTACAATTCTACAATTGAGAGAAGTGAACTACTGGTTGAGAGAGAGAGAGAGAGAGAATCGGAACCTCAGAAGAAGAGATTCGGCGAGTGAAGAATTGGGGTTGAGAAAAACCCATCTCTCTCCGAAAAATCTCTGAAAATGGATATTGGGAACCCTTCTTCTGAATACTCTCCATTTCTTACTAAAATTTCCAAGTGTTTAGAGTGTTAGATACATACATACAGAGAGCTCAAATCAAAATCAATGATATGCATATACTGATGATGAGAGAGAATTTTCCTGAAGGAGACGCTCAGACGTGGCGTTTGATTGGGAGAGGATCGCAAAAAAGGGGAAATTGCAAAAGGGAAATGGTTGAGAGACTCATACATTTCTTACCATTCAACCCATAATCATCATGTAATTTGATAAGGTCAGTTATTAATTGATTAAACATTTAATGATATGAAATGGGACTTGGGACGGCTGTGAGCTAAATGGATTCATTTTAGAGTTTATTTTGATAATTTGAATTGTTTATATTTTAGAATATATTAAGTAGAACATGCATATAAAAAATTAAATTAATCGGATATCGTTAACCTTTTCATTTACCTACATTTGTATTCATTTTAGTATTTTAAATCACAATTGTTATTTATTTTTATAAATATAAATGTGAGTGGATGAATGGGTAAACGATATTCGATTAACTTGATTTTTTGCAAGTATGTTTTACTTCATGTATTTTAAAATGTGAACGATTCAAATTATCGAAATGAGCACTGAAATAGGCCTATTTGATTGTACAGCTATGGTTGTTGTGCCCCCGTACAATAGCCACCCCAAATCCTATGAAATCTATTACTCTTGTTATATTATTATAAATGTATTTGTAGATGTAAAATGTGGATCTCTAAATATTACTGATTGCAAATATATGAGAAATAACAGAGTAAATTGAAATCAAATAATGGCCAGCTTCTCTAGTTTGACTGTTGGGCTTGTGGAGACCCACTATGGATCTTATTTTAATAATTTGAATCATTTGATGTATAGAACTTGCCGAGTATTTCATCCTTGCAAAAAATCATGCTAATCGGATATTGATAGCCATTTGATCAAATCATATTTCTGTCAATAGTAAATATGATTTTCAAAATAAATTATTGACAAAAATCGGATCCGATCAAGTAATTATCGATATCCAATCAATGTTTTTTTTTTTTTTTTGCAGGAATAAAATACTCAATGATCTTTAAAGATTGAACGATTTGGATTATCAAAATATGACTCATGGTAAACCACATGAGACTGAACAACACAATCTAGTCCACATAATGGACTAAATAATACCATCACCACACCGAGAAGTTATTGGTTGGTTGTGGACACTGTTAGTGGTGTTCCAATAATGTTATAATTGGTGGGAGATGTAAGACTCATAATTTTATATTAGATGATTGGAGAATATAAAGGATAAAGGGATTTGTGATTGATGACAAGTACTGCCACGTCCTGAAGTAACCAATAATTTTTTATCACCATGACATTTGTATATCATATTTTATTCATATAATATGATATTTGTATCGACTGTATTATTATTTCAATGGAGGAATATTTTTGTATCATATGTATTTTATTATAATTTTTTTTTATAAAAAATATTACCTAATTTTTTTTGATAAAGTTATAATAATTTGTGATTTAGAAATAAAATTATGCATTTTTTTTTTTTGATAATGTTACAAATTTTTTTATCAAAAAATTTTTGAATCACAAAATGTATAATTTTATTTCCAAATTACAAATTATCGTAAGTATATTCTTAAAAAAATTACATAACATTTATCACAAAAATATCTAACATAAACTAACAAAATGTGTAGCGCATAGACATATAATACACAACTTATACGAGTTTTCAAAAAATATTAAATAAAAAAAATCACAAAATGAAACACAACCTTTCACATAAAATAAAATAAATTTTACATTTTATATGAATTTCACACCTATGTTACATGCCAAATATAATACACAAATTTTAACATGACAATATTATTATTAAAATAGAAAATGGATCTTTCATAATCCAAGCAACTGCTACAAGCTTTTCGAAGTAAAACAGTTATTTATCTACTTTTCATAACATGCTCCACAATTTGGAAGTCATTTTGACATGCTCTTCATTACTTCTTGCCATTCTTGTTTGTTGGTTATATTTGGCCAACCATTAAAAATTAATTAAGCATGACAAAGTAAAACATTCTCAATTTTTTTCCTGTCATTACAAAAATAAAAAATAAAAAATAAAAATGTCTATCCAATATAAGTGTCTTGTTAAAATATATGTACCAAAATATGGCTAGCAAAAATATATATTGTATTTTTTTGTGTTTTTGTTAGGCAAAGTGTTTAGTAGTTTTAGAGATACTCAAGTATTTTCACTTAGGGATGATAATTTGTCCCAAACCTATTCCCACTTTCTAAATGAGGGAGATAAAATACATTTTTTGATTGGTTAAAACAATAAAGTATTCCGCTTCAAATGGAATTCATTAATAGCACGTTTGATACGATAGAATATACTAAAATTGAATGCTTATTCTAACTTTGCATTCTCTTTCCTTTGTTTGGTATGCCTTATTTAAGTGGGAATAGTCATTCCATTAGAATGGCTATTCCAACAAAATGTGAAAATGCATTCTTTCCTCCAACTTAAGAAATGACTATTCTATTCCATCATGGAATTGCCATAAAATTTTATTATTAATTTTTTTGTTGGCACTTAAAAAAAATATTATTATTTAACTATTACCACCATTCTGTTCTCCTATCACCCTATCACCACCACTACCGCCATCGCCACCCTATTGTCACCACAACCACCACTACCACCACCACCACAGTGACCACCACAACCACCATATTACCACCACCGTACTACTAATGTCGCCACTATTACTGCTACTACTACTACCACCACTATTGTTGGTTGTTGCAATCGTCGCCGCCGCTGCCGCCGCCCCTACCACCACCATCGCAACCACAACACCACCTTACCAACACCACTAAGGCCACAACAATCTACTACCACATCCTACTATCATTGCTATCACTACCACCGATGCCGCCACTGCCACCACCACCGCTACTACGACTCACACCATCACTTTTACAACTATTAATATTATCATGATTTATATAAATTTTTAATTTATTTGTTACTAGTTTGTTAAAAAAATAGTAAATATTTATTCCATCCCAAGAGTTTAATGGGTACAACCAAACATGAGAATAAGAATTATCATTCTATTCCTATGTTATTCCATATTGGCAACCAAACAATGGAATGGGAATGGACATTCCATTCTATTCCACCTTGTATCCCATTCTTACTCTCATTTTATTCTCATTTCATTTAATTTTATCGTATCAAACATGCTCTAAAGGCTTTTGAAGATTAAACTCTTTAATGACTACCTAAAAATCTTTCCAAATTTGGCAGAAGATTTTGCAATAGCTAAATTTTAAGACCTTTCTCTCTATCTCTCATAATAGAACTTACAATTAAAATTTTGATTTTTTTTTTCTTGTAAAAAAAATAGAAAAATAACATTTACACCTTAAAACTACATTTTTTAAATATGATAAATGTGCAAATATGTTACATGTTTGATACATACAGGTGCAATACATGCAAGATATAAATGACAAGTGTCACAGTCTACAGAATTTACCCTGCATTTTTTTTTTTTTAATGTTGTATGGGACGGAATGTTGGACAACTAAGAAACAACATGTAGATAAGATGAATAGTGTTGAGATGAGGATGCTAAGATAGATGTGTGGCAAAACTAAAAAAGATAAGTTGAAAGAGAATAGATTGAGATGGTTTGGTATATATAACGAAGACCAACAAAGGCAGTAGTAAAAAGATGCGATACAATGACGGTAGATGGGAGTGTTAGGGGAAGGGACAGACCTAAACTGAAGTGGGCTAGTGTAGTAAATAGATATATGAATCTCCTTAACTTGACTAACCAAATAATTGTTAATAGAGTCGAGTGGAGAAGAAGAATTCATGTAACCGGCCCCATTTAATAAGACTTGAGATTTGGTTTGATTTGGCTATGAGACGGAAAAACTAAAACAAAATAGAAATGTAGCATGAGATCGGCATTTAAGGAAAAAGTTTTGTATATTAATAGGGTACTTAGAGCTGCAAATGAATTGAACTGTTCATGAACAGGCTCGGCTCAACTCGTTAAGGGCTCGGCTAGTTTACTAAACGAGCCGAGCTAGAGCTCGAATAAATTCGGCTTGTTTATCTTTATTTAAATTATATAATAAATATATTATTTATATATTAAATAATATATAATGATATTAAAAAAATCTTATCCACACTACAAGAATTTTCACTTTGGCGACTTAATTTTTAGTTGCGGAAGGTTTTCAGCGACTACATTATTTGGTCGCAGAAGTAGTCGTCGAAGAATTGTCAGTAAAGGTAATTAGCGACTAAAATTATTTTAGTCGCCAAATGTATACAATTTCCGGCTAAATTTTTAGTCACCAAAAGGTTGGACATTAAATTAAATCAATACATTTTTAGCGACCAAACTTTTAGTCGCCTAAAATCCCACATTTTTAGCTACTAAAATTTTAGTCGGCAAAAAGTTCTTGTTTTGGCTACTAAAAATTTGGTCGCCTAAAGTCCCACATTTACTGCTACTAAAATTTTAGTCGGCAAAGAGTTCTTGTTTTGGCTACTAAAAATTTGGTCGCCTAAAGTCCCACATTTTTTGCTACTAAAATTTTAGTCGGTAAAGAGTTCTTGTTTTGGCTACTAAATATTTGGTCGCCTAAATTCTCACGTTTTTGGCTACTAAAATTTTAGTCGGCAAAGAGTTCTTGTTTTGGCTACTAAATATTTGGTCGCCTAAAGTCCCATATTTTTTGCTACTAAATTTTTAGTCGGCAAAAGTGTTTTTATTCTTTAGGTTTTGTTTTTAGCTACAAAATATTTTAATCGCCAAATGTTTGATTTTCTTTTGGCTACAGAACTTTTAGTCGCCAAATGGTTTTTTTTTTTTTTTTTGGCTACAAAACCTTTGTCGCCAAATGTCTGGTTTTTTTTGTTTTTTTTGCTACAAAACTTTTAGCCGCCCAAAGTATTTTCCCAATTTCTTTTTAGTTACTAATTGCTTAGTCGCCAAAAATATGATATTATGTTTTATCGCAAAATTATAATTTCTTCACAACCTGTCTATATTCCATGTAACTTGTAATACGTATATAAACAAAATGATTTATACTATCAATCATTCCACAATCTGCATCCATATACAAAAAATAAATAACTTTAAATGTCAAAGCCCATACAAACCAACTATTCACCAAGCTAAAATAATAATTTCATACAAAATATATCATACAAAAATCAAAGCCCTCCGTATACAAAAAATACATTTACTACCAAGCGAAATTACCATTTGGCATGGTATAAATTACCATCGTAATCTGTACCACGACAAAAGGTGATATATGTAGCATGACAAAAGTTTTTCTATATAGACCATGGCAAAAGCTCATATATGTATGCCAACAAATGGTCATATATATGTACCACAACAGAAGGTGATGATCTATGTACCATGACAAAAGTTTTTCTATAGACCATGACAAAAGGTCATATATGTACACCAACAAATGGTCATATATGTACCATGATAGAAGGTGATCTATGTACCACGACAGTCATTATCTATTGATTGCCAAAAGTTTTTGTATCAATAATGGTGAACTACACAAAAGCTGAGGACAACAAAAGTATTATGTTAGTTCTATACAAAAGTGGAAATTCTTCTCTATACACAAAAATGGATTATCCACAAGTCCACGCAACAAAGCCATCTACAAAAAACAAAAAACAAAAAACAAAACATTAGAATTTGTTACAAAATATCAATTCAATCAGTCATAGGGAACATGTTCTAACATGCATTTAAGGTAGTGTAACATGCCCGGGGGGTACCCGCGCGCGTTAAACAGTTCGGACTCCCGAGATCTCTTTGATCTAGTCTCACGAGTGCAATGTGAAACATAGATGAGAGTCTAGATTTGGCAATTTTTATTAAAAATCCATTTTATTGCAATTTTGTCAAAAATGGACTGCGTCATCAGATCTCAGAGTCACCACCTAATATTTTGGGAAATTAGGAAACCCATGACTCGTGCCAAGGCCACTGTTCGTCGTAACCAAGGATGCTTGGCTCGGAACCTTAAGTATGAGAGGGGAAGGTCAATAATGAGCACCCCCGCTCACCCGATCAAAGATCGGCCTCTACTAAACCATGATATGACTTTTTATTTTCTTTATATGTTCATGTTCTGATTATTGAATAAATCCTAAAATTTACTATGTGAAGCATACAAGGTATGGACTAGTTTGCTCAAATTGGAACAATTCAATTTCATGTTTGTTTTTCGAAAAGGAGCTTGAATTTGCCACTTGACAAAGTGGGCTTAAAGTTTGTGAATTTGCCACTACAAAGTGGGCTTAAAAACGTACAATCGTTGAATCATTCCAATTTAAACAACAAGCCTTCATCCACAGGCATTCATACAGTTATATCAAGTAAACAAGTAGCTTCATGGTAAAATGGTAACACATAGAAAGAAAAACACACACAGATGGGATGCTAAAGCATAAAAACTCACAGATTGACCGACGTCCCTCGAACAGCTACAAAACAAAGTTAGAAAAATATGCATGATCTTATATACAAAATCCTAATGCAATTCACTCATGAGATGCAACTAAAGATTCGACTTCTAAGATATGGCATGTGAATCATTGCAACACTTGCGATAGTACACAAAATCATATAAGAATTGATGAAATCCACTCACAAAGATGCAAACTTAGCCGAATCAATATGCATGAAACATGGATGCAAAGCATCGATATGCATGGCATGTCAGATATATACATATGTACAGTTAGGGAAAGCGATTAAAGAATGGGATAGAAAGAAGCGGGGTGAGGAGATTATTACAACACTTTAAATATTACAGATCCAAATAAAGAGGAGGAAGAAATAATAAAACAAATAAAACCTCACAAAACACTCAAATCAAAATAAAAAGTAAAAGTTTGAAATCCCGGCCATTCATCAACTTGCAAATAACCATCGGTCCTCATGCCTCGGCCCATGTATTCATCTTCAATGGAGGCCCCATCAACACTCAAACAAAACCGGCCCACTGTCAAGCCGGTCCACTGGCCAATCAAAAATGCACCAACCCAACGTGAATGACATCCACAAGGGTTATTATTCTATAGCACCAAAATCCCACAACTTTACGGCCCAATAACCATGATTTTATTTTTCTCCAGCGAAGCAAAAGTAAAATAGGGGCTGCTTGTTACCGAAGCAATAGCCGCACTTCGGAACAAAAATGCACATGGTATCACTAGAAACTGGGCAAAACCAACACCTGCAACAACACTAAGAAGCAACAATTATATCAACTTAATTCAAGTATGTATGTCTAACACCATCACAAAGTTTCCTAGGTAAGAAAACCGACTACGTGTGCATGAGAAAGAGAGAGAGGTGCCGAGAGGAAGAAGATAAGAGCCCTTCCTTTCCGTGTGTGTGTGTGTGTTAGAGATAGATAGAACCAGAGAGAGGGAGAGTTTGGCGGTCTATTCGGTCTTGCAGCCCGAAACTCGGAGAGAGAGATAGAAGTTGGTTTTGTATGGAGAGAGAGAGAGAGATATATTGGTCTCGGCTAGAGAGAGAGAGAGAGAGAGTACCCAGATCATCCAAGAGAGAGATCCATGTGAGTCGTCTCCTCTGTGTGTCTGTCTTCAGTGTATCTGTGTGTCGTCGGTGCATGTGTATGAAGCTGTATGTGCGCTACGTGTGGGAGAGAAAGTTGTATGTGTGATGCACCTGTTGGGTGTCTCTCTTGGGTGTGTGCTCTTGGGTGTGTGAATGTGTACCAATATGTATGCATGTGTGTGTGCCGTGTATGTGTTCATCTCCAACCCAAAACTGCCGAGAGAGTGAGAGAGCCCGAGAGTAGATGCATGTATGTATATGTGTGATCTCTTCATCTCTGAACCAGTTCATGCCAGAGAGAGAGAGAGACCGGGTGCCGAGAGAGATCATGCATCTCTTGTGTGTGTGAGCTGGTCTGTGGTCTGTGTGAACCGTGTGCATGTGTGTGCCTGGTGTATCGGCTGTGTGTGTGTGTGGTGTGTAACAATGTGTCGTGTGTGTGTGTGTGTATGAAGCTCTGTGTCTATGGCAGTGTTATGAAGCTCTGTGTGTATGGCCGTGTCTGAGTGTGTGCTCAGCTTCTCCTCTCAAAATGCAACCCGAGAGAGAGATAAGAGAGAGTGTGGGTGTGGGTGTGTGCCATGCGAGTATGTTCATCAGTGTGTGCAGATGAAGCTTCCCTCTCTCTCAATCTCTCTCTAGAAAATTCTCTCTCAAAAAAACATATCACTCATCTCCCCCTTTTCTCATGAACCCCGCTCTCCTCCTTTTTCAATCTCAGATTATCTCCTATCAAATAATATACCACCCACCCCCTCTTTTCTGTCCCTCTCTTTTTAATATTTTCCCAACTTCTCACCTGCTCTCTTCTTTTTTTTTTATTCTTTCTCCCCGACCACACATGCTCCCTCCCTTTCTAAAAAAATAATTGTTCTCCACCACCCCTACACAACCTCACCAAAAATCTTATCTTCACCTCCATTCATTCAGCCTCTTCTTTTTTTATTTTTTTATTTGATATATATATATATATATATTTTTATCATTACTTTTTTATTAAATATCAAAATTATTTATACCAATTTAGATAAAAACATCAAAAACTATGTACAATACATAAAATTATAAAATATTATGAAATACTAAAAATTAATAATTTGGCCAACATGGGTGAGGTTTAGGATTAAAGTTTTTTGATATTTTCTGCTGAGAAATTCATAAAATAGTATATTCCAACTTTCATCATGGGGTGTTCAAAAGAAAGTGCCCAAGTCTTAGGGCCGGTCAAAATGGGGTGTCTACAGTTGCCCCTCTTTGACAGAGCTCGAAGTCATTTCATGACGTGAGTGAATGGCAAAACCCGAAGACGACCCTTTTGACAAGGCCATAAGACTTGGGCAAACAAACAAGATGCAATGCAAATGGTTGAACCCGAAGGTTGCCTACGTATCCCTTTGCAAGGAATCAAACCAGCGTAGTTCAGGGGCAAAATGCAAATGATATGCTCAAAATGTAGTTTGAAAGTTGGACTTACATGCGTCGCGAAGCCGATTGTTTAAAAATTCATGATTTATGCAATGCAATGCAAAGTCATGGAGTGATGATAAAGCTATGAAGATGACAACATGGGAGGCAAGCTTAGTGCAAAACACACGAAGCAAGCCATATTTATACCTGGCTATGTTTGCAACTTTCCCTATTCTCCAACAGGGTGACAGACTAGGTTGGTTCAATTTCCAGAGTTGAGGCGCATACAAGCTATCTCAACCTATGGGGCTGCCATACAGATTTCAAGCCGGGGATACACCCCTGGGTATTTAAACCAGACTTTAGTCTCGTAAATCCCAAACCTTTTGCGTTCTAGGCATTGCCATTCGAACTCTAGTTTCCACCGTCTCAGTTGATCTCCTAGGAACTTATTACAAACACAGTCAGGTGGCTATACCAAACCGATTGAAGTCGTTCGGGCACGACAAACACCAAAGGAATTGCACCTTTAGAGGATTTAAGGTCTCCTAGACCAGAAGAGTGCACAAGATAGTGCGATGCGCAAGATAGTTCACAACTTTCCCTATTCTCCAACGGGGTGACAGACTAGGTTGATTTAGTATCCAGAATTGAGGCGCATACATGTTACCTCAACCTATGGGGCTGCCATACAGATTTCAAGCCGGGGATACACCCCTGGTTATTTAAACCAGACTTTAGTCTCGAAAATTCCAAACCTTTTGCGTTCTAGGCCTTGCCATTCGAACTCTAGTTTTCACCGTCGCAGTTGGTCTCCTAGGAACTCATTGCAATCACAGAAAGGTGGCTATACCAGACCACCTGAAGTCGTTCGGGCACGACAAAAACCAAAGGAATTGCACCGTTAGAGGATTTAAGGTCTCCTAGACCGTTAAAGTCGTTCGGGCACGACAAACACTAAAGGAATTGCACCTTCAGAAGGATTTAAGGTCTCCTAGACCCGAGGGAGTGCACAAGATGGTGCGATGCGCAAGATAGCGCGATTAAATTGAAATTGCACAAGACAGTGTGATGGAATCGAAATTGTGCGGTTGCTGCTTTATTGTGCGATAGATGCACAGAATGTAAGGAGGAAAGATGGTGTAAACACCAAGCGCACCTGCTGTTTTTAACCGATTTGCAATCCTAACGCGTCTCACGCGAAAGGAGGAGGGGTGGTGTAAATAAACAGGCGCACCTGCTGTTTTTAACCGATTTGGGTGGTGTAAACAGACAGGCGCACCTGCTGTTTTTAACCGATTTGGGTGGTGTAAACAAACAGGCGCACCTGACTGTATTTTAACCGAGGTAGTGTAAACAGACAGGCTCACCTGACTGTATTTTAACCGGGGTGGTGTAAACAGACAGGCGCACCTGACTGTATTTTAACCGGGGTGGTGTAAACAGACAGGCACACCTGATTGTATTTTAACCGGGGTGGTGTAAATAGACAGGCTCACCTGACTGTATTTTAACTGAGGTGGTGTAAACAGACAGGCGCACCTGATTGTATTCTAACCAGGGTGGTGTAAACAGACAGGCTCACCTGACTGTATTTTAACCGGGGTGGTGTAAACAGATAGGCGCACCTGACTGTATTTTAACTGGGGTGGTGTAAACAGACAGGCTCACCTGACTGTATTTTAACCGAGGTGGTGTAAACAGACAGGCGCACCTGACTGTATTTTAACCGGGGTGGTGTAAACAGACAGGCTCACCTGACTGTATTTTAACCGATTTGGGTGGTGTAAACAGACAGGCGCACCTGCTGTTTTTAACCGATTTGGGTGGATATGCAGGATAACGTAATGCAACACAATGCAGGTGCACAAGACAATGCGATATGGGTGAATGTGCAAGATAGCACAATGCGGGTGCACAAGACAGTGCGAATGGGGGGTGCACAAGATAGTGCGATGTAGGGATGCACAAAACAGTGCGATGCAAAGTGAATGCACAAAACAGTGCAAATGTGGGTGAATGAACGCACAAAACAGTGCTATATGAGTGCACAAGACAGTGCGATATGAGTGAATGCGCAGGATAGCGTAATGCAGGTGCACAAGACAGTGCGAGTGAGGGTGCACAAGATAGTGCGATGCGCAAAATAGCGCGATTGACTTGAAATGCACAAGACAATGCGATGCGCAAAACAGCGCGATTGAATTGGAATTGTGCGATAGATGCTCGAAATGAGATTATTGTGTGATAGATGCACAGAAGAAATTGTATGTTCGAACCAAATACCGTATACATATACCATGTATAGACAAAATACATACAAATACGGCAATATACACAAACATGCATATACGGTATACATATATTCATATACAGACAAAAATACACACAGATATGTACATACGGTATACATATATACAGATATGTACAAACATATACAAAGACATACGGATATATACATAGATATATACGGTATATGACAGCGTGTGTACGCAAAACACACAAAAAGAAAGGAAAAACACAAAATGCATGGATACGGGGGTTCGACCCTCTAATCTTAAGCTTAGTTTCCCAATCCTCAACCACTGAACCAAACCACTCTTGTGACAAAATATTCAAACAAATATATATATAATACATAGGTATATGAGACATATATACATAAAACCAAAAAAAAACAAACAAAACACTCGTTGCTATGGGAGGTTGAACCTCTGACCTCAAGCTTAGGCTTTCCATCCTTCAAACGTCGAATCAGACCACTTCACCAAGTCACTCTTGTGACAAAAATAGTCGAATAAATGTATATAATACATAAATATACAATACATATACATATATATATATATGTAACTCTCCCGCCTCTCCTATTTTTGTCTCACTCTCTCTTCCTATTTTTGCCTCACTCTCTCTTCATTCATCTTCTTCGAGCGTCGTGTCTATCGCGCGATTTCAGCAATCGCAGCACCTGACCGACAGGCTATCCAATCTTGCCCCGATTGTCAATGATCGTCTCGAGCCTTCCTCCCTCTTTGTCTTCTTCTTTGGCTTCATCATCTTTTTAAGTTGAGGCCTGCGAAAGAGAGAGGCAGAGCAAAAGCCTGCAAACTTTCTCTGGCACTACTCTGCAACCTCTTTCTTTTTCATTACTCTTCTCTGCCATGGCCTCTTCACAAGGTTCTCTCACTCTTTTTCCAGACCTAAACGAGTCCACAATAGAGATGATCGATTCTGACTCCCCTGAACCTCAACCACGGGCTCCTCCTCCTTCCCCTATTTTCAACTTTCCAGCGATGTTAGTTGAACAAATCATGGCAGCACAGTCTGACATCGATGCAAACTCATATACGCTGAGGTCATATGTGGAGACCATGACTGCGGTTTCCAACTTGTCCCGTCGACTGCAGAACAGGACGTGCGAGGTGCATCGATTGAATGCACAACTTTCTTTACTTCAACGTATGTACAAAGATTCTCGAGGGGAAATTAGCGGATTGAAGAAACAAATCAAGGAGTTGAAACGGTAGGTGATCATCGCAGCTCGTTATGGGACTACCTTTGATGGCCAGCGAGGGATTATCTCTTTTGGCGGTTTTTTAGACACCGAAGCAGGGTCTTCAAAAGCCTCCCAAAATGAAGGCAAGAATAAATGATCAGTCGAAGAATCGAGAAAAGAAGGTACCAGTAAGGAAAGTTGGCATGTATCCGTCATCGCGGAACCACTGCCGAAATCTGAAAAGTTTGTCTCTTTTGTTTTGTTTTGTTTGTTTGTTTTTTTTTTTTTTTTTTTTTTTGTTTTGTTTTGTTTTGTTTTTTTTTGTTTGTTTTGTTTTGTTTTTTTTGTTTTTGTTTTTGTTTTTGGTTTGGAGTGGGGCATCTATAGCTTCAACTCTCTCTTTTTTTTTCTTTTTTTTTTTTCTTTTTTTTTTTTTTTTTGTCTCTGTAATCGGGGATGTCATCTCCTGACTTCAATAAAATAAGTTTTGTTTTTGCACATCAATGGCATGACTGACATATCACTTTGAGTTTGAAAACAATTTTAATTAAATTTGAGAATGATTGAGTTTTGAACTCTGACTTGGACATTGATTCTATACTGACCCATACTGACCTAAATCAAAGAATGACTTAATGAAAGAAAAACGAAGCAAAACAATCCAAACATACTTTACACTGACTGGTATGAAAGGAACTTAAAAAAACAAGACTCTAAAACACAACCATTGAGCCTAAGTGATTCTGCAGTTTATCCTGATGGGTTGAAATTGAAACTAATGGGCTGACCAAAAAGTTGGTTGACGAACTCATGATCTAGCCAAAGAGTTGGCCAACGAACTCATGACTCAAGTGGTGGAGAAGATAGAATCTCCGACTCGACTATGCCCTTAGTTCATTGCCTTGACCCTTTTTTGTCTCTTGATTGATTTTTTTTGTAAAAATGTTTTGATCAACATGAGAGTTAGATTAGCATATTTATTCCATTTTCTATTTTGAAATCATGTAAGCTAAGCTGTGAGCACTGAAAATTTTCCCTTTTTAATTCCAAAGAATGGTCCAAGTTTTGAAAAAAAAAAATTGAATAATTTTTGAGAGGAAAATTAGTCAGCTTCATTCAAATTAATCAAAACCCATTTTGAAAATAACCACTACTCAACTAACATGGAATCAACCATTGGGGTGCATAGTCCCAAGCCGGAGAATCAATGGTGATAACTGAACCAAGCCAATCTGAACCAAATGAAGCCGAGAACTGAACCAAATCGAACTGAGCCGAACCGAATCGGAGCCAAAATTAATCGAACCAACTGAATCGACCAGACTGAAGACAAACCAAGAAAATGCAGATAGGACAACCAAGTCGACTAAAGATACACCAATCAAACATGGACGAAATGAATGAGTTGAAAAATTATTAGGACCGAACTTCAAGATGAAGCTACCTACGTATCCTAAAGATAGGAATCAGGCCATCGTAGTTCCGGCTGAGAGTCACTCGGGTATTGACACTCTCCTTTTGTGCTCTAACTTTTGTCAAAGCCGCCCTTTCGGGTTTTTAACCTTGCGAGCTTTTCTTTTTTTCATTTTTCTATTTTTTTTTCATTTTGTTCATTTCATTTTTTTTTGTTTTTCATTCATTTTTTTTTTTAATTTTTTTTTCTGCTCTAACTTTTGCCTGGGTCGTCCTTCCATGTTTTCAGCCCAGCGAGCCTCTCAAGGATGGTACTTTTGGTTTTAACTTGTCCATGTTGATTGATTGTGAAATCTCTAGGCCATCTATGAACGACTGCTACACTTGACCAGTAGATATGATGATGTAGGGACTAGGCTAATTGGGTCTGAATTTGCCCCTAGTGTAGTGGATGGGAACTCGACTGTCCTTCAATAATAAAATTCATTCTCTCAAATTCTGGGTTTGGCCTTTCTAGGCGGTCTTCATTGGGCAACGATTCAGTTTTAACTCTTTGATCACATCCAACCTTTTGCCCCCAGTTGAAGGGCTGCTTCAAATCTAAATCACATCCAACCTTCTTGCCCCTAGTTCAAGGGTTGCTTCCACTCTGAATCACAGGCCCTACATAGTTTTGGCTAAGGTTCACTCAGGTATTGACACTCTCCTTTTACGCTCTAACTTTTGCCAAAGCCGCCCTTTCGGGTTTTCAACCTTGCGAGCTTTTTATTTTTTTTTTATTTTTTTTTTTGTGCTCTAACTTTTGCCTGGGTCGCCCTTCCGGGTTTTCAACCCAACAAGCCTCTCAAGGGTGGTACCTTTTTGCCCCTAGTTCAAGGGCTGCCTCCATTTCAGCTATGCAAGCCTCACACTTTTGCCCCTAGTTCAAGCGCTCTTTCAAATCGAAATCACATTCTCTACCCTGAGTTCAAGGTCTGTTTCCAATTTGGATCACATCATTGCTCCTAGTTCAAGGGCTATTTCCAATCTAAATCATATTCGACCTTATTGCCCCTAATTGAAGGGCTGCCTCCATTTGAATCACATCATGGCCCCTAGTTCAAGGGCTACTTCCAATTCGGCTATGCAAGCCTTACACTTTGATTGATCAAATCAAGGTTTGAAAGCTAAAGAGCTAAGGAGGTTGGACCTCGAATCAAAGGGATCCTATGCTGTATAATCAATTCCAGGCATGTCTTCGTAGGACCACACAAAAACAGTTTTTGAAATCTTTTAACAAAGTGACTAATCACTCGTACTCTTACGAAGATAAGATAGAACCAATTTGGACCAAGTTAGGATCCTTCTCAGTACTCACATTAACAAAAATGATTTTATTCATCAAAGGCTTAGCACACTTCTCTTCTTCTCAGTTGATCAAAATTTACAAATCCCGAGGAAATTCTTCATCTTTTTGTTTTTTAGAGTTTTGGAAAAAGTTTTGAAAAACTTTGGTCAATGCGATGATTTAAAGGAACAGAGAAGTAGGCAGACTCTATAGCTTTTTTTTGTGTTTGTTTATTAAAAAGAGACTATGACTGAGCAATGACAATAGACTTTTGACAACATATTCAAAAGAAAATGACAAAGAGGACCTAGACAGGACAGAAATGTCTAGGTTAGCACTATCGAAATCAACAGACTTTGACTCATTAGGCTGACTCGAGCCTGACTCTAACTCTACAAACTTGGTGGAGTCAAACTTAGACTCAATACTCAATTTAGAACTCAGAATAAAACCATTCTCAAATTGCCAGTCAAAGTGTGGGCCATCGACAACATTCAAAATAAAGCCCATGCAATCAACAGGTGGTCACTCCCCAATTACAAAAACAAAATGGAACTTCCAATTATGCCCTCACTAAAAACACACTGAACCCCACAAACTGAAATGCCTGAACCACTCACTTGAATTTGAGAACCCCTATATAGATCCAATACATTGCACATAACACATAGCATGAAAGAGAACAAACACCCCTATGGAGGGTAAGGTTATCCTATCCTACGCTTTTGAAATGATCTAGGGTTCACTATTCAAACAAGCGGTATCATACATCCTATAAATGGAAGAGCGTCCTGTCCTAATTTTGAAAGGTACTATAGCTCATTATATGTACAAGGTTGGCTTCACTTTAGGGGTTAAAGTCAATGTGACATTACCAAAGAGTCCTTTAGGCCATAACCAATGAAGATCTTAGAAAATCAGAAGAGTCAATATAGCCTCTCTTCAAAGTCTGAGAACCTTTAAATCTCAAAAGATTATAACATAAGGCCTCCAAAGTAATGTAGAGATAGGTGTAGTGTCACAAAAAGTGTGCCTGTGCTCCCACCAGCATCTGGGCAACACAGGGACTTTAAGTACACTAATGCATGCAATGCAATAAACATATAATTGAAAATAAAAGTCATATCATGGAGTTCGAGTCAAGGTTCCATAAAATCCCCAGCAGAGTCGCCAGAAACTGTAACATGCCCGGGGGGTACCCGCGCGCGTTAAACAGTTCGGACTCCCGAGATCTCTTTTATCTAGCCTCACGAGTGCAATGTGAAACATAGATGAGAGTCCAGATTTGACAACTTTTATTGAAAATCCATTTTATTGCAATTTTGTCAAAAATGGACTGCGTCATCAGATCTCAGAGTCACCACTTAATATTTTGGGAAATTAGAAAACCCATGACTCGTGCCAAGGCCACTGTTCATCGTAACCAAGGATGCTTGGCTTGGAACCTTAAGTATGAGAGGGGAAGGTCAATAATGAGCACCCCCGCTCACCCGATCAAAGATCAGCCTCTACTAAACCATGATATGACTTTTTATTTTCTTTATATGTTCATGTTCTGATTATTGAATAAATCCTAAAATTTACTATGTGAAGCATACAAGGTATGGACTAGTTTGCTCAAATTGGAACAATTCAATTTCATGTTTGTTTTTCGAAAAGGAGTTTGAATTTGCCACTTGACAAAGTGGGCTTAAAGTTTGTGAATTTGCCACTACAAAGTGGGCTTAAAAACGTACAATCGTTGAATCATTCCAATTTAAACAACAAGCCTTCATCCACAAGCATCATACAGTTATATCAAGTAAACAAGTAGCCTCATGGTAAAATGGTAACACATAGCAAGAAAAACACACACAGATGGGATGCTAAAGCATAAAAACTCACAGATTGACCGACGTCCCTCGAACAGCTACAAAACAAAGTTAGAAAAATATGCATAATCTTATATACAAAATCCTAATGCAATTCACTCATGAGATGCAACTAAAGATTCGACTTCTAAGATATGGCATGTGAATCATTGCAACACTTGCGATAGTACACAAAATCATATAAGAATTGATGAAATCCACTCACAAAGATGCAAACTTAGCCGAATCAATATGCATGAAACATGGATGCAAAGCATCGATATGCATGGCATGTCAGATATATACATATGTACAGTTAGGGAAAGCGATTAAAGAATGGGATAGAAAGAAGCGGGGTGAGGAGATTATTACAACACTTTAAATATTACAGATCCAAATAAAAGAGGAGGAATAAATAATAAAACAAAATAAAACCTCACAAAACACTCAAAATCAAAATAAAAAATAAAAGTTTGAAATCCCCGGCAATTCATCAACTTGCAAATAACCATCGGTCCTCATGCCTCGGCCCATGTATTCATCTTCAATGGAGGCCCCATCAACACTCAAACAAAACCGGCCCACTGTCAAGCCGGCCCACTGGCCAATCAAAAATGCACCAACCCAATGTGAATGACATCCACATGAGTTATTATTCTGCAGCACCAAAATCCCACAACTTTACGGCCCAATAACCATGATTTTATTTTTCTCCAGCGAAGCAAAAGTAAAACAGGGGCTGCTTGTTACCGAAGCAACAGCCGCACTTCGGAACAAAAATGCACATGGTATCACTAGAAACTGGGCAAAACCAACACCTGCAACAACACTAAGAAGCAACAATTATATCAACTTGATTCAAGTATGTATGTCTAACACCATCACAAAGTTTCCTGGGTAAGAAAACCGACTACGTGTGCATGAGAAAGAGAGAGAGGTGTCGAGAGGGAGAAGATGAGAGCCCTTCCTTTCCGTGTGTGTGTGTGTGTTAGAGATAGATAGAACCAGAGAGAGGGAGAGTTTGGCGGTCTATTTAGTCTTGCAGCCCGAAACCCGGAGAGAGAGATAGAAGTTGGTTTTGCATGGAGAGAGTGAGATATATATTGGTCTCGGCTAGAGAGAGAGAGAGAGTACCCAAATCATCCAAGAGAGAGATCCATGTGAGTCGTCTCTTTTGTGTGTCTGTCTTCAGTATATCTGTGTGTCGTGGGTGCATGTGTATAAAGCTATGTGTATGCACTACGTGTGGGAGAGAAAGTTGTATGTGTGATGCATCTGCTGGGTGTCTCTCTTGGGTGTGTGCTCTTGGGTGTGTGAATGTGTACCAATATGTATGCATGTGTGTGTGTCGTGTGTGTGTTCATCTCCAACCCAAAACTGCCGAGAGAGTGAGAGAGCCCGAAAGCAGATGCATGTGTGTATGTGTGTGATCTCTTCATCTCCGAACCAGTTCATGCCAGAGAGAGAGAGAGACCAGGTACCGAGAGAGATCATGCATCTCTTGTGTGTGTGAGTTGGTCTGTGGTCTGTGTGAATCGTGTGCATGTGTGTGCCTGGTGTATCGGCTGTGTGTGTGTGGTGTGTGTAGCAATGTGTCGTGTGTGTGTGTGTATGAAGCTCTGTGTCTATGGCAGTGTTATGAAGCTCTGTGTGTATGGCCGTGTCTGAGTGTGTGCTCAGCTTCTCCTCTCAAAATGCAACCTGAGAGAGATAAGAGAGAGTGTGGGTGTAGGTGTGTGCCATGTGAGTATGTTCATCAGTGTGTGCAGATGAAGCTTCCCTCCCTCTCAATCTCTCTCTAGAAAATTCTCTCTCAAAAAAACATATCACTCATCTCCCCCTTTTCTCATGAACCCCGCTCTCCTCCTTTTTCAATCTCAGATTATCTCCTATCAAATAATACACCACCCACCCCTCTTTTCTGTCCCTCTCTATTTAATATTTTCCCAACTTCTCACCTGCTCTCTTCTTTTTTTTTGATTCTTTCTCCTCGACCACGCATGCTCCCTCCCTTTCTAAAAAAATAATTGTTCTCCACCACCCCCACACAACCTCACCAAAAATCTTCATCCCCCCATTCATTCATCCTCTTCTTTTTATAGATATATATATATATATATATATATATATTTATCATTTCTTTTTTATCAAATATCAAAATTATTTATACCAATTTAGATAAAAACATCAAAAACTATGTACAATACATAAAATTATAAAATATTATGAAATACTAAAAATTAATAATTTGGCCAACATGGGTGAGGTTTGGAATTAAAGCTTTTTGATATTTTCTGCTAAGAAATTCATGAAATAGTATATTCCAACTTTTATCATGGGGTGTTCAAAAGAAAGTGCAAGTCTTAGAGCCGGTCAAAATGGGGTGTCTACAGGTAGAACAATCGAGAAATGTCTTCTTGGAAATAAAAGAAAGTATATATATGTATCATGCAATATTTATTCCAACCAACTGCACAAACAATCTAATATGTAATTTCTTCGTCCTATAAATATATAAAGGCAATTATTAGAATATGTAGATGTTATTTTCATAAAGTTGTCGCTCTTTAAACTAAGTGTTGCGAGTTTTTCGACTAAGTGTAAGATGTTTTCGGCTCAAACTCCAAGCCTACGGGTCTTAATTACATTCCGTCAGTTGTCACGAGGAAGCAGTCTATGAGAGCCACATGGTGGTTCGGGGACTGTTTTGAATTTTCACCCCCAATTGTGAATGCAAAGCCACAAAAACTAAATAATACTTACAGAAATCTTAGGTGAGAAAGCTTCTAAAGGTCTAGGGCAAGTTCCCCTGCCAAGGAAAGTCCATTGAAATCCCTACACATAAAATTAAATAGTAATACATCATAAGATATAGTGATTCAAATTGTACAATTCTAAACCCTCGTCATCAAATCTTTAAAGAAATATGCGAATTAATTTATGTATACAAATTTACTAACACACACTAATACATAGAAGATAAAATTCAGTGGCCTCTTGAAACGAATGACCAAATTAGGTTCCCTCATTTTCTTGGGGTTTTTTTTTTATATATTTTTAATATTTAAATTATAGGGTACAACAACTTTGTTTTCACCAACAATCGCATAACCAAGATCAAGAAATTATCTCTGAGGTTCAATCCAAGCTAAAATTCAACAAAAGAAATGATTAACAATCTAAAAGGGGTTCCAAAAAAAGAGAATTTCACAAGTAAAAATACAAAAGAATCAAACAAAAAAGTGAATCAAACAATACACTCATGAGCAAGCAATCTAAGAAATAAATTGTTTGTAAAAACATTGTTTGTGATGCAGTTGCACTGTTGTATAAAGACTAACATGCTTTATTTTGTATACCAATTAGCACAGTATTGCTAACAGTGTAGTCATCAAGGAAACGAGTATTTCTGCAATTCTTTTTCTTGTTTCAACATGCAAGCTTAGGAGGAATCCATAAAATGTGCAGCTAATTAACTGCAAAAGTTAGACATTTGCCTAAGACGTTGAGAGTGAAACCCTAAATCAACATATCTGGGTTTCAGAAAAGGGGGAAATAGAGGAACAATCTAAATCAACACGAAATTAAACCCTAAATCAACAATCAGAAAATGGGAAACAAAGGATGGGAGCGAGAGCGAGAGAGAGAGAGAGAGATAGACAGAGAGAGACTGTGAGTGAGAGAGCTTGAGCGAGAGAGAGAGACATTGTAACGACCCTCGTTACCAATTACCGATTAACCACTGAATTATATGCTGATTATTGCTAAACTGAACTGATAATGACTGATAATTGAACTGATTGAAGCACTGAATTGACTGATTGAAATCGAAACTGAAATTGAATTGATTTGTCTATTGAATTGCATATTGCATCTGTTTGATTGAATGATTATCTGTTTGAATTTATATGTTTAAACTGCTAATTGAAGGCCTTATCGGCGGCCGAATGGAGAACCGTTTAGTGTTTTGTAATCGGTAGAATATTTGTGATTTGATGGTATAATTATCTGAAAATTGATTAGGAAGGATTAAATTAGATTTAAATGAGTTAATTGCCAAGTTCAACTTATTTACCAAAATGCCATCAGGAGTGGACTATTGTTTATTCAATTCTTTTGTGCCTTATACACTTAGAGATACATTTTGATCAGCCCTTCTTCTTGTTCATTGCCGACCAAAAACATAGAGAGAGAGAGAGGGACTTGCTCTTGTCAAATTTGCTTGGAAATTGCTAGAGAATTGAAGTAAAATTAGCATAAGTGGACTCTTAAACCTTGCATTCAAGAATTAGGTATGAGTTTCACCCTTTTGATTATGTTTTAAGCTCCATCTTGCATGTATCATGGTTTTAGAGAAGTTGAGTCTTGAATTTGCTCATAAATGGTGAATTGGAGCTCCATTGTTACATGCATGCTTGATTAGTGCATTGTGAAGTTGATTTCATGGTGGATTGTACATGCATGTCCATGTTTAAGCCATAGTCCATGTTTTCAGTTTGTTTTCCAACTATGGAGCTCATTAGAGCAAGATTTGAACCTTGAATTTGGTTAAAAACCCATACATTGCATGTTTTGAAAGTGTTCTTGAAAATGGGTTTGAAAACGGCTTTAATTGATCCACTCTTGGCCCTTGCATGTGTAAATTAGCTTTTGAAACTTGTTATACATTGTTTTGGGAGGTGTTTTCCAGAAAATGGGCCCAGAAGGTTCGATTTTGGAGCATCAAAACTTGATTTTAAGCTTGAAGCTCAAACCTGGATTTTCCAGAATTTTACAGTCCGCTCGAGCGGAATAAGTAGCGCTCGAGCGGAGAAATCATACTCCCAGCATTTCTTCGACTGGTTTCACAGTCCGCTCGAGCGGAGAAAGGTGAGCTCGAGCGGAGAAATCATGCATCCAGTACTTTGCATTGTTTTTCAGTACGTTCGAGCGGAGGAGTGTGCGCTCGAGCGGAGGACTGTGTGTCACGCTCGAGCAGATGGATGTACGCTCGAGCGGGTATCTTTGTTTGCCTGTGAGCTCGAGCGGGGATAACTGCGCTCGAGCGGAGGCCCTATTTCATTGAAATTCTGAAATTGTTTTCCATGCACATTTTTGCATCCTCATTCCATTCTAGGCATTCTTAGGCCTAGTTTAAGACATCTTAATGAGGATATAGATGTAGAACCACACCGAGGAAATTTAGGGATTTAATTATTATACGTCCCAACCGTTAAACTTAGTGTGTGTTCTATTTGTTAACTGTTTAGGGTTGGCTATCGGGGACGCGCTCTAGCTGCTATTAGCCCAATCACTGTGAGTAACAGTTATGTAAAGATATGTTCAAAATGGTTATCTTTTGAATACTGAACTGAACTGTTTATTGAACTGTTATTGTTTACTGAATGAATGTATGTCCTGTATTCTGAACTGTATTGTGGCATCCTTAGCAATTATTGTTACTGTTACAGAGCTCTGTCGGTTCCCTTGTGGAACCATACTGTTACTGAATGATTGGCCATCATTACTGTTGGGTCTGTTAAGACTCGGTCCTTTGGACCTACTGTTTATAGGCTAATGGATGTACCACATATGACTGATTGACTGGAATACTGAAAGACTGTAATACTGATTGAAATGAACTGTTTTCATTACTGTAAGGACATTCATTCATAACCTTTTTACGCTTTATGTTATTCACTGGGCTTTAGCTCACTGTTTATATATATATGTAGGTTCTCAGCAGCCAGACCAGAGCTAGGAGCGTGGGTTGGTCCCCAGTTTTGTCAAGCCAGCCTATGTGCCTCACCGTGAGGTTCCGTGTTGGCATGTTGTGGCATTTGGGATTTTGTTTTAGTTTTTCCCATCGGTCTCCTCACCGTTTGTATCACTGTATAGACTGCTTACTGTTCTACTGTACTGTATTGAGGGGTTAAGTCCCCGTACTGAATGTTGTGTATCATTGTATAGACTGTACTGTTTGAACCGAATGAATACGTGAAAAATGTTTTCGGCATACAGATTTTCACAGCTCAATGGACACTAGTTAATTACTGTATTGGCTTCCGCCAGGCCCTGAACTCTGTTATACTGTTTTACTGTTAAGCAAGCCTTTGGTAATCACGGATTACTGGCCGGTTACGGTGCTAAACCCATAGGGCCGGGTTTGGGTCGTGACAGACATACACACACACACACACAGATGGAGAGCTAGAGAGCGAGCTGAAGAGAGTGAGAGAGAGCACCTGCGATTTGCGTCTGTGGCGGTGGTGATTTTCGGTGGTGGCAGTGGCCGTGCCAACATCCTCCACGCGGTGGGCTGCGATGAAGTGATTTCGTGTGAGGTTTAGTGGTGAGACAGTCTGGGTGTGAGAGAGTTTGAATATCATTTTGTCTAACAGAGGAAGCGTGGGCAACAATAAATTGTTTCCCTTCCTAAACTTTTACCATTTTTAGCGACTAAATCAATGTTTTGTCGACAAATGCAATATATATCCCGACTATTCGATTTTGTAGCCGAAGATAAATTAACGGCGACTAACTTTTTAGTCGCCCAAAGTATTTTGGCAACTAAATATAATTTTGGTCGGTAAAAGCTAACAAATGCCGACTAATTTTTTTGGTCGCCAAAGAGTTACCATAAGAATATGCTTATTATTTGGCGACTAAAATTTATTTTCTCGGCAAAACATAATAAATGACGACTAAAAAAAAATTAGTAGCCTAAAATATAGACTTAGAGCGACTAATACGATTTTTAGTTGCCAAAAGTGAACTTTTTGCCAACTAAAACTAAATCTAGTCGCCAATAATTAATATTTGTCGACTAAAAAATTTTAGTAGCTAAATCCTAAACCAACGCCGACTAATAAATTTTTTAGTCGCCAAATGTGATACTTTTGGCAACTAAAATACTTTTAGTCGCCAAGTTTGGTCTCCAATAGTGTAAATTCTTGTAGTGCCAGACGAGCTGAACCGAACTCAAGCTTTATTAATCTTAATGAGCCAAGCTGAGTTCGAACTCAATAAACGAGCTCGATAAGCAAACAAGCTGAGCTCGAGCTCAGCAAATTTTGACTCGGCTCGACTCCACTCGACTCGACTCGTTTGCAGCCGTATCCAGTAGCACTATCCTTTCACCAATCACAAATATATATGCACCTAGTGTTCCTTAAATACCTAACAATATGACTCATATTTCACTACTTTTCACCAATCATAGTGAAATGTACCATATCAATATGAATGTACCGTATCCACATACAAAACTCACTCACATTCAAGTCCTCTCACAAGAGAGGCCAACCATGTCTGCGATTGGCAGACTTACAATGTGATCAGGAGAATCCTTACACTTCTACCATACACGGTTAACACTTACAATTGTGCTCCTAATTGCACTTTTATTGATCTTTGTATATCTTCCATAACTAACAATCAAAACGTAAAAAGGCTATGAAAAGCATACCTTCAAATTAACATAAATATTAATAATTGGGTGGTCTAGTTCCTTGGCTCTACTAAACAATACTTTCAAAAGGGTAGATAATTTGGTTCAATATTTACTTTGATTCTTATTATTTTAAATTGGATAATTTAATTTTTATGTTCTAAGTTTAGTTTGGTTTTAATTTAGTCTTTCCCTTTTAAGTTGGAGGTCAAAATTAACAATTTTAAAACACTTGTCAATCACTTGAGATGTACAATTAAAAAAAAAAATTGGATAAAAAAATCAATTATAACCGAATTTAAAAATATATTACTATCAAATTGTTCAAATTAAAACAATGAAAACCAAAGTACAATTTGAATCAAATTACAGCATAATTTACCCCTTTCAAAATATTGCCAGCAACATCTCATGAAAAATTATTTGATAATCTTAGAGGATTTCTGTTATTTTCTCAAAAAAGATACAAAAATAGTGGAATCTACTATTTATAGTCAATTAACTACAAATTGAACACCACATAGATTTGCTCCTTGAGCAAAATATAATTTCTCCCATCTTACAGCTTTCAATAACTCCAAAGCAGTTAGCTTTCAATAACTCCCAAGCAGTTGAAGAACCAAACAACTCATGGCATCACTTGCATGTGAATCTACGTGGAACAATCAACCCCTCCACCTCACCTCCCTCCACACCCTCCACCCATCTGCCTATTCTCACCACCCTCCACGTCCCCCCCATGCAAACCCCAAAACCCCCTATAAATCCCCCCCCTTCACCACCACCACCACGTACCACCACCACCATCTGTTGGACAATTTTCACTGTATTTAAAAAATAAATTCTGTTTGTATACTTAACAACAAACGGAATATAGAAGAAATAAAGGAAATGAGAGAGTTTGTTTGATTACAAAAATCAAACTAGAAAATAAAATAATTTTAATTAAAACAGATTTTTATTTTGTTACAAAAACAAAAACAAAATCTAAAACAGAAAAAATAATAAAACAGAAAAGTAAATTAATTATTTACCAAATTAATTTGTTGAACAAATTTTCTGATCAAGTCCAGTGTTTAACACTGTGCCCTTAAGACAGATTCATCCTCTCCACGATGCTTTCAGAATATGGACGTCTATCTCCCAGGATAAAATGATCAACAACGAATAATTGCAGCACTACAAATTATTCGCACAACGAACACACTTTGTGTTTATACACTTTCTCACAAGAAAATAATGCAGCAAAATGCAGAGAATAATTGCAGAATTTTTTTGGACAAAAATTGAATGAAAAAACCAAATGAGGGTCTGCCTATTTATAGATGACTTGGTGGCTGTTCAGTTTGTATCAAATAGGTAGCAAATCTGTTTGAACAATATGACATTGTTTGGGTTTGAATTTGAACAGATAACTGAATCTGTTCGGTTTCTTTAAACAGACATGGACCTGTTTGGGTGTAAGGAAAACCGGACAGATTTTTTCTGGAATTAATTTGAATTCTGGACAGAGATTTTATTTTACCAAAAAATAAAATAAATTCAAATGTTTTTGGCCCAAAAAGATAGGTATTGGGCCAGACAAGCCCAACCCAACGTCACCCACGCCCAAGCCCAGCCCACCCGACAGCGGCAGCACGCGCGTGTGTGTTTATTTTTTGGTCTAATGGGTCTAGCCCAATTTGCCCATAACCTCCCTATCTACAAAACTTGGGTGCCCCTTGGGGCCTACCCCAAGTTACAAACCCACAAAATTCTTCCCACCAAACCAATGTGGAACAAGCCTTAAACCACACCTTTAAGAAATTTCCATCAAAACTCCATTTCCGTGGAACTCACTTTGGTTTCAATTTTCCATTCACCCGATAATGCTTTTGAGCATCTAAATATATCACGTGAATCACAACGCGGCATAGAACGCGTTACCACTTAGACCCGTCAACTTTGGCGTATGGGTCCCACCTAAAAAATAGACCAAAGTTAAGGAAAAATCAAATTTTTCCAAAACTTCAAAAACCATTTCTAACAATCCCCCATATGAATGGAATTTGATGACAACGGAAATGCAACAATATGTAGAATTTGTCGAGAGAGCATAAATAAAAAATATCTTGCATCAGGATAGGTAGCGTTCGGCCTTGAACCTTCCCTAGTGATAACCTATCGGACTTACTGTGACGACCCTACCATGTATAGTAATTAGCACTTAATTAATTAAGGAAATTTGAATTTTAATTGTCAATTATTCTAATTTAATCTGAGATTTATGAAAACTTTGGAGGCTGGTTCATATATAATTCTATTGAGGATTTATTTTGGAATTAGAAGTTGAAAGACTACATGGCTTAAGAAAGTATAATTGGTGAATTGAATTATTTTTAATTTCGAGTATCGGACCATATGGTAGTTTAATTAAATATTCGATTCAAATTTATAAAATTGAAATTTGATTAATTGGGTCCGAATTGGAATTAATTAAGTTATGAAAATTGGGAATTAAGGTCATTATGAATTAAATTTATTTACGAGGCATTCAATTAAGGTATTTATTGAGTATGTAATTTATTGGCAAAGATTTTGAAGTTTAATCTGAAATTAAAGACCTTAATGATTCAAGAAACCAAAATTTAGGATGGAAATAAAATTAATTTAATAATTGGAGCCTTTTGAGATATTGATTAAAATCTGATTCAGATTGATAAATTTAATTATGATTGATTGGGACTTAATTGAAGACAATTAGACTAATTGAGCTATGTAGAAAATTTATCGATCACGATTAAGTATGGTTAATTGTGGTTTAATTAAGTTAAAGTGCAATTGGTGTGCCAAACTAATCCTCATTAATTAAGTTGATGTGCAATTAGTAAATTAAGTTAATTCCAAATAATTACATAATTAAGAAGGAGAGTTAAAACAATGGAGAAGAAGATAAAATTCTTTTGCTAGAGGGTGCGTTTGGCTATATGTGAGGAGAGAGAGAGTGAGTGCTCAATTTGTTGTTGGTTGGAACTATGAGTTAAAAAACAGTATAGACAAGCAGAGAGAGAAAACCGTACGGAGAGAGGGAGAAAGAGATTCTGGAGAAGTGAGATCAAGAAGAAGAGAAGGAAGATAGGAAGAATAAAGAAGAAGGTGATTTTGTGGGATACCAAAATTGAAGTTAAAAATTATGAAAAATTCATCCTAAGGTAAGAAATTTCATCCTCTTTCTAGTGTTGTTTACTTAATCTAGACAAAAATTTATTCAAGGTGGATTTTGAGATGATTAAAAATAAAGATTTGGGGATTAATCATAAATTCATAGAAATTGGATTTGCATGTTCAATCAAGTTAGGTTGAAAAACATGAGTTATGATTCTTTTAATTTGTTAAATTTGGGTTCAATTTAGAGAATTATTCTTGGGTTAAGTTCTATAAATTACATGCAACAAGGGTTTATTAAAGATTTGACCCATGCAAATGAGTTAGGTTAATGATTATGGAAATCAACTTAGAAATTAATTATTTTGGGTTTGATTTTGCATATCTTATATGAATTTGAGTCTTATTTTTACATGCATGTAATTTGGAGAAATTAAAGAATTAATTCATGAACATGGTTAGGGTTAATCAACATGGAAATAATTATAATTCTTCAATTGAGTTTGGGTTTGGAAACCTTGATATATATGAGATATAAATTTACATGCATCATAGATTTCTTGAAATTGATTTCATGTTTTGATGAAATAAGAACTAAGCTTTGGAAAATTATGAATTTATGAACTAATGAGTTCAATTTTTAAATTAAAGGAGTTTTGATGTAAATGATTTAAAATTGATCATATTTCTTGATTATTTAAGAGTTGTATGTTTTTAGATAAGTCATGTATGAACCCAAATCTTGAATTTATTTTGAAAGTTCAATTCAAGTTTTAGAATTTGTGAGCTTGGAATTGGGCTTGATATGAAGAACATGAATTGAGTTGAATTTGATGAATTTGAAGTTTGTATGTACATGCATGTAAGGGATTGTCATGAGTTTGCATATTTGATTACAAACATGCATTTTATGATGAATTGAAGGTTATTTGGCACACGCAAGCATGATAATGTTGAATTTCATGAAGTTGATCATCAATTATACTATTTAAGTTGAAAATGAAGCCTACATTTCATATGCATGTATATTTCAAAATGATATGGAAATTAATCTGCATGAGCTTTGAAGTTATGAAGTGAGTTTGATATGATTCGAGTTTATGCGATGGATTTATGTAAATTTGAGATTCAAATCTTGTAAAATTGACCCTTTTATTCATGTTAAAAGTTATGAGGTGGCAATATGAGTCTTATGATATTAATTACATTGGTTGGAACCAACTTTTGAAGCTCAAACATAATCTAGAAAAACCCAAAATTCGATCTGTTCGCTCGAGTGTGGAGAGTCCCGCTCGAGCGTACCCTGTTTTACTAGACTCCTCGCTCGAGCATCAAAAGTCTCGCTCAAGTGTAATTTGCAAGCAACCAGTACTTTTGCAGACCAAAGGGGTCCGCTCGAGCGGAGGGTCCTATTTTAGGAATTTTGAAAAGATGTTTTATGCTCCATTTTATGTTCTCTTTCATTTCAAAGTACTCTTCGGCATGCATTAAACATTGTAAATGAATTAAAGAACATGAAAGGAGCCTAAGAATGTTAAACAAGTTAAAGAACAGAATGAATTATAATATGACTCAATGTGTTATGAATTATGTAGGGTCAAGCGCAGGGACGAATCAAGCACCAGAATACTGTGAGTAATAACTCTGTAAAACTATGTTTAATTACAAGTATTTTCTGACTGATATGATACGATATGTTTTCTGAAATGCTATTTTATGAATTATGAATGAATGTCCATTTTTCTGAAATGTATTTGTGGCATCCTTAGTTCACGTGGCCCTCGCTTGGGGGTAACAATACCGTGGCCAATATGCATGTGGCCCTCGCCCAGGGGTAACAATACTGTGGCTTATATTCACGTGGCCCTTGCCCGGGGGTAACAATACCGAGGCCTATATTCATGTGGCCCTTGCTTGGGGGTAACAATACCATGGCTACTTGCGCGCAAGATATGGACCTTTATGGTCGTCGGTACCGACTATACATGCGGGTCTCAGGACCAAGTTGATATGATAGCTAATGGGTGTACCACGTATGATCTTATGCAAAATATGAATATGAATATGAATATGAACATGTATCTGAATCTATTTCTGATTTGAAATCTGAATATGCATAAGACTTTGTTTCCGATAAGAATATGTTTCTAATATAATAAGAATATGTTTTTGACATAAACTCTGATTTCTAACTCTGTGATGGACATCATTCATTAAAACCCTTTACTCTATTATTATTCATTGGGCTCTAGCTTACTGTATTATTTATGTATGTAGGTGATCAGGCACGTGACCAGGCTTAGAGGCATCTGCCTGGAATCTGTTTTTGTCAGCCAACCTATGTGCCTCCCGTGGGGGTTCCGGATATGTCAAGTGGCTATGGCTATGTGATTTAAAGTTTAAGTTTTGTTTTCTTGTTTGGTTAAACAAGTCTTTGTTTATTTTGTAAATAGGGCTAAGTCCCTTTTTGTGTAATCTATATATATATATGATGACGTAAGAATGATGTGTAAATACGTATATAAAAAGTTTCAAATTTTTCTGTCTCATATGAGTTTGCACAGCTCAATGGATGTTGTATCTTTGTTATTTACTTCCGCTAGCCCCTAAAAATATTTTAATATGACTCAGAGGCCTTCGGTAATCCCAGGATTATTGGCTGGTTACGATGCTAAACCTATAGGGGCGGGTTTGGGTCATGACACTTACTAGCTAATCAATGGACGCGATGCCTTGAATTGTTCAGCCGTTTGTGTAAGTCAAGACAATAGATTTCACACAAAATATCTTCTGACACATCGTGGTTTTCACGGTTGTGTTCATTTTAGCCTTGAACGCTCCTGGTTGTTCATGAGTGCTTTCTAGAGAATTTAGCCTCTTTATTCCCATAGAACCGGCCCCAGTTCGACACTCATATAGGCGATTCTTATTATGAGTATCTCCTTTATACTCGTCTTGATTTTATGCCTAAATCAAGATATAAGTAATCATTAAAAGCAAAGCTTATCCTTAAACCCCTGCATACAACACATGTTACAGATATCACTCTCATCATAGGAATGGGTAGGAAATTTTAATCCCTTGGTGATTTCTGGTGAGCCACACATAACTTAGTTGTCCCTTTGAACTTAGTTCTTGGGATCTCCAGTCATATAAGTAAGGTTACCATTATGATGACTCTTATGTAATAGGCTTTAATCCCATCCCCTTCGACGAACTATATACTTGCTCTTTTGTCAAACCTTTTGTTAACGGATTCGCAATATTCTCTTTAGGTTTTATATGATCTATTGAGGTTATTCCATTTGAGAGCAATTGCCTTACGGTATTATGTCGACGACAAATATGTCGTGACTTACCATTATACATATGATTCTGTACCTTGCCTATTGCAGATTGACTATCACAATGAATACATATAGCTGGCACAGGTTTTGGCCATATTGGAATGTCTTCTAAGAAGTGAAGAAGCTATTCTGCTTCTTCTCATGCTTTGTCTAAAGCAATAAACTCATATTCCATTGTAGATTGTGCGATGCATGTTTGTTTCGTGGATTTCCAAGAAACAGCAGCGTTTCCCAAAGTAAAGATATATCCACTGGTGGATTTTGAATCTTTAGTATCCGATATCCAATTGGCATCACAATAACTTTCTAGTACTGCAGGATATCGAGTAAAGTTCAAACCATGATCACGGGTAAATCTTAGATATCTAAGAACCTAAATGATCGCTTTCCAATAGTCTTCTCCGGAGTTACTAGTGTACCTACTCAATTTACTGACAACATAAGCTATATCAGGACGAGTACAATTCATTAGGTACATTAGGCTTCTAATGACTTGAGAGTATTTTAACTGAGACACCGCATCACCTTTATTTTTCAATAAATAAAGACTGATATCTACAAGTATTCTAGCTACATTCATATCATCTTTGATAAATTTACCAAGAATTTTCTCAATATAATGTGATTGAGATAATGCATATCCGTCAAATATTTTAATAATTTTCATTCCTAATATTACATTTGCGACCCTCGTATCTTTCATATCAAATCTTTTGTTCAACATTGCTTAGTTGATTTGATCATGTTTTGATTGATTCCAATGATAAGCATGTCATCCACATAAAAACAAATTATGACATATCCTTGGTCAGTGTTTTTAACATAAACGCACTTGTTACATTCATTTATCTTAAACCCATTAGTAAGCATAGTATGATTAAATTTTTCATGCTATTGCTTCAGAGCTTGTTTTAATCCATAAAGAGATTTTACAAGCCGACAAACTTTTTTTTCTTGCCCTGGCACTACAATCCCTTCGGGTTGCTCCATATAGATCTCTTCATTCAGATCACCGTTTAAGAAAGCTGTCTTAACATCTATTTGATATATCTCTAAATTATACAACGTTGCTATGGCAATAAGCTTACAGATGGATGTTATTCATGTTACAGGAGAATATGTGTCAAAATAGTCCAGACCTTCTTTTTGTCTGTAACCTTTTACTACAAGTCTTGCTTTATACTTGTCTATTGAACCATCTACTTTCATTTTTCTCTTGAATATCTACTTATATCCAATAGGTTTAGAACCAAGTGGAAGATCCACAAATTCCCAAGTATGATTTTGCATAGTGGATTCAATTTCATTATTAACAGCCTCTTTCCACAAAGATGCTTCAGAACTTGTCATTACTTCCTTAAAGCTTTGAGGTTTATTTTCTAACAGATATGTCAAAAAATCTGGACCAAAGGATTTTGATGTTCTTGCTCTCTTACTTCGTCTTGGTTCATCATCAGTTAAATCCTGCTGGTCGAGACCATTACTAGTCTCTTGTGTTTGATAGTTATTAGTCTCTTAACTTTGTGTACAATTATAAGTTCTTTTTTGTGAACTTAATTCCTGTCTTTTCTTGTAAGGAAAGACATGTTCAAAAAACACAGCATTCCTTGACTCTATAATAGTGTTCACATTTATATCAGGTATTTCTGACTTATAAGACAGAAACCGATATGCACTACTATTCTGAGCATAACCAATAAACACACAATCCACTATTTTTGGTCCTATCTTAGTTTTTTTCGGAACATGAACTTCAACTTTTGCCAAACACCCCCACACTTTTAAGTATTTGTAGAAAGGTGGTCCACTTTTCCACAATTCATAAGGAGTGCTGTTAGATTTCTTGTGGGGTATTCTGTTAAGAACATAATTAGCAGACAATATTGCTTCCCCCCACAAGTTCGATGGTAAGCCTGAACTTAGTAACATGGCATTCATCATTTCTTTAAGGGTTTTATTCTTCCTTTCAGCAATTCTATTTTGCTGTGGAGAATAAGGTGTTGTAGTTTGGTGAATAATGCCATGTTGTGCACAAAATTCATTTAATGGTGCATTATATTCACCACCCCTATCACTTCTAATCATTTTAATGGTTTTATCAAGTTGATTTTCAACTTCAGTTTTGTAGAGTTTAAACATTTCTAAGGCTTCGTCTTTATTTCTAAGTAAGTATACATAACAATATCTTGTGCAATCATCGATAAATGTTATGAAATACTTTTTGCCTCCTCTAGTTTGAACAAATTTAAGATCACATACATCTGTATGAATTAATTCTAGAGATTCAGTTTTTCTTTCAACCGATTTAAATGGAGCCTTAATTAGTTTCACTTCTACACAAATCTCACATTTGTGATTAGGATCAATTTCAAACTTTGGTATATAATCCAAACCAATTAATCTACGTAAAAACATTAAAATTTACATGCCCTAATCTACCATGCCATAAATTCGACTCAAGAATATAAGCAAAAGATGTGTTATTCTTATTAATAACAAGTTTTGGTACAACCGTCATTATATTCAACTTGAAGAGACCATCACTCATGTATCCCTTACCAACATACATACGACTCTTTGTTAATACAAATTTCTCAAACTCAAATACAAGCCTAAAACCATTTTTACTTAACAAAACCAGAAACTAAATTCTTCCGGATGTCTGATATATGCAGTACGTTGTTGAGGATAAGTTCTTTCCCTAATGTCATCTTCAAGATCACCTTTCCTTGTCCAACTACAGTAGAAGTAGAAGAATTTCCCATGAAAAGTTGTTCACCATTTGCAGTCTCATTATAGGTAGTGACCATCTTCTTGTCCCCACAAATATGACGAGTTGTCCCAATATCAACCCACCATTCTTTGGGATTTCCAACCAAATTAGTCTCAGACACTACAGCAGAGAGATTGATGTCATTTACCCCGTCAGAGATGTAATCTAATTCTATCACATTGGCTTGATTGGTGGTCTTCTTGCTTGTACTTCCGCGATCCTTCTTAGGGCGGCAGCAGTCAAAAGCTCGATGTCCAGTCTTACCACAATTATAGCATTTTTCTTTAAACTTCTTGTTGCTATTGTTGTTGCCTTGTTTAGGACCATCTCCAGTAAATTTCCTCTTTTTGTTATGTGGTTTGTGCACTTGTTCAACCACATTAGCCTTGGACTCCATGGGATTTTTATCATTCCTCTTTTCAGAATGATTTTTGAAATCTTTCCAAGCCAGTGGTAATTTTTCCACTAAAGCAGCGATTTGGAAAGACTCGCTAAGAGACATACCTTCAGAATGAATATCATGCAAAATTAATTGAAAATTTTGAACTTGAGAAATTACCGTTTGGGAGTCTACCATAACGAAGTTCAAAAATTTACCGACAACAAATTTCTTTCTGCCGGCATCCTCTGTCTTGTATTTTTTCTCCAAAGAATCCCACAATTCTTTTGTTGTTTTCAGAGGGCTGTAAACATTATACAGCATGTTGTCAAGGCTATTGAGGATGTAGTTTCTGCACAGGAAATCAGAATGTTTCCAAGCATCTACAACGGTAACAACTTGCCAATCACTTTCATCCTCTCTAAGTACTGGAGCCTTTTCACGGAGAAACTGGGCCAAATTTAGAGTTGTAAGATAGAACAGCATTTTCTGCTGCCATCTCTTAAACTTAGTGCCATTAAATTTTTCTGATTTTTCTCCATGATTTATCGGAACTTGAACATGGTTCTGGATAGGGACCGGAGTTGTTGTAATGATCGGATTTGGAGTACTATTTTCAGCAGTCATAATATCTGATTACAAAAATCAGAAAAAACCAAAACACAAATTAATTTTCTAGTTACTAAAACCAGAAAATAAATTATAACACAAAATAATTTTATTTTTCTTGTTACTAAAACTAGAAAAATAAAATACCACAATAATTTTTTGTAACACAATAATATTCTGCAATTGTTAATGACACCAGTATATTACTACTAGTTGTCAAAGAAAATAAACAGTATATTACTACTATTTGTATTTTTCAACCAGAATATCACTTTATGAAAGCATAGAAAATTAAATACAATGAAGACACTAAAAAAATAATATGTCTTAAGATTGTTGGACAATCTTCACTGTATTTAAAAAATAAATTTTGTTTGTGTACTTAACAGCAAACGAGATACAGAAGAAATAATGGAAAGGACAGAGTTTGTTTGATTACAAAAATCAAACCAGAAAATAAAATAATTTTAATTAAAACAAATTTTTATTTTGTTACAAAAACAAAATCAAAATCTAAAACAAAAAAAAATAATAAAACGGAAAAGTAAATTAATTACTTATCAAATTAATTTGTTGAACAAATTTTCTGATCAAGTCTAGTGTTTAACACTGTGTCTTTAAGACAGATTCGTTCTCTCCACGGTGCTTTCAGAATATGGGCGTCTATCTCCCAGGATAAAATGATCAACAATGAATAATTACAGCACTACAAATTATTCGTACAATGAACATACTTTGTGTTTATACACTTTCTCACAAGAAAATAATGCAGCAAAATGCAGAGAATAATTGCAAAAAAAATTTGGACGAAAATTGAATGAAAAAACCAAATGAGGGCCTGCCTATTTATAGATGACTTGGTGGCTATTCAGTTTTGAATCAAACAGGTAGCAAATCTGTTTGAACAGATATGACATTGTTTGGGTTTGAATTTGAACAGATAACTGAATCTGTTCGGTTTCTTTAAACAAATATGGACCTGTTTGGGTGTAGGGAAAACCGAACAAATTTTTTCCGGAATTAATTTGAATTCTGGACATAGATTTTATTTTACCAAAAAATAAAATAAAATTCAAATATTTTTGGCCCAAAAAGATAGGTATTGGGCTGGACAAGCCCAACCTAACCTCACACCACGCACACGCACTTAAGCGTGCCCGATCGACCAGATGGAAGGCGGTGCACGCGTGTTTATTTTTAAGTCCAATGGGTCTATCCTATAACCTCCCTCTCTACAAAACTTGCCCAACCTCGCACTATGCACCCGCGGCCAAGCCCGCCCGACTGGACGGACGGCGGCCCCGGTGTGTTTATTTTTGGGTCCAAAGGGTCTAGCCCAATTTGCCCATAACCTCCCTTTCTACAAAACTTGGGTGCCCCTTGGGGTCTACCCCAAGTTACAAACTCATGCCTTATAAACTCACAAAATTCTTCCCATCAAACCAATGTGGGACAAGCCTTAAATCACACCTTTAAGAAATTTCTACCAAAACTCCATTTCCATAGAGCTCACTTTGGCTTCAAAAAATTTTTTAGAGCGAATTACATTAACGGTCTATGTAATTTGGAATTTGTGTCACTTTGATCTCTAACATTTTAATTGTGAGACATTTGACCTTAAATTTTGAATATCGTTCTAAATAAGGACAATTGAAGACGCTGTTACTCAATTTCAAGGGCAAAGTCGTTAATTTGATAAAATATAAACTAGTTCGATAAAAATAAATGTGAAATAATTATTTTTGAATTTTTAAAAATTATTTGTACTCATCAAATATAAAATTATATAAAAATGATAAATTTTTTATTTTTTAATTTTTTTTATTTAATTATCAAAATAATTTTTAGTATGTATTTGGATAATAATCATGTAATCGATAGTTGATATTTTTGAATGGTTATCATTGTTATGGATGGTTATTAAACTTTTAATGTATAATCCATATGTTTAATATATGAAATATTTTTAGTTTTGAATTTTTTAATTTAACGGATTGGTTTAATAATGATACCAAAATTGTCGTCATATTTGACTTTTGAAAAATAAAAACTAATTTAACGAAAATAAATATAATAAAATTATTTTAAAAAATTATTTTTATCCTTTCAAAAAATAAAATTATATAAAAATGATGTGTTTATAATTTTTTTCACTGATTTAAGTTTTAGTTTCTTAAAAGGATTTTTTGAAAATAGATTGTGAAAACCAAATTAAATAGAACTTTATAACCACAAAGTTCTAACATTATTCATTAAATAAAAATGGTCATTACATTTCAAACAACATACAAATTAACCAACACAACAGTGTCTTTAATTGTTCTTATTTGGAATAAGATTCAAAATTTAAGATCAAATGTATCACAATTGAAAAATCAGTAATCAAAATGACACAAACCCCAAACTACATGGATTATTAGTATAATTCACCTTATTTTTTTATAATCAATGAAAAACAAACCTATTTGGATAGAAAGTGTTTTACACTTGAAAAATATTAGGGATGCCAAATATTTTATTAAATGTTCTACTAAATATCTCACATGGATGTAAGACTCACAACTTATGGGTCTCATGTGAGTCCCACACCCATATGAGATATTTGATAAAATATTTGATAAAACATTTAAAATTCCTAACATTACTCTTTACACTTTTAGAATATTTTTACGACTTTCACCTCCACCATCGTCACCCCACCACCACCTTCATTCCACCATTACCATCAAATACAGAAAAATATTTTCTTAGAAAGATTTTTCATAAAAAGTATTTTTTATTTAAAAATATTCTCCGTCCAAGTATACGGAGCGTTAGTTCAATGGTTGGGGTTTTGTTCATTCCTTTTTGGTTTTTATTTTGTTTTTCAGAAGCTTTAGAAGCAATGAAATGTTTAAAAAAAATAAAAAGTCCAGGAACACAAAATCAACCATCCAAAAAAAAACAGTTGGCTTCAATATGAGTGAAAGAGTCTCTTTAATCTTAAATGATAGACCCCATCATCTGGTGTATGTGATCAAAATCATTTCATCTGTTCGTTTTGTATCTAGACTTAAGGGGAAGGAAAATTACAATTTGGTGATCTAAGTAGAATCCTTGTATACCCACAAAATCCAAAGAATCTGAGCTAAGATAAGATTTTACATTTCTAAGCTAATCGAGCCGCATGGTGTTAAAAGCTAAGAATTCTTGCCTGCCTGCCTGCAGCCGAAGTTGGGTTTGTAGGAATGTTCTCCATTAAACCCTTGGATTGTGGTGGTGTTGTGGAAAGTTCTTTGCTCTTTTTCATTGCACTTTCTTCATTGCCAAAGAATAAAAATGAGAGAATTGAAGTAGAAATGAACTCTAGTCGTCGTCGTCAGGTAATAAAGCAAAGGAAAAAGGTTTGAACTTATAACCATCTCCATGATAAAACTTGTTCTGGAATTCGACCCAGTGGAGACGCAAGGCATGAAGGAAAGCACTGAGGGTCTCCATCATTAGCAGTATGAAGGCTGTTGCAAAGGCAAAAACCGTTAGCCCGACCAACCGGATTATGATGTTATCATACCTGCAATAAAAATCATTATTTATATGGTTAAAAAAAGTTAATAAAAAATGGTAGCTCGATGTACGAAACTTTTGTCACTAAAAGGTCTGAGGAAGGCTAAAGGATGCAGGTGTACCCTCTTTATGTCATAGAAAAATAATAACAATAATAAAGAAAATTGATTGCACATTAGAGTTGCATGGATCCATCAAACAATAAAGGAACTTTAATCACTAAATAATTCCTAGTCTTTAGAACTTGAAATGCCAATGATATAGATTCATTATGTGAAGTGCAGTCTGTGAATGGTCTTTCAACACCTTCAACTTGATGAAAATCACCCTCCCTACTGATACATTTTTTGGTCTATCGTACATGACAAAACCATCTTACACAACAAAAGCATTCTATTGGGAATCAGCTGTTTTAGCTTTTGTTGGGTTCGATTTATTTTCATCTTTAATGAATTTGTTTAAAATTGACTCAAATGATTTTATGTTTTAGATTTGTCTTGACTAGATACCCTAAATTAAAAATTAAAAAATATGAAACTTTTTTCAAAAAAAGTTTTAAAAAGACAAAAATAAATCAATTTTTGTAAGATTTTTTGATAAATTTGTTCTTATTTTTGTCTTTAGTAAATTTTTTAATTTCTAGAATCGTCTGGTTGAGACAAACCTACAAAGTAAAAAAATAAAAAAAGACTCAAATTTCAATAAAGACAAATAAGTCGAAAAAATAAGTACCCAGAGCCTTAGCAAGATACATATTTTTCTTAAATTGATTCAACCGCACTAAGAATACATAGTCCTTGGTCTACACTAATGACTAAACAACACACAAAATAATAGTCAATTTGCGGGCTGAGTTGCCACTGTCCTGCAATAGTTAAGAGCGAGCCAACAAAGAGATGCACAATAATGGAAGACAAATTTGCAGAAGAAGAGCATACAATAGGCTAAAGCTTGGTAACTAAACTTACCCCCAGGCAAGGAGGAGGACTTTCTCATAGAAAACTGTTGATAATTCAGAATGGGCCAAGCTGTAATAACAATACAAGATATCAAAAACAAGATACTACAATAAATAAGTTAAATTGCGATTATGAAAAATAGAAAACAATAATTGTACCTCAAAGCCCAAAGCCGAAGGTATGATGCAGTATTGGATACAGCACCTAGAACAAACTCAATAGAATGTATCATTTGATGTACAAAGACCTCACTAAAATTAAATTCCTCATAATGCTGCCTTGCAGAATCAGGTTCCGCATCCAGATCCATCGCCTCAGAGGTTCCAAGCATCCCGTATGTACGCCCTTGAAATCTCTAGCAAACATTGCCACACACAAAATAATTAATTACGTACCTTTGCTTGTCCCCATGAATGAGTTGTGCAGTTTAGAATTAACTCATTCACAAAAATGAGTTGTGCAGTTTAGAATTAACTCATTCACAAATTAGACTATTAGATGTGTTTGGTTGTAAAAATGAAATAACTGTAAAATTTGCTTTTTTCATCAAACTTAGATTTGATCATATTTTTTAAGACAGGATAACCTAATCTAAAATTGAGAGAGATAAAAAAATGTTTTGTTTAGCAAATAGAAAAAACTTGAATTGATTCTTTTATAATTGACAAATTTTGAATTAGTTAGTTTAAAATGAAATGAGTTCATTTGTCCAACCAAACGGGCCTTTACTAATTTCAAGAAGTCCAAGCCCTTCAAACAACTTCCTCTGCATGTATTGGTACCATACAGAGAGAGAAGACTGAAACCTGACTATATAAGACTATGAGACTCAACAATGTCAAACTTTAGTCCACAACCACAATACAAGAAGAGCAAGTTTGCTGATAAAAACAATTGTTTTGCTAGCTCTCCAGGAACTAGCAATGCCACTGACCCATTGGAATCCTAAGATGGCAGATCAAACCACATTTGCATGCACACACATGAGCACAGACTAAAATTACATTACTAAATTGACCACAATAACATTCCAGTTTTATACGAGTGTCCTAGGGCAATAACAAAAGTTCATGAAGAAATGAGGAAAACAACTGTTAGAAACATAAACACAAATAAATTAAGCATAAGTACAGAGACTGAGTTGTATTCAGTAAAGCTCATCAATTAGTCCGGGAATTATAAACATAGAAAAGGTGAACGGAGTGTACCTCAGAGTGAAGTTTCTTCAAAATAAAAGGTTTTGGAAAAAGCATCCATGGAACCGCAACAACTGCTGAAAGCAACAATATGACCTGCAAAAAATCTACTATGAATCAACAACACTTAAAAGTAAAGAACCTGAGTTCACTCAAACTACAATAAGAATGAGAAAAGGCCATGCCTGAAGTACTCTCTGGCCCCAAAACAACTGATTCTCACCAAGATCCTCAAAGGGACTTAAAAACATGTAAATCATCACATGATAAAGGTCAGCTTGAGAACCGGTGCACCACTTGATGATAACGAGAAGTGATAGATACCCAAAAAGGCTGTTTAGAAAGATCATCTGCGGCACGAACTGATACCTAACCACAAAGCAAAAAGTAAGTTCCATGTTAATCTAGTTAGATTTAGATATTGCATTCTGGTAGAAAAGGGGGAAGGAGAGGGGAGAAAATACACACCAAATATCCACTGAGTTGCTAAAGAAACGAGCATTGAAGTAACTTATTATGATTCCTAAGTTCATCTGGAACACACCCAACAAAATAGACATCTTCATTTTAAGAGAGTTCAAGAAAGGAAGTTCTGTACGACTTCCACGCCAGCTGGGATCGACACCAAATGGATATGGATCTCGGAATTTGATTAAACCAACAGTTTGTGCATCACTATCAAAGAAAACAGGTCTTGTTAAGTATTTCACAGATTTGCAGAGAGAGAGAGAGAGAACAAGGATGGGTAATTGGAGAGGAAATGCATGTATGCATTATTATGTGTAGGAGATGCCACATAATTAGTTACAATGATTCAGATATGATCAGATGTGCACAGTTGATATGAGAAGGAAACATGAAAAAATTACATAGAACTTTATTTTGTTATCAAGAATAACTATACTGAGGACCAGTAAATTTGATGCACATGATAAGGAACACACAACAGCAATAATGCTAAAAGAAATGATCGCAAGAATCCCACCATTACAGTAAATACAATTCTTTTCTTAAAAAAGGAAAAAAGCATAGCCAGAACAAGGATCTGGCGTTGATATCATATATGCAACCCTTAACATATTCTTAATTAAAATCTGGTCTGATGGACTAGTAAGCTAGGATATGTTTCTAAGCTCCTATATTCTAAAGCATACGTATGTGGAGTAGACGTGAGAATGCACAACACATTACATAACTGGCATAATATGGAGTAGATGTATTTTCCCAGTATATATATGCAGTTTTATATATGTTTTCACCAATTTATACATTGTGCATTTTTACACCAACGCAGCACACACCAACAGCCCTAAAAGGATAAGAAAATTTATTTGGAGGCCAAAAGTAGTGATAAAATGCAATCAAACATTGTATCTCCTCTTCAACAATTCTAAGGCCTGGAGCTTATAGAGAAGAGGGCTTTGGAAATCTAACACAAGCAAAACTAAGAAAAAAATTAGTTTTCTTTCACTTGGAGATTTATTAAAGAAGAAAAGCAAGATAAACAAGTTATACCTGCATGTAGTATCTCGGCATTTGTAAGCAGACCCCCCAAATATGTGATAAGGAACAGAAAAGAACTCGTTGTAAATTAACCCACAGTAAATTGAAAATAGCGACATCAAAAGGAGCACATAACGGCCACCAAATAGCATCTCCATAAAGCTGCCAAGTTTCTGACAGGAAAATGAACACTTAAATTAGACTGTACATATGAAACACAAGCACAGTCTGTAGGTACTACAGAACTGGCATGGCAAAATTGATATATATTCAATTAATAAATAAAACACATCAAAAGTTAATTGCTCTACAAACCCTTTCCACAAATTTTGATACAGCAATCATCATCATCAATTCCTTATGATTTATAAAAAGCCACCAGTTCTTTTAATCATATTTCAGTGTTACTTCATGAATTTAGAAATCATCAACCAAAGGGTGTAAAGTTAAGGTATTCAGTAATTCAATCCAAACTTTTTTTTTCTAGGCACTTATACATGAAGAGACTTCATAACCAGTGGAGCTAATATTAGTTTGCATTACTAGACTTCTGTTTAACTGTGCACTTTCTCAAACCAAAAGAATTTCTATAATCCAAATCAAATTTGATTTTATTTTTGCATATATGTTCCTTGACATCCTGAGCTTTACAGAAATTGGAACTGATATAAAATTATTAATATAATAACATAGAGTTCTAGTAAATCCCAGTCATTGCAATTTCACTGTAAACACATCCTTATGCTCGAGCACATATCTCATTGTATTTGTAGGTCTTGAGAAAACAGGAAATTTGCTTTACTATAATAGAAAAGGCACATCAATTCATACAATTATTACCTGCAATGATTTTTTTGGTAACTATTTCAATAGAAACAACAGAATCAAAAAGCATATATTAGAACGTTTAGAAACCAGTGATAAAGAGTCAACAATTTCCAAAATAGGAAAATATATATGTGTGTGTGTGTGTGTGTGTGGAACAACTTGAAGATTTCTTAATTCACCTACAGGACAACAAATTTCGTATTGGTATTGCTTTCCTTGATAGCACAATTTAATTTTCAGCTTCAAAAAAATAACCTTTCATCTGAAAAGAGAATATACCTGTGAACCAAGCTTACTTTCATGAGCTAAAAGGACTAAGGCTCCCAACAACAAGCATATTCCATGACCCCAGTCCCCAAACATCACAGCGAAAAGAAACGGAAATGTAATAACAGTATAAACAGCTGGATTTGCTTCCTGGTATCTAGCAACACTGCCAAAAGATGCTGTATTAGTGATCTGCCCAGTTGTACACCAGCATATCAACACACAAACACACACATAGGATATAGTTTAATAACAAAATAGTGCACCCCAAAAGTTCATATAATTTATGAAGAGCATGTGAAACCAACCACAAGATATTAAGGTAATTAAATATATTTTTTTTAAAAATTCATGTTATAGCCCAGTAATTGACAAACAATTAGAGATACTCCACTTGTTTTTAAATTCTTTCACAATGGCAAACCATGCTACAAGCATGGCTGCCAACAATTGGTTCGCTTATTAGCTATGTAACTAGTGATGTTAAGTTGTTAACTAGGAGAAAAGTTGTGACCACTTAGTGCACCTTAAAACAAGCTCCCATAACTCTTACATAGAACAACCATAGTAGGAAAGGAATGAATGCAGTAAAAATGTGATGCACTCAAATAAGATTTTTTTGGGGGTACATTGGCAGGCATTAAATGAGATTATGAAACAAAGAGACTCATCATATGGTGTAACCACTGCATAGATTTTTTTCCCCAATGGGTGTATGGTGAAATCACTGCACAGAATGCTTCAATTTTTAATTTTCTAAGATATTTTCAAGGAAAATGATACTATATTGTAAGATCAACAATCATTATAAGAACAAAAAGAAACATGTCTACGCAACCAAAAAAAAAAAAAAAACACATATTTTAATTTACCCATATGCATCAACAATTTCCTGAAATGCATTTGTAAAGTGGTTGGTTCTGAAGTATGTTGGAGGTGGTTCCACAGCATCCATTGTGTGAAATATTATACCCACTTGTGAGTTGCTATCAATTGTAGCCCGTTGCAGTGCTTCATGAATCTGCACATAATAAAACTGTGATAACCCTGTCCCGTGTTATGCTAATTAATCTTAATTATGATTGTGATTATATGTTCAATATGATTTTTAGTGGTAATTATGTGATTATTCATGTATTTGAAACTATATCTGTTAACCGTAAGAAAATTTGTCCAACTTACTGCGATAATTTGAAAATTGAAGACCGTAGAGGTTTCAAAAACTGAAATTGACTGTATTATTGTGATTGGCATAATTTTTAGAGCCTATGGTGCAATTTAATTGAAAACTGATTCGGAATGAATTAATTAGTTTAAACTGATTGAATTAAGCACCATTACTTAGCCCTAATCAAATTTGATTAGGCAAACTTATATAAGGGCCTAATTACACTTACATTCATTTCCTTGGAGCTCAACAATCTAAAATAAACACTCTAGAGAGAGAGTGAGCCGATTGTAGAGAGAGAGGGAGCACAAAATTGGGGATTTGAACTAAGAGCTTGAAATTGAAGAGGTTAATTCAAAGTGCTAGCTAGAATTTGGAAGATTTGAACTCCTAGGTGAGTAAATGGACTCAATTTCATGAGTTTAAATTCATCCTTGCATGAATTCTAGCTTGTTATGTGACCAAGAACAAGAATTAAGTTGAATTTGATGAATTTGAAGTCAATGTACACATGCATGTAAGAAATTGCCATGAATTTGCATATTTGAGCATGAAACATGTAGTTCATGTTAATTTGAGAGTCCTTTACTACATGCATGTGAGAATTATCATGATATGAAACTCAATTCTAAGGATTTATGTTGTAATTAGAAGTTGATTATTGAAACATGAAGAATATGACACCAAATCATACATGCATGCATAATTTTAATGAACTCCATAATTTTGAGCATCATTTGTGCTATTTGAAAAGGGATTGGAGTCAATAATTGACATGCATAAATGATTCATGAAGATATGAAGTTTGAATGCAAGAGCTTTAACCATACCAAGAAAAATGTTAAATTATTTGAGAATTAGATCATGGTTTTGGTCAATTGGTCTCAAATAACCCATATTCTCATGCCATGCATTGATCTTCCATGTTTTTGTACCAAAAACACGAGCTTTGGGCCTTTGAATACTAAGTTTGAACTTCAAATGCAATTCTGGAAATTCCAGAATTCGGCATGTTCGCTCGAGCGGAGAAAGCGCCGCTCGAGCATGAAATGTTAACTCCCAGAAGTTTTGCAGACATTGATGTCCGCTCAAGCGGGAGGAGTTACGCTCGAGCGGCCATTCACATGTTTTGACTATCAGCTCGAGCGTCCAAAGTCATGCTGAGCGCAAAAATGAGGTAACCAGTACTTTTGCAGAACAAAGGGGTCTGCTCGAGCGGCGAAAGCTGCGCTCCGAGCCCTATTTCAGAAATTTTAAAAGTGTGTTTCATGATTTGTTTTCCGTTCTCCTTCACTTCTAAGCACTCTTAGGCATGCATTGAGCATTATAAATGAGTTCAAAAGATAAAGAAGAAGCCTAAGAAGGATATATGAATTAAGAATGGATTGAATCGCTTGTGACCCATTATGTTTATGAAATGTGTAGGGTCAAGCGCAAGGGCAAATCAGCCGTCTGTGAGTAATATCTTATTAAAAATATGTTCAAGTACGTTATTTTCCAAACGTTACTTCTGTATGAGCCTCATAGATTTGTATTTTGAATTGTGGATAAATCAGTCTTTTGCATAAGACTAATTGAATATGAATATGATCATGATCACGGGTATGTGCACACATAAATACGAATATGAAAATGAATTGGGCCAAAGGCCGTTTGTCATAAACGAATTGGGCCAAAGGCCGTTTGACATGAAGGATTAGGCCAAAGGCCGTTTGACATAAACGAATTGGGCCTAAGGCCATTTGACATGAATGATTGGGCCAAAGGCCGTTTGATATGCATAATTGGGCCAAAGGCCGTTTGACATGAATGAATGGGTCAAAGGCTGTTTGACACGAACAAATTGGGCCCGAGGCCGTTTGATAAGAACGAATTGGGCCTGAGGCCGTTTGATGTACTGTATAGAATCATGAATGGGCCTAAGGCCGTTTGGTATAGCGGCTACAAATTTCATTCATGTACTTCTTTATTTTGATATTATTCACTGGGCTATCGCTCACTCTCATTTATGTGTGTGTAAGTGAGCAAAGAGATGTCCAAACCCAGCCCCAGTGAAAGACATGAGAGGAGTCAAGTTTTTGTGGAGTCAATCCGTACGTTTCACGCATGAGACTTTGCGTTGTTTTTTTTACTTTTGATTTCCCTTTTGTTATTTTGATGAATATGTTGAATCACCATGTACATGAGCTTTTTGTTAGGATGACTATATGGTTGAAAGGTCCTGGACACATAAACTGTTAATTTTATCTATACGTGTGAGCTATTATGGAATGTTTGTTTTACCATGTAAGCATAGCTCGTTGGACAAAATTTTCAAGTCTGCTCCCGTTTTGGCCCCTTATTCTATTGAAAATAAGTTTGATCAGGTTTGAGGCCGTAGGTAATCCCTTGATTGCTGGCCGGTCATGACCTTAATCCATAGGGGCGGGTTCGGGTCATGACAAAAACCTTTTCCTTTTTGATAATTATGTAATAAAATTATGGAAGCAACTGCAGATATTTTGCCCAAAACAAGAATGACATAAGAGGAGACCGAAGTACCTGAGTTTTGGCAATTATTGGACACCAGCCCTCCCCAACAAGACATTTTTTTGTAACATCAAAATTCAGCATGTTCAGTGTATCATACACAGCTTTCTCCCTTCTGACCTAGATAAGGATGATAATTGAACTTACTTTTCATCAAAAAATTAAAGATGTGCAGTACCCTCTCACTTTGGATATTTAAAGGTTATAATGCTAATCCACATTTACCATGTTCATCCATTTTGTTAGCTGAAATCCAATGGAAGTAAGAGCCTTATTTCGGTGATGGGTTCCAGCATCCAAGGTGGCTTCCAATTCAGAGAGACGTGACAAAACCTGCAACAAATCAGAAATATAGAAATACATGTATCCCATAAAGACAAAAAGGCCCATACATATTTTGCTTGTCATAAGAAAACTAAACCACAAAATGTGCTACACAAACATCAATCAAAAATAAAATGAACATATAATCAAACTATCTTTCTTGCAAGCGTGTGGGAAAATGCAGCCAATCAATTTAACAGCATACTTCTTGAGTTAGTTGCCTCTGTTTCATTATATCTTCAGGTACAGAATAGCAATTTGCACCAAATGCTTCACAAATTTTCAAAATTTTTGTCTTTGCTTGCTCCCCCGAGAAGAACACTACAAAAACAATTTTCTCAACCTGCACAGGCAATATACAAGCAAAATTAGTTGAATTCACAAATTCAGGCCACAGTCTTCAAAGCAATAGAAGTACACCAACATACCACTCTAGTGAAGAAAGCATACTATTAAGAAGTAGAATATATTCGAGGTTTTCAGATTATAAGCTATAGTAAGAAAATGCGTAGAAAGCAAATTTATCCCAAAAGACCAAAAGATAATAATATAAATAAGGAAGAGAATGACCATTTCAGTTGATACAGGATCGAAGATTTGTTCATCAGTTGGTGCCTGATTGAAAAGCATGTTGCCTCTTGTAGCACGAAACAACATCCGCTCAAACCTAAGAGCTTTGGATTTACTGATAATGCCACTAATAAATCTTAAACCAGATTGACTTGATGGCCCAGGTTGCATCTCCTGTAGAATGGATTATCTATAATAAACGAAATCATGTTTATAGTTTATCAAGCAAAACAGTATTTGACAAAGCAGACAATTACCTGTTCAAGTAAAGATGCTGTATCTGCATAGACATCATTAGAGTACACATGGTCATCTAACTCTCTTTCCTCTGCAACTGCATGACTCTTACTTGAAACAAGGAAATCACTTGCCTGGAATTGCGCATGAGAAGGCATAAGCAAAGCATCTAAAACTATATTTTGGATTGAAGCTTCATATATGCACATACTCAAGAAAGAAAGAACACCAAAATTATTTGGCACAGATATTCAGCCACAACTTTCACACTATATTTATACTCCATCTAAGTACTGGACATGTTAATAAGAAAGAAACAGAGATAATTTGATGGCTTGGGGCTCATCAGGCAATGTTTGGTAGCAAGCCAAATACAGAAACAATGAGGATAGAACTACAGATATACATACAGAAGCCACCAGAAGATCAAAATTCTAGTGCTTCAAGTTGACGAGTAGGAGTGAGAAAGTGAAGATAATTTTTTGTAGATGCAACCACCATAATGTAAAAGAAGTTTTGATATCTTGAGCTTGCAAAAGCTAAGAAATGAGCAAAAGATAAGAAAATATTCAATCACACAAAGAAGGAAGTTGATTTCCATGTCTATAAATAGCAAAGAGCAGCTTAAGTATATGAATCTGAGATTTTGCGAACAATATGTCAATGAATACCGGTAAGTTGTCCACACAACCACTACCTTTATAACTATTGGAGGGCATTAATATTGAAGAAGCAACAGATAAAACGACATTGGTCCCCACTGTACTCAAGAAAATTACAAGACAGTATACCTTCTGCAGAACCATCTTGAACTCCAGAAGCTCATTGTATGTTTGCTGTAACTTCTCACTGTTATTATTCATTTCAATTAACTCAAGTTCACGCTCAGCAAGTTGTAACTGGAATTAAGAGAAAGACAATAATAATGCACATTAGATTCACAACTTATCAGAAAATGCACATTATGTTCCTAAGAAAGTAGAAAACCTTCCTTCACAACAAAGAGAAATTACTTATTAAATTTTTGACAATCTTTTGGAGCATACAGTTATTACTGGCAACGGGGGAGGAGAGAAAAGGCCCAGACAGAAAGAAAAGAAAAATATTTGTATAAAAAAAAAAAAAAAAAAAGCTGACTTGTCAGTAGATGGGAAGTAACAATTAGAAAATGAACCTCTAATTCCTCCAACTCCACATCCGGTTGCAAAACAGGATGAACGGAAGACATTAAACCAGCTTTCTGTATTTGATCTTTGAAAAAACGTAACTTTCTTGACATCTCTGCACATCTTTTTACCTGTGAAATAACTCCCAAATATGAAAACAAAAATTATAAAGGGGAAACTACAGCACATATCATTTCTAACTATGACAACTATATTGAAATTTGAAATAATATTATTTAGCACTAAGTTCATACCGGAAGGTAATCCAAAGGGATATTTATTTCACAACATCCAGTAGACAAATTCATTTGGCACAGATTCCACGGAAAGAGAAGAGAAACTCACTGAGCTTTTCTATTGTTGTTGTTGCTTTCTCTTCTTTTTTTCTTTTTTCTTTTTTCTCTTTTTCTTTTCTTTTTTCTCTCTCATCTCAACAAATGATGACAAAGGTTAATAGCTTTGTCCCTCATTTACTTCTGTTTGTTAGAAAGAGAAAACAAGAAAGGTACCCCAACCAAGTTGGTGAAGTTTTGTAACGCATTTTTTGATTTCAGAAAATGCCTACACAAAAATAGTCACATAAGAGCAGTTATGCCATACAAAATTGCTTCAGTTTTTTTTTCCTTCTAAAAATCTCTCTACTGCTTGGTTGTAGATTTCATAGCACAAAACCAATAGTGCTGTTAAAAAGGCTACAAAATTAGGCATTAAAATGGTGCATAATTAATTTTACTCATTCATCAATCAACTATATAAAGCCTAACTATTGGTTTGGCATTCCCCGTATTCTTACACCAATAAATAAATAAATAAAAAGGTGGTGCTTTCTTTAAAATAAAGGCAAACTGGTAAATTTCAGACTTCAAATTGTGCCCCACAATTCAAAAATCCACTACACAAAATCTCTTCCAAGAGATAGGTAAACGAAACCAAAAAAAAAAAAAACAGAAATTATGTAAGATAACGAGCAAATGCACAATTTATAAATACATATATAACTACAGTGACCAAGTATCGCACTGGCACATAATTTTTACACTTAGATTGCTAAAATCATTTATGGTAATTTGCCAGAAAATGGGGATTTTTATTTGTTTATTTCATTAACAGGAACAAGATCATGTCAATACCAGCTGACTTCCCTATTCCAGAAGTTGAGGAAACATAAAAGGAAAAAACAATATGGTTACACTGGCAGGAATTTATGCTATGAGCCAGTGATACTGACAACTTTATTTACTCTGCAACTAATAAAGCTAAGAAAAACAAAGGTTTCTATTAAAATCAGGTTCCAGTTTTTTGTTCCTGTATAATATATGTAAAATTCAAACCCTCATTACAACACAAAAATTATAACAGTTCTGATTGAGCATCCTCTACAGTAGTAAATAGCAGCTATGATCAACAATACCTGATTAACAAATGTTCGTTGGAATGGGCTTTTATCAGCATTTAACTGCCAAGATCAAATCATAACAGTGAGTGCACCAGATTAACTAATAAGGTAACGGAAAAAATTAAAGATGCTGTAAAAGTTTTAGTGAGGGGGGAAATGGTGTTAAACATGGACATGGTTTCATCTTTTAACATTAAATCAACTAAGGAACACAAAAATATTCCAAGTCTACATTCCATTTAAAGTTCAATCTCACACACATAGACAATTTTGTAACACTCATCTTAAGAACCTAGAACAATCAAGTATTAGGATATACACAACCAAAAAAGGTTTTAATGAATGTCTTTAAAATGTTATATCAAAATGAAACGAAGGAAAAGGATGAATTGGTAACCATGCATAAAATGAATGGTATTAGTAATGGACAACAGGTGGTTAGATCAAAATGAATCACAATCCTCACACCTATTATCACTAGGATGGTGTGTTGGTCATAAGTAATTCTAACAAGAACCAAAAAATTAGAACAGAAAATGGCGGCCATGAGGTGTGAAACCATTCCATACTAAAAACTTAACTCATAAATGAATAACATAAAATAAAATTGACCAAAATTTCACATATTTTTCTAGAAAATAATTCAAATGGACACCCCAATATATTGGGTCAAGCATTAGAAAAACTAACCATAGCCAGATTAAAAATTTTAGATAACTAGACAATTGATTTTTTTTTCTTTTTTTTTATTTTTAGATTCACTAAGAAAATTAGTAATTTGAAAAAAATAAAAAATAAATAGGAAATGAAGCATAATTGGATCCACTAATTCATAAAGATGAGTATTCAAGATTAAAACAAAAAAACAAAAAATCAAAGAAATTTGATTTGGGCAAAAAATATGGGTGTAAGTTAACAGTCTCCAGTGTTTGCATTAGTTGTCCATGGATTCTAAATAATATGAACACCAAGTCACCAAGAAGTGCAGTTCTATCTAATTCAGTCAAAATTTAATTCATAATAATAACATTGTCATAATCATTGCATGAGCAAACACAAACTTATCTGAGTTGGAAAGCAATGCAACTCATTCTTGTCAATCTATATGCAAAGATCTTATTTTTGTGTTCTGTTTATAGGAGAAAACTAAGTCGATATTCTATCATTTTAACACAATGCGTCTCCCTACCCCCATAAAATTAAAATAAAATAAAAAAGAGGGGCGCTAACACCATTAACTTCAATTGAATGCAGCTTTTCCCAGTTTCCCATGCACAGAACCACATCGAGCAAGTAATCACCGAGGCCCACATACTCAACTTACACAAAATACTGAACTCACTTAAAAATAAAATTCACCTTATTATAAACCCTTGAGAGGGTGAGTGTGTGTACTTGTAAGGTCCAAAATATGCAAATGTGTGTTAGAAGAAGGATTATGTTATGATAGGACCTAGAGGCCCTCAAGTGTAGTTTTGGCAATCCTGTATGACAAATACTTATTTATGTTGCAATCTAAATTCATTTGTGTTGTATATACCATAGCTCTCATAAGTATTTTTTAGTTTACATTTTTAAGTTACAAGCAAGTCCAGGTATCATCTAAAGAAAACCACAGTCGTTGACAAGCCAAAGCAGTTCAGGAGACCAAAATTCAGAGTTTAAGAATCCACCACTCAAGTAGTGATCCAACAATGGTATAGTAGTGAATGTATGCCTTCTAGATCTCGAAGCGTGCTTGTGAAGAATTGCAAGTGTTGATTCACCACTCAAGCGATGAACTGCCCCAAGTGGCATGGACACTTCTAAGCAAGTGGCGTGTCTGTGTCAAACACTTCCCAACACATATCTGACACTCATCTAAACGTGCCTTTTTTTTATATAAAAATAAAAAAAAATTAGGCCCAAACACCTGAGTATATACTTGTTCATCGGTTAGACATCCATGAAACTAATTATAAATTTGAACAAAATAATTTAGGATACAATCATAAAAGAAAAACAATGTCACTTTATAGGAATGAAGGTTATGTTGCATTTTTATTTTTATTTTTTTATTATCTTTAAATGATGCACACATATAATAAATATATAAAATTATATATTTTGCATGTGTACCCCACAAGTGTTGTCCTACACTTTTTAAAAAATTGTCATGTCGGAGTGTCCGTGTCATATTTGTGTCGTGTCACGCGTTCATGTTTCTTAGAACTGACCACTTGAACAGTCTAAGTTGGCAAGTCAGTCATAAATGTGTGAAACTGCATCATTTTTAGAATTGATCACGTTGTTTCTCTATCTACTTGTGCAAAATATTTATACATCCATCTAGAGAGAGTTTTACATTGCTTGGAGGTTAATTATCAGATCTATAGATCATTGAGCTTGATTTGATCATCGTCAAGCTAACAATTCTCTTCTCCTACACTGATTTTGAAGTCCTTAGGTGGATTACAAAGGCAATAGTGAAAACCTTTAGTGAAATCTGGGGGAGGTGATCATGTCGTGGATTCGGCTAGAGCATCTTAAGCCTGTGAAATGTGAATTCATAGGTTGATCGTAAGATACTCTTGTGATCGCTAATTTTATATAGTGAATTGATTTGTTAGCATTGGGCTTGTGATTTTTCATCTCAATTGAGGTTTTTCATGTTAAAATTCCGTGTGTCTTGTGTGATTGGCCTTTGTTAATTACATGAGATTTGATTGTGATCCTACTATGGATTGATCATTTGATTGATTGGTTAAATTGTACATCAAGTGTTTAGAAATTTGACTATTGTGATTTTTCAAATAAAATCCACTAAGACATGAAGTTGGATCCTAGTCAATCAACCGACCAATTTTTGGCATTGTGAGACTGGATAAAAACCAATCAAGCCAGAATGGAATGGGAAAAGAGGTTGACATGCTCAGACCAATGTTTAGAATACTTGAGCCAAAAATGGTATAAAGAGAAGACCCACTTTGCCAAGACATGATCTTATCTAACATAACAATCTTTGTCCAACAACTCAAAAAGAGTTGTACTTGGATTCAACTAGCTAGTAGGAAAGGAAAAGTATATCCTATCCAGAACACGAATAGAACTTTCGTAAGACCACAAAACTAAAAGTACAAATATAGGAACTTAAGATAGATTAATGAATGCACATTCATAGACTAAGAGTACATAGATTGGTTGAGAGATACAACTGACTTAAGAATCAGTGACCACCCCACCAAAACCAACAGGGCTAGTCTGTTAGCCAATAACCTCCGTATCTCACTAGGAGGTCAAGCGTTCAATTCTCCCCACCTATATATGAGTCTTTAGTCCCAAATTTGGGGATCATTCTTATATAATTGTTGGGTTCTTGACTTTATTTGTATGATTGTCACATTGAGTTGTTGGACTTTCTTATATACTTAGACGTCAAGTATCATGTAATTCTCATGATATTTGTAAATTATCTCCTACCGGTTGACTCAAAAAAAAAAAAAAACCAGCAGGTTATGCAGAAGCTTGGGTTACTCATCATGTCATCCCAATTGCATCTTAAGCAAATTTCCCCCCATACAATTTCAATAAATCAATATGTGAAACGTTTGTTTTGCTCATAGAACACATCACATATATAAAGACCCACTGCAACAATATCCAAGATCATAAAAATAATAATAATAATCCAAGTTACACCAGAGTTACTGGGTTCGATTTGTGTCCAATTGTCCATACAGCTAGTCAAAGGTCCAAAATGCATATATATTAAACGTTTGAAATTTGTTGTTTGCGCGCAACGGAAAATCAAGGTCCAAATACAAAATCAAGCGCACGATTCAAGATCAATACCGTCAAAAATTCAACAAAATTATATATATATACGTATGGATAAATAAAATTGGATCGGAGTGTATGGGAATTGGGAGCGTACGTCACAAAATTGAAGAAGGCCGAGTTCGCCGAGGTAAGAGATGGCACGTTGAGCGGACTCGAAAGGCATGATTAGCTGAATGAAAACCATCTTCTCGGAGCGCATCAGATCCATGGGAGGCAAGTTGTCTATGTACTCCATTTTCCATCAACCAAACACTGCTCTGTGCTTTCTTCCAATAATGGAATTCGACGGAGGAAGGGAAGGACTGCCTAGATCTCCAGATCTGATGATGATACAAACAGAGAGTCGTTCTCTCTCTCAAATGTGTATATGTGTGGGTTGCTCTCTCTCTCTCTCTCTCTCTCTCTCTATGTGTGTGTGTGTATCGCTTTAGTTTTTTCAATGGCTCGCTTTCAGTTTTCCATGGGCAACTGCCATTGGAATAGATAGCATTCACGTCCTTTTTATCGTGGAGTTGGAATAGTTGAACTTTGAGGAAGAAATACGCTACAAATTAAAATAAAAATGGTCAATTGAAATAAATAAAAAAATAATAATAACCAAAATAAAATAGATGAAGGTGGAGATGCGAATTTTATATGGGGATTTTTTTTTAAGGTCCTTACTATTAAAATTTTATAGCATAAAAGATATTTAATAATATTGGGTAAACTATCAATAGGTCTTACTTTGGAGACTTATTATCCATTAAGTCCTATTGATAAATTTATTAAGTGATAAAGATAAATTTATCAGTCTTTTATTTTTATGAATAAATTTATAGTGATAAATTTATCAGTCTCTTTGTTTTTATGAATAAATTTTTAGTGATAAATTTATCACTCTCTTATTTTTATAGTGTTAAATTTATTAGTTAGGACCTGTAGATAAATAAGTCTAATTAATAGGACTAATTGGTAAGTACCCCTTTAATATTTTCATAATGTCTAAGATTCATCAACATTAATTCAGAGAAAATTCGATTCAGATAATTTCTCTGGACACATCACAGAGAAAATTCTAAATTTCTCTGAGTTTTTGTGAATTTCTCTAGACTGGAAGGGAATTTTCTCTGACTTTTTGTGAATTTCTCTGGTTTGGAGGGTAATTTCTCTGGACTGAGAGAATTTCTCTAGGGCAGTTTATCAAATCAATAGAATAGCAGATTCAACTCTACTTATTTTGTCATAGAGAAAATCTCAACAGACAAATTCTGAGATTTTTTAGAGAATTTCTCTGGATATTTTAGAGAAATTTTCTGACCTTCCCACTCTCCAGAGAAATTTTAGAAATTTCTCTGGCCTTCCCTCTCTCCAGAGAAATTCCTCCTTCTATTTACACAATAATCACAGACACAAACCAGAGAAATTTAGTGCACTCCAGAGAAATTTACTCAACCCCAAAAAAAATCCTTTCTCCGTGAAACCAGAGAAAATTCAAGTCCTTTACCAGAGAAAATTCAAATCCTTTACTAAAGAAAATTCAAAATCTTGTACCAGAGAAAATTCTAAATCCTTTACCAATCAAATCCTTTATCAGTTGAATAGAAGATGAAGAATGAAAAGTGTAATATATTTACTAATAGTACACAACCAAAGTAAAGTGTCACCAGAGAAAATTCTCTTCTCTTCAGAGAAAATTAAATTTCTCTGAATAAAATTGTTTGTTTCTATAGAATCCTTTCTATGTGAAACTAGAGAAAATTTAAATCCGTTGCTAGAGAAATTTGACCCATTTATCTTAACAATATTTGCCGCAAAGTGATTCAATCAAACCATAGTTTCCAGAGAGAGTCTCTATAGACTCGTCACTCCCAAAACCTCACATCACAGCTCTGTTCTGGCAACAATGGCAATTTCAGATTCCAAGAAACCAAAACGCAGTCAAGACCTTGAGCTCTTGAAATCCGACGTCGTTTCCTTCGCCTCCTCAATCGGCCTCTCTTCTTCTCTCCCAAGCTCCTCCGGCGGCTTTGACCATTCCGATTTTCACAAAACCGGCCATCTCAAACCTAACAAAAAATTGCAGCCAAACAAGTCCTTAAAGCAACTGTCACGACCTAAACCCGCCCCTATGGGTTTAGCATCGTAACCGGCCAGTAATCCGTGATTACCGAAGGCCTACTTAACAGTAATGACAGTAATACATAGTAAAGGGGCTGGCGGAAGCCAAAACAGTAAATAAAAGATGTTCAATGAACTGTGACAGTCTGAATGCAAAAAGATTTTTTATAAGCATGCCACATAGATAACCAAAACATATGTACATGCGACATAAACACAAACATCCATGTCAGGGACCAAATCCCTAACTAACTGTACAGTCAAGTCTTAACATTTATTACAGAATAGAGGCAAAAATGGGAAATCTAAAACACCCCAAAACAGCCTTGGTTTGACGCACTCGGAACCTCGAGGTGAGGCACAATGGTTGGCTTTGACAAAATAGGAGCTTAGTCTGACGCTCCTAGCTTCGGTCCAGTGCTTGGACACCTACATATATATATATATATATATATAAACAGTGAGCTAAAGCCCAGTGAATAACAATTATGTAAAGAGATTAAGAATGAATGTCCTTTCAGTAATTAAACAGTCATATCAGTCACTTAGAAACCATAGCAGTCATATGTGGTACATCCCATAGCAAAACAGTACAGTAGGTCTTAATAGACCGAACAGTCAGTTGATGGCCATCATAACAGTAAACAGTAGTAGTTCCAAACATGGGAACCGACAGAGATCTCTGTGACAGTAGCAGTAATAGTACAGTAACAGTAAATTGCTATGGATGCCACGAATACAGTTTACAAATAGGACAAACATTCATTCATTAAACAATAACATTTCAGTAAGCAAAACAGTTGATCATTCAGAAAATAATCATAATTGAACATATCTTTACAACATTGTTACTCACAGAGCACTAGGCTATAGACAAGCTACCGAGCGTCCTCGAATGTCAACCCTACAGTTGCAGAACAAACATACACTCGGGATTAATAACTTAGCCCCTAATTATACTTTGTGTGGTTCTATAACATTATCCTCATTAAGATGTCTTAAACTTGGCCTAGGAATGCCTAGGATTGAATGAGGATGCAAAAATATACTATAAAACACTTTTCAGAATTTTTCAGAAAACAGGGGTCTCGCTCGAGCGTGGCTTTCTACGCTCGAGCGTGGCTTTTTATACTCGAGCGAGCTGTCCAAAACAGAGGGATTGCTCGAGCGTGGACTTCCTCGCTCGAGCGGTCTGTAAAAATGCAAAAAGTGCTGGATGTTGAAAATCTCCGCTCGACGCTCGCTCGATGCTCGCTCAGGCGTGAGACGCATCATTCGCTCGAGCGTAGGTCTCGTCGCTCGAGTGTACGTCTGCGTGCACCAAAAATCAGAGAGCTTGCAATCTACGCTCGAGCCAGCATTCCTTCGCTCAAGCGGAGCTCTGAACAAAAGATGGTCGCTCGAGCGTGGAAGCCAAAATCTGGAATTTCCAAATTTACCTCCCAAGCTCAAACCAAGCATTCAACACATCAAAACTCAACCTTTTGGGCCAATTTTCTGGAAAACACTTGAAAACTCATAGTATAACATGTCTTTGAAAATTAATTTGTAAAATCAAGCCCAAAGGTAAGCCAATTTGAACACAAATTCAAAGAAACTTGAAGAATAATGCAAGAATATTACATGCAAGTGTTCTAATGAATTCCAATGCTCCAAAACATAACTAAATGCAAGATTAAATTCAAAACCAAAGTGAATTCATGGACCACAACCAAAATGTGGACATGCAAGTGGAAATTCATGAAGAACAACCTTAAAATCCAAGAATATGTACATGCATGCATGAATTAGCTACTCAAATCAACTCTTTAAGCCATATCTTGGCTCTAATCACCAAATTTCCATGAAACATGCGAGAAATAACTTAAATTCACAATTAAGAAGATGAATTCTCTACCTTATGTCTAGAATTCTAGATGTGGAAGCTCAAATATGCAAATTCCCTTCAATTCCTCTAAGTTTCAAGCCAATCTAGGTGAACTCAACTTCTTTCCTCTCACTCTCCTCTCACCCACGGTTTGGTCTTCAAAAGATGAGCAAATGATATGAAACTAAGCTCTAAACAATGTTTAACAAAGTGGCCCACTACAATGGCAAGAAGGTAATAAACTCAAGCTATTATAATTTAACATTATTTAATCTAATTTAATCATTCCAAATCAAATTTCAATTAAATCTACCATAAAATCACATAAATTCTAATTAACACATAACACTAATCAATTTCTGATTCGGCTGCCGATAAGGCCTTCAATTTGCAGTTCGAAATTAAAACATGAACAGATTCATTCAGAAATCAAACAGATAGAAATGCATTTAAAAACATACACTCCTACAATCAATTCAGGATTTCATTCTAATCAGTTACTTATCATGCTCAATCACAGTTTAACACTAATCAGAGATGAGGGTTGTCACAGCAACCCAACTCCAAATGCGAAGCAAAACCAGAGCTCAACAAGAAGAGGAAACAACAATGAACGGCCTAAACCTAGGATTTTTCAACTGGTCGATAATTCGAGAGGGTTTGATAAGCTTAAGAACCTTCTGAAGCTTCTATTGATAAAATCGAGCTCGCTGGGCGTATGGCACGTCAATGAGGCTGAATTGGAGGAGAAAGTGATATCGAAGAAGAAGGTTGAGTTTGGGGATTTGGAGGAGTGGAAGAGAGCAACAGGAGAGACACACAGAGAGCGTGAGATATATATATCAAATTTCTCTATGATAGATGGGAGGGACCTTAAACATTAAAAAATAATATTGTGGATCTCTTCCATTACTAAAAATGGAAGAGAGACTTTACACTAATTTCCTCATTTTATATTGCTCTTGGTTGGTTTTTTTTTTTTTCTTTTTTTTTTAATGACTTGCATTTAACAATGATTTACCCTTTCACTTTTTATATAGTAGTGTATAAAAGTGACTAATTGAGCATTAATTTGATGATATATAGAACATAATCAAAAGTGACTAATTGAGCGTTAATTCAATGATATATAAAACACAAATCATGACATTCTAAATTAAACTGTCAAGTGAATGGAGTGTTTTGAGAAGTTGGTAAAAAATTAATTTTTTGATTTTTTAAACTTTTTTGGTGGTTTTTTTAGCAAAAAAGTTGAATTTTTTGATATCTTTTTTTTGTGATTTTTTTTAGAGAACTAGATAATATTTTTTTTTTGTGATTTTTTTGAGAGAACTTGATAAAAAATAAAAAAATAACTGACTTTTTTTTTTTTATCAAGTTCCCAAATTACTCCTCAGTTATATGATTGTTTGACCTTGTCAATTGTTTCACCTTTTTATCAATTTAGTCAAGTGTTATATATTTAATTAAATTGTTTTTTTTTTTTAATTGCAATTGAGGTCAACATCAGACCAAATTGTGAAAATAGAGACCTAACTCACTCGAATCAGACTAATGCAAAAGTCAAAATTTTAGGTTCAAAGGGGCCACCATGCTTAAACTAAACGGGCTTGTAGAGCTTAGCTCAATGTGAATTAAGATTCAAGGTGTATTTTTGTTTCATGATTTTTTACTAATTCTCAAAATGGAGAAATTTTTTGGTGCAAATAGAGTAAGTGTCATGTGGTACCTTTTTCTTCTCTTATTAGTTGAGAAAGTGTGGGTTACATTTATATATTGAGTAATGAGGAGATAACATAAGAGGCCGTAATATTTATGATCAATTGAAGGCATCATGTGACATGTTATATGATACGCTATCTCTACCCAAGAATTTTTCATCAAAATGGCTCAATAGGCCTCCTCTCACGAGGCAAGGGGTCAATCCCACAAGCTGGTCGAGCTTCAAACCATAGGCTTAGGCATGTCCTCATTTGGGTTAGGCCACAAGCATGTGGCCTAATGATAATCCTTAGTTGTATCCCTTTTGAACGTAAGTTATCGCCTTCCTTTGCATCTTCATTTATGGTAATTATGTTATTTTTTTTATTTCTTAAATATATATATATATATATCATATTGGGATTTGGGGATGCTGTTGCGTAGCCCACGCAGCAACATCTGTTATGCGGCAGAATGGGTCTATTTTGGGATTTATTTTGATAATTCAAACCGTTCATATTTTAAAATACATCAAGTAAAACAAGCTTGCAAAAAAGTTAATCGGATATCGTTTGCCCATTCATCCACTCACATTTGTATTCATTTTAATACTTTAAATCACAATTATTATTTATTTTTGTAAATACAAATGTGAGTGGATGAATGGGCAAACGATATCTGATTAATTTGATTTTTTTGCAGGTATATTTTACTTGATGTATTTTAAAATGTGAACGGTTTGAATTATCAGAATGAGCCCCGAAATGGGCCCATTTTGCCGCACAATAGATGCTAACAGCATCCTTAATTCCATATCATTGTGGGCTGTTTTGGTAAGAAAGTTAAAAGTTGGTTTTTTAATTTTTTTTGCCTTTTTTTGAAAAAACTTGTAAAAAATACGAGAGATGATGTGATCTAAAATGAGTTAAAAGTTAGAAAATGGTTTTTAATTATCTTTCCAAAATAAACCTGTATATATGTATGCAATTTTTTGTTATGCATGACTAAACTATTTTTAATTTATTATTACTCAACTTATGCTTAACAAGTGTTATTCCTATCATTTCATAAATATAGTCATTTATAATTTTATTTTTCTTAATCGTACCGAAATCTATCTAAGCATTCTTATTTTAATTACATTTATTTTATACACATTTTGTTTCTTAATGACTTATAAAAATACCCACATAATTTTATTTATGACATTTTATGGTCAACTTCAACAAGTAACATAATACAACTATTGCATTTAATATTTACTTGTATTCTAAACTCTCTGGCTTAGACTTTCATAAAAAATAAAGAAAAATGTTAGGGATCATGAAATTTTTTTCATGAAAATGATCATGAAAAATTTGTGATCCTTAGATTACTTTGATTAGTGTGTGGTATTTTATTGTAAGTGTAATCCAAAGGTCACAAATCTTTCATGACCATTTTCATGAAAGACTTTTCATGATACCTAGCATTGCTGATAAATAAAATCACCTCTGTATTTTCAGAGTTTACTGCTGAAAAATTTAACACATTGAGACAAGAAAATGGTTTTACTAGCACCGCCAGATTTTTATTTTTTATTTTTATTTATTTTCTATTTTGGCAACACTGGGTCCATTTATGATGTTGACATTACAAGTTTTATAATATGAGATTTAATCTTAACAGACCACAAAATACAAAATATTATCATCTATATTTTATAATATTTTTGAGACTTCTATTTTAACTTTTCTCACAAAGTTTGGACCAATTGGAATGACTACGCTCGCCTAGTGACAATATTTTTTTGGAATACTTAAAAAAAGAAGAAGAAGCATATTCTACGCATTCAATTTTAGGTACATCTACGCAGCAAGCACTCTGAAGTGGTAGAAAAGTGGCAAGCATTACTAAAAACAAACAGGCAAAAGCTTGAAAAGCAAAATCACTTACTTACCTTTTTTTTTTTTTTTTTTTTTTACTATTTTATATTGATTATTTTATCAACAATGTTAGGTAGTTCAAAATTTTGTGATTCAAATGGCTCAAATCACTCAAAACGACGTCGTTTTGAATGTAAATGAGTGTAAAACGACGTCGTTTTGACAATTTTGAGCCATTTGAGCCACACAATTTTGAACTACCAAACATTTTTCTTATTTTATTTAAATATAATTATTATAAAACAATAAAAATAAATCATATCTTACCTGGAGATAATTATTATAAAATTAATAAATATATATTTTGCTCTCGAATTTTAATAACAACTGAATTTTGTCACTTGTTATAAAGAGTTTGAAATGGTTGTGAATTTATTATTATTATTTTATAAAATTGCATGCCATTAAGAATCTATAGTAAATTTAAGTTTTGAGTATATAAATTTGATCATGCAATTGAACACATTTCTGGTCTGTGTTAACATATTAAAAATAGTAATAATTGTTATTATATGTCTCTATCTATTAAAATTAGGAATATAAAATTGTATTTAATACTTTTTCATTATATAAAATGTATCTATAATAGACTTAACATTAAAATCCCAAATAACATTTTTCAACATATATACTCAAATAATTAATTAGAGGTCATGTCTCAATACAAGAAGATAACATAATTTAAATTGTACATAAAATTAACAGATTATGATTGATCATTTTTCAATATGAACACATATATAACACTACCTGATAACTACACTAAATAGGTCGAGTTAATGTTGAACCTGCATAACACGAAATCGACACGAATAATCCATTAAACAAAAAAAATAGTTACACATATGTTAGCAAAAATTAGGTTTAAGCCAAATTGGCAGAAGTGATTCGACAGGGAAAACTAATTTTCACAAATAGCAAATTAATCAAAGTGTTGTGGTTGGTGTCCTATGCCTTGACAGATTCAAAGACTTCTTTGGAGGTTGTAATGTGAAGAAACAAGTACAAACAAACTGAAAATTTGATTAATAACACTTAAACTTGTAACTTAATTATAAGAACTAAATTACAAGCTTCATAGCATCGACAGGTCCTAATTGAGTTACGGATACTGAACTATTGATAATCTACTCCTAAGTACAAGAACTACCCCTAGATAGGCTACACTACTCTTAGATTTCACAAGTGTTATGAATTTGAGTGAAAAGTCTTTTCTCTCTTCGAATTTCCAGCTCTCATATGGCTTCACTGGCCATGTCATGTTGCCACATGTCCATTGGTTGGTAACTTCCACTTATCCATGATCCCATGATCTCTCTTACCCTGCGACTGTCACTACTGAACTGTTGCAACTGCTCCCTTACTTCTAAGCCTTCACACTTTACCAATCATCAACTTCCTCTGTCGATCCAATGTTCCTTTATGTTGTCACATATTCCTTATCACTTTGAGCCTTAGATTGACTAAGTAAAGCTCCTTATTTTGTACATGTTCCTTTTTGCGAGCAACCCACTAAGTCCATGATTTAGGGGTTGTTTGAGATGTTCTAAATAAGTGTACTTTTTGACTTTTCATAAAATATGGGTTGGGTTTGAAGTGATGTGGTAGAGAGGTGATGTGACTTAAATAAGATGATGTGACTTAAATAAGATAGTGACTTTTTGACTTTTTTAAAACACCCCAAACAAGGCTTTAGTCTAATAACTGCTCCACCACTTGGATCATCCAATGCACATGACCAACTCTTTTTATGTCATCTGTCCCTTTGACTGATGGAAGACTTTCATTCTTTATCATACGTCACCCTTTGGTTGATCTACGTATCGACATGAATTTAACAAAAATAGATGCAAACAACATTTTAATATTATTTTTATTAAAAGATGACATGACATTTTTTAATCTTTTATATAATCCATTTAACTTATTAAAAAATCGTAAAATAAGATTTTAAAATTAATAAAGGTTTGTTTTTAATTGAGAACATATGTAATTTTTGTCTACTATTTGAGATAATCTTGTAAAATATTATATAGGAGTATGATCCTTGTAAATTAAAAATTAAATTTAATTAAAATTAAATATTTTTATGAATAATTGTGATTCAATATATTGGTTTCATTAGATCAACTTGTAGTGAATAGTTTTAATTTTTTTTAATTTTAATTAATGTTAAATTTTTTTAATATAACATATTAACAAATATAAGTTAAATACGGACGGAAAACGTCATGATACAATCATGCAAAATAAGTGCGTTCTCAAACATTGCTATTCCAAGCATTAATTACAATAGCGGCAACTGTACACACTCAGAATAACAACCCACACATCACATGACATGTGCGTTCTCAAACATTGTTATTCCAAGCATTAATTACAGGGCAAATTACACCAATAGTCTCTATAATTTGACATTTGTGTCACTTTGATCCCTAATTTTTCAATTGTGATATATTTGACCTTGAATTTTGAATCTTGTTTCAAATAAGGACAATTGAATATATAATTAGATTTTTCAAAGACAAAATTGTCAATTTGATAAAATATAAACTAATTTGACAAAAATAAATGTCAAACAAATATTTTTGAATTTTAAAAAATTATTTCTATTAATTAAAAAAAAATTATGTAAAATTGATAAATCTTTTAGACATTTATTTATTTTTTTTACCAAATTAATTTTTATTATGTATTTGGATGATGATCATGTAAAATTAATTTAAAAAAATTAATCATGTAATTTTATTAATTTTACATAATTTTATCATTGGTGGATAAAAATAATTTTAAAAAAATTAAAAATATTTTTTTGACATTTATTTTGGTCAAATTAATTCATATTTTATCAAATTGACAATTTTACCCTTAAAAAATTTAATGATATTTTCAATTGTGCTTATTTAGAACAAAATTTAAAATTTAAAGTTAAATATATCACAATTAAAAATTCAAGAACTAAAATGACACAAGCCCCAAACTATAGAGACTATTAGTGTAATTAACCCTTAATTACAATAGCGCCAACTGTACACACTCGGAACCCGCACATCCAACATGTTTTTTTTTTTTTGAACGATGATCCAATAACATGTTTAATTTCGTGAGTTCAGATCGTCCCAGTCTCTCTGGCCTTCGAATCATCTGGCCGTCGAATCATTTATATTTCAAAATTTATTAAATAAAAATTAAATTAATCGGATATTAAAAATTACATATTTGGATCAACGAACTAAAAATTATTTTTTTAAAAAATTTAATAAATAATTATTTGAACACATGCTTTCTGATATTCAATTAACTTGAGTTTTTATAAATATGATATATTCAATAAATCTTAAAATATGAATGCTTCGAATTATCAAAATTGGGTTAAAAAATGAGCCTAATGATCTAACAAGTAAGGAGACAAAGAGAGGATCCTAATTCCACTCAGAATCCTCCCCTTACTCTCTCTCCTTGCTGGGCCATTGGGCACAATTTCGATGATCCGAACCGTTTATATTTTAAGATTTATTGAGTATATCATACTTGTAAAAAATCAAGTTGATCGGATATCAGAAACTATGTGTTTGGATCATTGAACTAAAAACTATTTTTTTAAAAACTTTAATAAATAGTTTTCCGAACACATGTTTTCTGATATCTAATTAACTTGAGTTTTTATAGGTATGATATACTCAATAAATCTTAAAATGTGAATGATTTGGATCATCGAAATTGGGTTAAAAAATGAGCCTAATGACCCAACAAGTAGGGAGATAAGGATCCTCTCATTGCCTTCCTACTTGCTGGGCTATTGGGCCCAATTTCGATAATTCGAACCGTTCACATTTTAAGATTTATTGAGTATATCATACCTAAAAAAACTTAAGTTAATCGGATATCAGAAAGTATGTGTTCGGAAAACTATTTATTAAATTTAAAAAAAAAAATTTTTAGTTCGATGATCCAAACAATTAGTTTCTCATATCCGATCAGTTTGATTTTTTACAAGTATAATATATTCAACAAATCTTAAAATATAAACGGTTCGGATTATCAAAATTGGACCCAATGGCCTAGCAAATAAGGAGGCAAGGAGAAAGAACAATGATAGGATCCTCATTCTAGATAGAGGAAGCAAAACTCTCTATTCAATTTACCTCCCTACTCCATCTTTTAAAAATAGTCATATGTCCTCAGTGGTTGTAAATTAAAATACAACTATTAACACTATTAATTATAGATGTAAAATGATTATAATACTCCCAAATTTTATATTTTTTGTTATTTTCTTTCTCTCTCATCTCTCATACACATAATTTATAATATCCAGTATTAATTCAATTAAACCACAAATAATTATAAATTCTTAATTATTTATTGTAATTATTAATTTTTTAATCTAATTTTAATTTAATTATATTTTAAATCACAATTAATTCTAAATTCTTAATTATTTATTGTAATTATTAATTTTTTAATCTAATTTTAATTTAATTATATTTTAAATCACAATTAATTCTAAATTCTTAATTATTTATTATAATTTCTAATGTTAATCTAATTTTAATTTTTAATCACATTTTAGATCAATTCTTAATTATTGTTTATTTTATATTTTATTTAATTATATTTTAAATCAATTCTTAATTATATTTTAATTGACATATTAATTTAATTTTAGGTTTGGAGAAAATGGGAGTAAAATTGTCCTTTTATTATATTAATTTCATTCTAATATAAGGAAAATGAAGTTTCTAATGCGAAAGGATGTAAGAGCTCCATATGCGCAACCTCAATTTCTTATTTTTTCAATTTAAATCAAATATAGAAAATTGAGTCTGGATCCCCTCCTTGCAACTCCTCCTTGTAATCCTCCTTACAACGGCTGAGATCAGCTGTTGCAATATCCAACAGTCATAAAAAAATAAATAAATAAAATAAAGAAATTGAAATCAGCCGTTGGATGTTGCAACAGCTGATCTCAGCCGTTGCAAGGAGGATTGCAATGAGGAGTTGCAAGGAGGGATCCCAACTCTAGAAAATTTATGTGTCTCACATGATCATTTCCTAAAATTAAATATAGAAACATGGTTTGTTGACATTCCAATTTATTTTTCCATCTTCTAAAACTTCTACCTAAAATTTTTCATTCTTTAAAATAAATTAAACAAAAATCAATTCAAATTGTTTTGTTTGGTTGATTTGGAGCTCCAACATCTCATACTAAATTTGTGAATTTTTAAATTAAAAATAATTAAAAATATATATATATATATATATATTATAATTTATCATTTTCTATCATGATTTAGGAAATGAAAGATGAATAAGATCCTTCTTATGTACTTTTTCTCTAACTAATTCTTTCTTCTATCCAAAAATCATGGGCATCATATATTATACATTCTCCAAGTTATTCACGCCATCCTCATCTTATAAATATTACATTCATGCAATGATGTAATTCATTATTTTTTTTCTATCTTTATCAGGCAATTGGAGGTTAGTTTATATTTAGTTTCTTGCATCCTTTAAAAAGACTCGTTCATCATTTAAGTTCAATTTATTTTTTATTTTACTTTTGACTATTTTTTGTTTTTTCATTTCATATTTTGTGTATCATTTTTCCCTCTACTCTCTACTGACCATTGTTTATTTATGTTTCTTATAACTATTTTTTGTTAGAAAATATTATTTCACTAGAATTTTTATGTAAATTTTACTCCAAAATGATGTTATAGTATTATTTGTATAATAAAAAAAATGTTAGTGGACTCTTTATTATAAAATAATAGATTAAAATCCAACCAAATTATTATTAATAATTTTTTTTATTGATTTTCTATTTATATATCACTACTCAATTTTTATTTTTTTATTTTAATATTTTGTGGTATCATAGTATGTGTTAATTAGCATTAGTGTAGAATATTACTTCAAAAGTTTCTAATAATTTTTCCTTTCCCAATGAAGTTACGGCCATAATTACAATATTATAAATATATATATATGTTATATTTAATTTATTTTTTCAAAACTATTAAATATGCATAAATATGTACATTTTATTATAAAATAAAAAATTACTAATGATGTATATTTACCTGTTTAAAAAAAAAAAAAGTTTACTGCACTTGTTTGGAGTGTTCTAAAAAAGTATACTTTTTATTTTTTTATCTTTCATATCATTTCTCTATTTTTCTGCATATTTTTTTGTAAAAAGTTAAAAAGTACACTTATTTAGATCATTTCAAACAACTTCACACCGGTGCCCTTTGGTTTGTTTAAGATGTGAGTTGATTTTTTAATTTTTTAGTTATTTTAATTTGGAGTTAAAAAGTGTTGTTTGGTATAAATTTTTTTATTTTTTAACTTTTGTAAGAGTAAAATTAAAATGATTATGATTTAAATGTGACATTTTATTTTATTAACTTTTTAATTTAATTTAATTTAATTTATTTAATTTAATTTATTTTTACAGCAGTGATTGGGGCCCCGAAACAGAGAGCCCCGAATGCCCCTAAAAAAAAAAACAAGGCATAAGGAAAAAAAAAGAAAAGAAAAGAAAAATGCTCAAAACGACGTCGTTTTAGACATTAAGAGTATTAGGGGCAGTTTTTTTTGGACAAAAAACATTTCTGTTATTTTTAATACTAAAACAGCCTTTTACCCCTACCATCTGGCATGCAAACGAGTGCAAAATGTCTTCACTCCCATTCATACATCCTCCCCCATCTGATCACTTTCCTTCCCATCCCTCTTCCCACGGCCTCTGTTAAACTTTTCTCTTTTGCAGTGACCACCGCCCTACTCCTTTACCACCGACCGCCGCCATATTCCTCATCCATCCTCTCTCCTTGAAGCATCAATAAAGGCCTCACCATAGACCGGCGCCATATATTTTGGTTTATGGATATGGGTAAATTTTTGAAGGAAAAAGTAGGTAGAACTTATATTTTACACACATTTTTTTTCTTTTTTTTCTTTCAAATTCCTACCTAATTTCATAAATCAAATACAGTCTTAAAATTATATGAAAGATCAATACATTTGAAATGGGTTTACATCCGCCATATCCATGAAAACCTAGAAAGGAGTGTATTGGTTATAATTATTCAATTTACACTTGGAACATTTTAATAGTAGTCTGAATCTGAAGCCAATAGTAAATTACAATGGAACATAAGGGGTTTAGATCATTTACATAATATTTAAAAGAATTCTGAGCATTTTAATAACCATTTGTCCATTTTGGGGCTACTCTGAGAGGGTGGGTGATGGAGGATGGGTTCTCTGATGATCACCGAAGATACAGAAAGAGGGAAGGCAGAGAAGTTGGGGGCAAAAGGGAAGGGAAGAGATTGCATAAGGACGGGTGTAAATTTCGAGAACGGGTGTACTGATTGACATAAATCTAATATGGTTTAGATCGATTATCTCATAAAATTTTAAAAATATTCTTGCTTCTTACATTTCACGCTACTTGATCATCTCATAAAATTTTAAAAATATTTTTACATGTTGCGATCGATTTATTGAATTATAAAAATTTAAATATTTCATTTCAATTTTTTTTTGTCGCGTCGCCTTAAAAATAAAGAGCTAAGAAGATGAGTGTGAGATAGAAAGAGAAACAAAAAAAAAAGGGGTAAATTACACTGACATCCTTGAGGTTTATGTTTATTACAGTTTTTTCCTCACCTTTTGGAAATTACATCTTCCCATGAGGTTTAAAGTTTCATTATAGATTTTCCCCTCAGCAATCTAATTTTTTTAAATACCAATTTTGTCCTCACTAGATAAATTACATTGACACCCCTCACATTTTAAAAATTATAATCGTCTCCCATAAGGTTTAAAGTAGCATTACTAACTCGGTTAATATTAGTTGAAAAAAAAAATTTATTGGAAAAAAAATTATTTGAAAAAAAAAATTATTTGAAAAAAAAAACTTGTTAGTAAAATTTTTAAAGTTTTGTTTAAAAACTAATGTAAGCGCATGTTTTGAATTTACATTTTTTTCTTAAATTTACAAACTCAGACAACCATTTATAAACCAAAAAAAATTATCAAATAAGTTTTTATGACAGTGTTTTCAAATTTTGTAAATATAAATTGAAAATTGAAAATTGAAAATTGAAAACAAAATGGTTGCTAAACAGGTTTCAGATGGTAAAAATATCATAAAATTAGCAAATAATTAAATAAATTACCAACGTAAGAAATGACTTTATCAAAAAATTCTTAGGTTATGTATGGTTTGATTTTTAGACATTTTTTTAAATTAAAAATTAATTTGGTTATGAAATAAAAAATAAAAAATAATTATCATTTTTATATAATTTTTATCTTTTGAGTGGTTAGAAATAATTTTTTACAAATTAAATTGAAATAGCCATACGTATGTATATAACCTATCTAAAAGTTAAAATGATAATTATTTTTTACCCTTAAATGATAATTATTTTTTATTTTTTATTTCTTAACCAAATTAATTTTTAATTTTTTAAAAAAAATTCTAAAAATCAAACCATGCATAACCTAAGAATCTTTTGATAAGTCATTTCTTACGTTTGTAACTTATTTAATTATTTATTAATTTTACAATATTTTTACCATCTGAGGCATGTTTGGTAACCATTTCATTTTCAGCTTTCAATTTATATTTACAAAATTTTTAAAAACTGTCATAAAAACTTGTTTGATAATTTTTTTTGATTTATAAATGGTTGTCTCAGTTTGTAAATTTGGAAAAAAAAACGTAAATTCAAAAAATGAGTTTACGTTGGTTTTTAAACAAAAATTTAAAAAATTTACTAACAAATTTTTTTTTCAAATAATTTTTTTTCCAATGAATTTTTTTTCCAATTAATACTAACCGATGGGGCAATTGGTAATGCTACTTTAAACCTTGGGGAGGGGATTGTAATTTTTAAAATGTGAGGGGTGTCAATGTAATTTACCCAATGAGGGCAAAATTAGTATTTAAAAAAATTAAATTGCTGAAAGGGGAAATCTGTAATGAAACTTTAAACCTCAAGAAAGAGATGTAATTTCCAAAAGGTGAGGGGGAGAACTGTAATAAATATAAACCTCAAGGGGTGTCAGTGTAATTTACCCAAAAAAAATAAGATTGTTGTATCACTTGATAAATTATGGTAGGATGAATTATAATTACGAATTTCGTACATAATGTAATTATACTTAACCGAAATTATAATTTTTGTAATTTTTTAAAATTCATTTATTTTAATTTTATCAAATGAATTATTATATATCTATTTGTCATATAATATTTAGGACAAAACATTAATAACAACAAAACAAAATTAAAATAAAAATTGTGTAACTCTGGCCATGTTTGGGATGTTATCTTTTTGATTAAAAGTCAAGAAATTAAAGAGTGCTAAAATGTGTTTGGCATGTAAAAAATAAATAAAAATAAATAATAATAATAATAATTAAGTTAAGAAATTTTTGTACTAGTTTGAAAAGATCAAACAATTCTTGTGAGTATAAAACAAAAATTTGACATCACTTATTCGCATTACCCATACAATTAAAAAAATCATTGATGTTGTTGTTTATGTATCAAAATATTTTATTTAAAAGCAAGTAAAAACAACTACTCCGTAGAATAGCGGTTAAGATTAGGTGTCGATCCACATGGACTAAAAATGAAAAAATTAATTTAAAAATTTAGGATTTTTACAGAGTTGTTGTGAATTTTTGGAGTGAAAATTAGACTACTAAATTAAACTATTAATTAAGTGACATGAAATGAGAAAAATATCTTAAAATTTCGAATTCACCACTGATCATATAATTGGGAGTTGTATTAATTTGTTGAAAATATTTAATTTGGATACTATCATGTATCTTGGCCTAAATACTTTGTAAAAATAATTTTTGCTTAATAAAATTCAAAAGCAGAAACTATCTTCACTTAGCATGGACTCTCTTACTAAATTACACTAAACTATTTTGAAGTACGACCTGTCTTACCTGGCATGACTTGTTTAACAATTTTATTACACAAATACTTAAACTCATTTGTATAACGAATATTACATAAAAACATTTATTGTACAAACAAATCTTCTACCGTTATACAAAGTATCCTAATTAAATCAAAATCACATAATTAAATATAATCCACCACAATTACTTGACCATGATTTCATCTCAACCCTAAGACAAGAAAGTTAATTCCACACACCCATAAATTTACCACTCTGTAAAATATATGTTCTAAACACGTTCACTCTCCCTTTCTTTCTTTCTTTCTTTCTTCTTTGAGCTCCACCCCTAAGTCTCCGAGCTCGAAATCTTCTTTTATAGGCAGAGTACCTACAAAAGACAAACAATAAAATATAATACATATATATATATATATATATATCTATACCTATTATATAAAAGGACGCAAGTAGACATATGAATTGAATCCAACACTATGTTATTGATCTAATGTTGAGTCTTTCAACAATACTCCCATGTGGCAACTTACATTCCCGAAATTGTCCACTAACTAATAGATAATTGCAATCCCACCTCTGTTGCCCACATCTCTATCTCTATTCAAATAGGCAGATGATGTGTTTGCTTATGATCTATCAAAGTGTCACATGAGATGCACCACAAGCCATAACCGTTGGAGTAGCCAACCACAAGTTGCCATGTCTATATCCTAGAACATTCCTCTGTTCAGTCAATCGGTGCACCACCTACAGAGTTGTTGGCTTACAGCAACATCTACCCCAACAAACACGATACAAACTTTCTTGTCACAAATCTTTTTCCTACTCTAAGCACAAATCTTTTGGGCCAATCCCTCTTTCAACAATTGTTACAGAGTTTCAATTGAGAGAAAAGCATTTTGCTTTCTCTTTCTCCCTTCTGGTATGTACCTTATTTGTTCATTTTTCTAAATTAAGTTTCATTCCCTTAATTTCTTAATCCATTTTTGCATCAATAAATGGAATATACGTTGTGGTTAAAATTTTTTGTTTCCTCTCTAGTTGAGACGCAACAATCACATTCTTTAGTAATGTTTTGGAGAGAGTGATTCTCAATTCATTGACCCAATTGATCGAAGCATGCCAGGTATTCACTAAAATTCCTTATAATGCAGTTCGTTCTCGGTGGATGGACTGGACCGATCCAAGCTCCTCAAGCTCACGTCCGAGTGGTAAAGCCCACTAGATGACCTGCAAGTAAGTTCAATGGGAGAACGGGGTAGTCCCCCAACGAACCCTCCGACGGGCAAGTTAGCGAGTAGGGAGAAGAGATAAAGTGTGTAGAGAGAGATTGGAGATAGAAAGCTTAACCTTCTTCTTGTCTTTGATGCTTGCTTATATCCTTTGGTAATCATTTCACTGTCCCTTCCGACGTGCCCACCTCGCCGAAAGCCTGTGCTGTAGCTTACCTTGTTCAGGGTAAGGGGGCGCTATTCCGACGGGGAGGTGTTGTCGTAATAAATGCTGTGATGGGTTGCATTAATGGTGATGTATTGTGGCAATAACTTTGCAGATCTTTGTCTGCTGATGTGGCCTGTCCTACACCTGCCATATGTCCGAATGCCATTGGCCTTTCACGCCCAGTTGGCCTCCAGCTGTCGTGGACTTTACCAACCGGGTTATGCAACGGGGTCCCAATGGTGGGCTTGGATTTGTTCACTGTGGGCTGTGGCCTTTATGGGCCTATCCATGTCAGTAGTCCCCCATTCCCAAGTGCAGCTTCAGTCCAACGAAGGGAATAGCAATGAGGAAGATGTGCCCGACCGTCAGGGGGGGTCGAGTTAGTGGACCGAGCATGAAAGGGTCTGACCGTAGAGGGTGACCGAGCGGCAGGACCAACCATGATGCGTGCCGACCGTGAGGGGAGTCGAGTGGGAGGGCCGACCGTGAGGGGTGCCAACCGCGAGGGGAGTCGAGTGGGAGGGCCGATCGTGAGGAGTGCCGACCGCGAGGGGTTAGGGGCGGGGCTCGAGAGGCGGCGTGTCACGTGATGATTTGAAGTGGAAAAGACAGGGTAAGGGGAGGAGACAGTGCATAGTGGTCGAACACGTGGCAACATCTTGGGGGGGAAGTTGGGCGTTGGAGCAGAAATGAAACGATAGGTCATTATGGGTGTTGAAAAGGCAGTTTTGGCGGATGATTTGAAAAGTTTTGAAACTGGCGAAAATTAATTGGGATTCTTGGAATACGGGCAAATCGTGGGCTTTTGGCATCATTCGATTCACCTACTTGTTTACAAAGAACCAAAACATTCCAACTCTTACTACATTTGTTGCTCACGATACACCTTTGCAACACTTCTTCAATTTTCTTGCACCTGCAGCGGAAGCGATTCGCAAACATACCCTAGAAATGGCACAAGAAGGAGCTGCGAATGTGAGGGTGGACCCACTTGGAGACGATGATGCAGAGGAGCTAGCGGCGTAGTATAGGTCAGAAAGGGTGGGGGAGTCGGTGGTACGATCCCATGGTTCCACCATGATAGCAGCGCCAAAGCCAATCAGCCAAGTGGAACCAGATCACTGGCATACGAAGGCTGACAAATCCACGATTACGGCGGCGGAGTTGGAGGTTATCCGTGAAAAATACCAGATCCCTGTGGAAGTGGAGTTATCGCTGCCGACATCAACGGAGAGGCCGTCTGGCGCCGGGCCAGGGGAGTTTTCCCTCTATGAGGAATCTCTAAAGGGTGGACTGAGGTTGCCACTATCGCAAATAGTGGTGGACGTGCTCAACCGTCTGGAGGTAGCACCAGGGCAACTAATGCCAAATGCATGGAAGATTTTGCTGGCCTGCGCAAGTGCCTGGCCAAAGGCGAACGACGGGGAGGCCATGACAGTGGACAAATTCTTCGCGTGCTACAAGGCCTCGGGGCAGCAAGAGACTTGGGTGACTCTTCAGGCAGCAGCTGGGAAAGGGTTGGTGGCGGGGCTGCTCTCGTCGATCAAGGGGTGGAGACCACAGTGGTTCTACGTGGGTGCCAGTAGAGGAGTTGGAGTGCGCACCATTTGGAAGGTGCCCACCAGGTCGATGGAGCCAAAATTGGGGGCAGAAGCAGAGGAGAAGGTGAAAAAAGTAAAGGAGTGGAGGGAGAGGGAAAAAGCCAAGTAGGACGAGCTTGTTCACCTGTCCGCACTATTTAAGGCAGGGTTGGGTCCACAGCCGATCGGTGGGGACCTCGACCGAGCGGAGTTGGAAGCAAGAAGAAAAGCTCAAGAGGCAGAGGATCAGGCCATCCTTGCCAAGGCCCAAAAATTCAAAGAGTCCCAGGCTGATCGACCACCACAACCAGTGGCAAGGGAGAGGATTCGCCCTCGCTTCAAACCCTTGGGAGAGAAAAACTTAGGTGAGTTTGTGCCACGACCGCTCCCAAAGGACCCTTTGAAGGAGAGGTCTTTGAAGGAGATGGAGGCATTGAGGGTGAGAAAGAAGAAGAAGAGGGTGGGGCAGAGTGAAGAAGAGCGTGCCCAGAAGAGGAGGAAGGGAGTGAGGGCAAAAGAGGCCAGTCTGGGCAAGCAGGTGAAGGGTGGGGAAGTGGAGGAGACCCCATGAAGGGTAATCGCCCCTGAGGTAGTGGACATCGCCTCAGAGGTTAGAGAAGTCGTGCCAATGGTGGCGGCGATCGGTGTAGGGGTGGAGAGGAGCGCCTCTGAATCAAGGAGGGAGGAACAACCCTAGGGGGATCCTGCACCCCAGGAAGGGGGAATCAGCCTAAGCACAACAATTTATCATGCTCGTGCGGTGGCCGGACGGTTGGAGGGAGAGGAAGGCCCAGCTAGGGCAGGAGCAGAGCGCCTGGTGAGGATCGTGGAAGAGGCAGCCCTACGCTCGGCATCCAGATTCAACGAGGCAGACCTGCTGAAGGGGTTGTGCTCCACTCAAATGGAGGTGACTACCTTAGCAGGGGCCCTCTTGAGGAAGGCGGGGGCTGCCAAACTTAAGACAGAGGAAGCCAAGGCTCAGCTTGCAAAATTGAAGGAGGAGAGCGCTAGTTGGAAGAGTGCCCACACTGACCTGCAAGTGGCCAAGTCAGAGCTGGAGAGCACACGCCGCTAGGTTGTGTCACTCGAGTTCCAAATGGCCAGCGAGCGGAAGAAGTTGGCAGAGGCCCAAGCAGCTTGTGTGGTCGCCGTCGAACGGCACGAAGAGGCGATGACCAATAATGAGGAGTTAGTGAGGCAGAAGGATGATGCAGACGCTAAGGTTGGCGTTCTGCAGAAGGAGTTGGAGGCCGAGCGGGGCAAGGCAGCGGAGGAGAGGGAGAAGCTTCAGAAGGAGTTGGAAGCAGAGAGGGCGGAAGCGATAGCGGAGAAGGAGGGCCTGAAGAAGGAGGTGGAGGAGGAGAAAGCGAAAGCTGCATCAGAAAGGGCGACCCTTCAAAAAGAGCTGGACCAAGAGAGGGCGAAAGCAGCTTCTGAGAGGGCGGCTTATCCCGATCTGTGTATCGCGGCGGTGGAGCAATTCAAAGGGTCTGCCGAATTTCAGATGGCAGTTGACGCCGTGTAGACGCGCCCTTGGGCTTCACTCTACAGTTCGGACTCCCTTTTGTTGTTGCGGTTCTTAATCTGAACCAAAGAGTCCAAATCTGGCAAATCGTTTTGAGAAACAGATTTTTGAAAAGAAGTGCCAAACATGGACTGCTTTGCTAGATACAGAGTCGCCACCTAAATATTTTTAAAATGGGAAATTTAGGAAACCCTGACTTGGTGCCGAAGGCCACGTGTCCGTCATCACCAAATGTCTTGGCTCGGGAGCTTGGGTACGATCGGGGAAGGTCAGCTATGAGCACCCCCTTTCGCCCGGTCCGAAGACCAGCCTCTACTAACCGTGATATCCGATTTTGAAAACGTTATGTATTCTTAATCCGGTTATTAGCCTAGAATTACTATGTTATGCGTACAGCAAAACAAGTATAGACTAGATTGCCTAATTTGGAAATAAGCATTGCATATCCGTTTGTTTTGAAAAGCGCTTTGGAATTTGCTACTCGCAAGTAGGCTAAAACACGGATTTCAACGAGTTTTTCCAACTCAAACAATCCAACCTTCACCCGCAGGCAATCAGGCAGTTTATCTCACATAAGCACTTAGCCCCATGGTAATCATGCTGTCATGTTAACATTCACACGCATGCGAGATGCTAAAGCATAAATACTTACATCGTACTCCGTGCCAAAACAATAAACTAGTTAGCAAATGTGTATGCCCTAGTTCATGTTAGAGTGACTAATGCATCGCATACAGAGATGCAGTTCAGAGTAGGCTCGGCTAACCTACACATGGCATGTGGAATGCTGCAAATAACACGTATTCGATTTGGAATTGAAGTACAATGCAGTTAGCGTGATGTACCGAGCCCGGTGCATGTAAACAAATGCATGGATGCACGCATGCATTGCATAAGGTATGCTAATTTAAATATGCCCTAATCTACCATCGTAAGCAGGTAAATAAAAGGGAGAAAGAAGTGGGGGTTGGAAGACATGCACACACACACCCACACTTATTACAGATTTGCCCTCGCTCGGAGGGACCAAAAGAATAATACAGTCCGAATAATGAATCAAACATCCTAGCTAATTAATTATTACAGACCCTTAAATTAACAAAACAAATGCAGTAATAAGATGGCCACAGCCCCGCCTCGGAATGCGTGAATGATGCATGTTTGACTCGTCTCGCCCGGAAAACTCGCTGTCATAGCACTGTTGCCTCTGTTTTCACTGCCTTGCTTCTCTGAAGACTGCCAAAGTCCCAGGGTATACTCTCTGAATGTTGGGGAATACCACCGGCTAGAAGGAATGGTCACCAGCCATGGAAAAAGGTCACCGGCCTCTGATGAAGTTATCGGCCAAAAATCCCTGGCCGGTCGGCACTATATGTAGCCGACCGGCCAAAACTTCCTGCAGAACCTGCAATTGACAGCAGCAGAGGGCAAGCAGTGTATGGCATGGAATTTTAAGCAAATGTGTGCATGAACACACTCCCTATCATGCAATGGACTCAAGGGAGCATGGCCCTCGATTCTCAGACCACCAATCGCGCATTTCAATGCGTGATGGCCCAAGAAACCAAGTATGCACTTTGATTTCAAATGAGATGCACATCAAACAAACAAGTGAAACCCAACCTCTATCATACTCAATTCCAGAGGCAAGGCATGTATGCTCATGCAATGCAACCTAGGCATGTTAACTAAGTATGCAACATGGGCATGCAAGCAAGTAATGCACAATGCATGTTAGGCACACAACCTAAGCGAGCAAGTATGCAAGATATGGAATAACAATGGGAGTGACAAGCATACAAGATGTGATCTAAGCATGCAAGTGTGCAAGGCATGCATCATGTTAGGCAACCTAAACATACAACAACACACAGGTATGCAACAACACACAAGGTAAGCATGCATCAACATACAAAGGATGGTCTTACACTAACTTGGACAGCCCTCTACTAGGTCCAAAATAGTGGCCACAATGATGCAAGTGAGGCAACAAAATACATGGAATGCATGCACAATGCATTAACCAAGCTTAAGGCACAAAAATGCAACTCTACCAAAGCATGGCAAGGGATGCAAGATGGCATATAAGCATATGAATTTCAGTACCAAAATATGATGCTAAACAGCCCCGAAACATGGAGATATGGCACCCGATGCATGAGATGAACCCCGAAATGCAAAACTAGGCACATGGAATGACTTACAGCTATACAAGGCGTGCATTATTGGACTATGAAGCATGAAGACAGAATCTAGGCAGTCCCAAAACATGGACTTTTCCAGTTCTGAGCATGGCCAAAAAGTGCTAACAAGATGGACTAAATTAGCATGCGAATTTGACTAGCTAACATGGTTTACATGGCAAGTGTATGATGCACATGGAATCTGACCAAACCATCAAAAATCAGTGAATAAACCATGCTAAAATATGCCCAAATAACCACTGAAATGAAGCCAACACATGCAAGAATGATGAGCTCCTTTAGAGGGCTATACAAGAGGTTATTAAGCACATACATGATGGACATTCAACAAGGCCAAACCAGCTCTGGAAATGGCCTATAGGGGTCCTAAAACCCACTGAAAAATGCCTGAACTAATCTCAAGAGGTGTGCAAATGAGGGCTCCTTTGAAGGGCCAAACATGCTAGTAAACAAGACAACAAAGGAGAGGATCACCCCTCTCCTTCTTAGGACCTCAAAACACCACCCCCACCACTGAAATCCCTCAAGATTTCAGTGGTGGGAGGGCCAATACAAGGTGGTCCCGAAGCTCACAAAAAATGCACAAAAATGAGGCCAAACAAGGCCTAAGAGGGGTCAAACAACCCCAAACACCAAAGTGGTCTTAATGAAAGATCTTAAGCATGCAAATACAAGATTTTTTTATGTTATACACAAAGCTCAAAACAGAAAGCAAGATAGGCTAAAAACTTGCGCAAGATTGGGGAATCTAAAGTAAAAAGATTACCCTTGAAGAACCTTTGATGAACAGCCGGTGCAGCCACTCTCCTCTGATCAAAAACAGCCCAAAAACTCAAGAATCAACCCTCTAAGCCCCTCAAGGTTGAAGCAAGGTGTAATAGTGTGTGCCTTGGTGCAAAACTATGGTAAAAATGCACTTTTAGGCCACAAAACACACACAAGGGAGGAGAGAGAGGGAAAATATAGAGAGAGAATGTATAGGGCAGATATATATATCTGTATATATCTGGTTTTTTGGTTCAAAAACTCTAACCCTAAGCAATGGAGAAGAAGAGCTCTTATATAGACAAAGAAAAGGCTCTAAGCTTCCCAAGGAAGCTAAATGAAAAGGGGCAAAGGGTGAAAATGGTCCAAGGCTTCTTGGAGAAGCTAAAACAGTTGGCCAAGCTTCTCCAAGAAGCTTGGCCAAAGGGTTCAAGCTTCTAGAAGCAAAAGGGGGGTCAAAAGGCTCAAAAGGGTGCAAAATAGCCACATATATGCATGGGGGGTCGGGTCTGTGCATTCCAGCTGGCACAGCTAGCATGTACCAAGCCTGGAGGGTGCAAAGGGTGCAAACCGGCCAGAAAATGAGGTCGTCGGCCAAAATTAATTGCCGGTCGGCACAATAAATTTCCGGTCGGCTAAATAGAGTGCCGATGGGTGGCTGATGAGGTCAAAAAGTGCCGGTGGATGTCCAGATTGAAGCCCCGGAAGTTAGCTTTCCAATGGAACAAACCTTGCATTAAAATTCCTTCTGTGGAAAAAGTTATGCCCTTTTTGGTGAAGCCGCGCAGACTCGATCCAACCGGGATGATGCCCAACTTCAACTAATCATACCTCCCCCACCCGGACTTGGTTTTGAGAGATTCTTGAGTGCAAAATGAAGCCCCCGAAGTCTTCTTTCCAATGGTTATGGCCTCATAGCTTAACTCCAAGTGTATAGATAGATGAGCTTGATTTAGCGAGGACTGCTCGACTCTCTTCTACCCGGATTCATGTCGAACCTCTTCTCCAACTTGTTTTCTCCCCTCTTCTCCTCTTCTCTTCAACTTCAAACCCCGAAGTAAGGTGTTTTGAAAGATTTTTCAAAGATTTCATCTCTCTTTCATTCATCTCCACTTTGTCCTTGCTCGATTTATCGAAAAGCGCACCATTTACCGAAATGCGAGCGTCGGAACATCGTGGGAATTTTATTTCAAAAATGTTTTGAAAGAGAGGGTTTTAAGGTCTCAAAACCATCCAAAATAATTTTGGTTCAAAATGGGGTGTGAAGTTGAGATTCGCCTTTCTCCTTGCCGAAGAAACTGAACCTGCGCCCTGCACACCTTCCAACACAGAGCAAACCATTAGTCGCGCCCAAGTCTTAAGGGCAGTCAAAAATGGGGTGTCCACACGCCGCTGTTGCCAGCAATATGGCTAGGCAAGAAGCTGGGGGGGCGGGCCCATCAAGGACGACTGTTGGGGACAGAACCGAAGCAGAAGTTATTGAGAGCTTCCAGCAGTCGGACTTCTATAAGCACGAAATGGCTGAGTATTGGGACAGTGGCTGGAAGATGTTCAAACGCAGAGCTGAAGAGCTGTTCCCAAACTTGGACCTGAGTAGTGTGACAATTGGCGAAGATGATGTGGCCCAAACCCCCCTTGATGAGGGCATTGAAGAGGGAGATCTTGCTTCCAGTGAAGAGGAGTGACTGGGGAAGATCTTGTTTATTATTTTGATTTTTTATTATTATTATATATATATATATATATATATTTTGAAATGATGTAATGAACGTGTGTATACATTTGTGAATGAATAAAATGTCAACTGCATTTTCAGTCGACTGCTTTTACTTGTGTATGAATCATTCAGGAACTTCTTGACACAAGGTGGAATTGGAGTTGTAAAAATTCAATTATGGGGTAAAGTTGGACTCGTATAACAACTCAATGCAAAATAAAATTGGACTTGTATAAAACTCAATGCAGAGTAAAATTGGACTTGTATAAAACTCAATGCAGAGTAAAATTGGGTATGTATAAAACTCAATGCAGAGTAAAATTAGACTTGTATAAAACTCAATGCAGAGTAAAATTGGATGTGTATAAAACTCAATGCAGAGTGGTTTGTTGAAGTCATGCTTGGTGGTTTATTAAACATGGGAGAACATTTGTGGAATTTGACTAAGTAAAGAGCCGTGTAAAAACTGAGCCCTGGAATTGCGACTAAGTATGTTACTTTAGACTTTAACGGAGTTTCTTTGGTGCTTCAAGGAGCTCAATCTGGACCGGGAGTGGTGGCATTCCGTCTGGTTGAGACCTGTTATGCTCGGTCTAGCTGAGGATTGGTTTGGCCGAGTGCATGGATGAAGTTCTGGGTGCTTGGTCTGGGCGAGACTTGGAGTGCTCGGTTTGGCAGAGGTTCTTGGATGCTCGGTCTGACTGGGGCTTTTGGGTGCTCAGTCTGTCTGAGGCTTTGAGTGCTCAGTCTGGCTGAGGCCTTGAGTGTTCAGTCTGGCTGAGGCTTTGAGTGCTCAGTCTGGTTGAGGCTTTTGGACGCTCAGTCTGGCTGAGGCTTTGAGTGCTCAGTCTGGCTGAGGCTTTTGGATGCTCAGTCTGGCTGAGGCTTTGAGTGCTCAGTCTGGCTGAGGCTTTGAGTGCTCAGTTTGGCTGAGGCTTTGGATGCTTAGTCTGGCTGAGGCTTTGAGTGCTCAGTCTGGCGGAGGCCTTGAGTGCTCAGTCTGGCTGAGGCTTTGAGTGCTCAGTCTGGCGGAGGCCTTGAGTGCTCAGTCTGGCTGAGGCTTTGAGTGCTCAGTCTGGCTGAGGCTTTGGATGCTCAGTCTGGCTGAGGCTTTGAGTGCTCAGTCTGGCGGAGGCCTTGAGTTACTGTTACCAAAACATCATTGAGACACCATATAGATGATTGGGATATATAAATGTCAAAAAGTTACATTGCACAAAAAGGATGACAAGAATGTTCAAGCGTGTGACTTTCCGAAAAGAAAATACAATAACTGATCAACACAAAAGTAGTAGTTTATTGATAGTAACGTTTCAGTGTTCGGCGTTGCAGGGGTGCGAGAGGTCTCGACCCTCCAGATCCTGAAGCCGGTAAGTGCCTGGACGTGGTCTGGCTTTCACAATATAAGGTCCCTCCCATTTGGCTGCCAATTTACCCTCAGTCAGATTCTTGGTGGCAAGGGTTGCTTCTCTCAAGACTAGGTCCCCAACAGCAAACTCCCTTGGTCGGACTTTGCGGTTGTAATGTGTTCTCATTTTCTGTTAGTATGAGGCCAATCTGACGCAGTGGTCTCCCTGAGTTCTTCAATTAGGTCTAGGTCTGCCCGACGGAGTTCTTCGGTGAGTGCTGGATTTGGATGTAAAACCCTGGGGGTAGGCAGACCGATTTCCACCGGAATAACCGCCTCGGCGCCGTATGTTAGACGAAAAGGGGTTTCCCCAGTGGGAGTCCGAGCGGTGGTGCGGTAAGCCCATAACACATTCGGTAGTTCCTCAGCCCAAAGTCCCTTAGCAGCTTCAAGCTTAGTTTTGATGATCTTCAGCAGAGAGCGGTTGGTGACCTCAACTTGGCCGTTGGCTTGGGGATGACCGGGGGAAGAGAAACATGGTTGAATCTGGAGGTCGGCGCAGAACTTCCTGTACTTGGCGTTGTCAAATTGTTTGTCGTTGTCTGAGACAATGGCCTGAGGGACGCCGAATCTGCAAACAATTGATTGCCAGATGAATTTGGTTGTGTTCCGTTCGGTGATGGTTACGAGGGGTTCTGCCTCTACCTACTTGGTGAAGTAATCAATGGCGACAATCGCGAACTTGGTCTGGCCTCGACCGGTGGGAAGTGGACCAACTAGGTCGATCCCCCATTTGGCGAACGGGTAGGGGCTGCAGAGTGTGATAAGCTCAGTGGGAGGAGCATGGGGGATGTTGGCAAAGCGCTGACACTTGTCGCATTTAAGCACAAAATCAGTGACATCTTGATTGAGAGTCGGCCAGAAATAACCAGTACGGAGTATTTTGTGGGCTAAAGATCTGCCGCCCGAATGGTTGCCACAAATTTCCTCATGGATTTCTTGCATTACATAGGTTGCTTGGGCCGAGTTGAGGCATCGCAGATATGGTCGTGAAAAGCCACGTTTGTACAAGACGCCACTGACCAGAATGTAGTTGGACGACCGAGCCCTGACCTTGGCGGCCTGCTGTTGGTCATCTGGGGGTTCTCCTGTTGTCAAAAATATGATGATGTCGGATGCCCAGGGGATGGGTTCATTTTGGAGGAACTGCACTTCTGGGAGGTCGGGCGAGATGGCTGGGTGGGCTAGGTATTCGAGGCGAACTCCATGGTTGAGGTCGGGCTGGTCTGCAGAGGCCAGCTGAGCCATCTCGTCTGCCTTGGAGTTTTTCGCCCGAGGTATGTGTTTGATGTGGAAGGTATTGAAGAGGCGAACAAGAGGGAGTGCTAGATCCCTGTAAGCCCGCATTGTGTCCTCCTTGGTGTCAAATTCCCCCGTGATCTAGCCGACGATGAGCTGGGAGTCACTGAACACTCGAATGTGGCTGATACCGATGTCCTTGGCAAGGCGGAGTCCTGCTACCAATGGTGATGGGGATATCTATGGAGCCGATGGAGGTCACCCGGTCGCCAGTGAAACCAACCAAAGGGTTTGGAGGGGAGACAGACTTTCCTCCCTGATCTTGAGCTGGCGGAAGCAGTTGAGGAATATGATGTCTGAAGAGCTTCCATTGTCGATGAGAACTCGTCTGACCTTATAGTTGGAGAGGATGGCAGAAATGACGAGAGGATCATCATGAGGATAACGGATGCCTGTACAGTCGGCGTCCGTGAAGGTGATGGGCTCTGTCCACTGCTTGGGCTGTTTGGAGGGTCGGTCTACCGTGGTGACTGCCTTGTCTGAGCCCTGTCTTATTTTTCTGAGTTCTGCCTTCTGAGCCGAGAGAGATGGTCCGCCGCAAGCAAGTCCACCTGAAATGACTCTAATTTCACCAACGAGTGGGGGTGGATTACCTTGTGGCCGAGGTTGTTGCGGAAGTCGATCATGGCCTTGATTCGGTTGGGCTGGCTGCCGGGGTGGGGTGCGTCGGCGATTGTCTCTGTGGGGTTCGGTTCTTTGCCTCTGCTGAGGGCGGGTGTCCGTGAACCGGCTTAGACGCCCCTGCCGTATTAGGGTCTCCACCTGATCCTTGAGGTTGATGCAGTCATCAGTGTTATGGCCATGGTCCTGGTGGAAACGGCAATATTTTGACTGGTCTTTCCGGTTAGAAGGGTTCCGTGGAGGTGGAGGCCATTTGAGGGGGTAGTCCCGTTGGATCTGGTGGAGAACTTGTTCCATGGGAGAATTAAGGGGTGTGTACCGCTCGAACCGACCGGGCGGTCAGGTAGGTGCCGACCGGTCAGCGCGGGGAGAACGGGCTGTATAGTAGGGTGTTAGGCTGTTATACTGGGTGTTTCTAGGGTCTGGGTCTTTTCTCTTTTCTCGGGGAGGCGGGTTTTTAGCTATTGGATCCTGCCGAGCGGCTAGTAAATCTTCGGCATTCATGTATTTTTGGGCTTTGGAGAGTAGGGCTACCATTGAGGTCGGGGGGTTTTTAGAGAGGGAGAAAAGGAAATCGGATGACCGCAGACCGGCCACGAAAGCCGTGAGGATGACTTTGTCATCGTTTTCTGCCACTTGCAAGGCTTCAGTGTTGAAGCGAGTGACAAAGCTGCGCAGTGATTCTCCCTCGGTCTGACGAATGTTGAGGAACTGGGTGGCCGGGCGTCGTTGGCGCTGGGCTCCAATAAAATGGCTCAGGAAAGAATCACTGAGATGTTGAAAAGTGGAGACAGAGTCTGGTGGCAACTGGCTGAACCACAGTCGAGCTGACCCCTTCAGTGTCACGGGAAAAGCTCGGCACATGATCTCGTCAGGGAAAGCATGGAGGATCATGAAGGTGCGATAGGTCTCCAGATGGTCGACCGGCTCCGTCGTTCCGTCGAAGGAGTCGATGGTGGGCATTTTGAATTTGGGGGGCAGAGGCTTGTCTCGGATGGAGGCAACAAATGGTGAGTTTGCCGTAGTGGAGGGCTTGTGCTGGATGTTCTGCATAACCCCTTGGAGCTGGAGTTTCATGGCGCGGAGTTCAGCGTCCCAAAGGGGAATGTTGCCGCCACCAGAGGGAGACAGGTGTTGGACGCTGTTGGCTTCTCCCTCGGGGGTTGGTGCTACGATCGATGGGTGTGGGGGTGGGGGTGGTGGATTTATATGTGGGTGAGGAGGTTGCAAACCTCCTAAGTTAGGTGGATTGGGTTGTGGAACAGTGTGGCTCGGAGTTCGTTCTGGATTGGGTGGAATATCTGGAGGTGGTGGTGGAGGAATGGGGAGGTTCCTTTGGAGTAAAGCATTTATCAGGGCCTGATTTTGCTCGGCCATACGGTTAATGCTGTTGGTAAGCTCGATGAAATACTGAGGTGGGTTGTTCGGATTGGGTTGGTCGGTTTGATGGTCGGCAGCGTTATGGTGAGAAGCCATGGATCTAGTCGTGACCATGCACCTTGATGGGTAGGAGGGAAAGGTTGCTGGGACAGGGTCTCCGGCGACAATGAGCACAACTGGCGCACGGATAGGACACCTTCCTACAGACGGCACCAACTGATAATGCAGTTCGTTCCCGGTGGATGGACTGGACCGATCCAAGCTCCTCAAGCTCACGTCCGAGTGGTAAAACCCACTAGATGACCTGCAAGTAAGTTCAATTCCTATAAGAACGTTCCTTGTGTTTCTTCTTTTCCCCCTCTGCTTGTTTACTTTGTTTTTGGTAGAACTTGTTTACTACCTTATTTCGAACATGCCTTGATGAAATGCTATATTTCTTTTGGACCTTTTATTGATGTATTTGTGAGGTAATCATCATGCACTATTATGTTCAAAGTTCTAAATATATATATTGCTGATGAAAAGAAAAAAAAAATGATTTCTCACTTATAAAAAGGAGCCTCTTTGGAGTGAGGTTGTTAATTTTGGTTTAGGCTTGCTTTGAGTGTTTCCTAGATATTTGGACATCTTAGCTGCTCAATTGTTTGGTATTAGATACAAAAGCTAGAAAACCAAAAATATACTAAGGCTCACATTAGTTAGTGTGGATAGAATCCCTTTAAAACTAGATCATTTACTTTTTTAGTGACTCTTTGTTGGGACAAAACTAAAAACAGAACATAACCAATATGCTTATAATTAGGGTTTGGAGACTTCCAATTGGTGTTTTGATTGAATCTCGAGAGACTTCCATCACTTCTTCCCTGTTCCCGCCTTATAGGAACACACATTCCTGTCGACGAGAAAGGAAAAGAGGCACTCACTTTGGTGACAATCTCTTATGCTGTGTTTGGTTGGAGGATTTGAGGAGTGATTTGGAAAGGGAAATGGAAAAGATAGGTGAAATGTGAATAAAATACATCTAAATTTCATCTAGTTTCACACACCAAACACAGCGTTAAGGAAGGGGTCTAATCTGCATGTGGTGTTCTATGATTCACCTCCAAATAATGAGTAGGTAGTTCGATCCTTTTTATTTTTCTTTTCGTAGTAAATTGGTGGGGGCATGCGGAGCAATAGGTGAAATTACTATATACTGCAATCTACTTTATTTTTTTCATTTGAATTCCATACACTTGTCATCTGTTTGACAAATAATCTTTAGTTCTTTCTTTCTGCTTCTAAGCTTTTGTTGATAATTATACTCTTTGTTGAACACGTGTGTCTTGGTTATGTGTGTTATTTTGTAGTTTGTTATAATTTTTAAATTTATAATTTGTTCATACTATAGAGCCATAAAATAGATACAAGAGCAACCTCTAAAAAGTGAAGATTCATCAAACACACATTAATCTGATAATTAAATAATTTTTTTCCCCTCAAAAGTTAGGATTGATATCTTTATGTAATTTTGTGTAATTAAAAAGTACAATAAAATTTGGGGTGTTTGGGTTTGGAGTGATTGGGCTATCCATACAATTTTGGTTGGGTATAGAGCATGGTATTTCAAAGGACTACTTGGTCTTCAGCTAATATTTCCCATGACTCGACAATGCTATTGACTTGCAGCTAGACAAAAAATGTTTTCCTTTGGTAGTTGTATTATTGTTCATTACATATTTTTTGTCGCATGGTCATGAAGTAATTCAAATGCTTCAACACTTACTATTATTGCTTGATAATAGTTCAACATGTCTCCTGTGTGCACAATTATTCAAAATGTGATTGATTATATTGTTACTACTCAGGTCGCACAAAACTGCTATTTTTTCTCAAAATTGTCTGATTTGTTGTCTATATTATTAATCTGTTTGTGTCGCTTCCAACCAGAAAAAAGAAGCAATTGAAGATTTGTTTTGAAAAATTCTTAAAAATTCTTCTCTATGTTAAAAGTGCATAAAAATTTATTTCATAGTTTGTGGTGATTGGTTTTGGACAATTGAAGAATTCTAGACTGTAATAGTCTGAGGAATTTTTCCGTACTAATTTACTAGCTTACTGAATGAGTATACCTTTCTAATTTGCAGATCTTCTTGATACAGGGAACTCATGACCACTGGAGCATAACCATACGAGTATCCTTTGACAAAGTAAGAGCAGGAAAAGACAAACAAGAGAAAATAATCCTTCCAATTAACTAATCCACTGAGTATTTTTTTATTTTTTTTTAAGGACAAGGATTGATTTGTTTCCTGGTTCACAATTTCGTTAAATGTGAGATTATGGTTATGATTATTCAGTAGAAAAGAAGGAATATTGTGTATTTTGTGTTGAATATTTCTTTTTTTAAAAAATCATTACAATTTTGCTTGCCTTTATTATTTCTATCAATAATAATGCGACCCCACGCGCATAGCATGTAGGGATCCAATTAGTGAAGAGAGATAGATTGATAGGCGTGGTGAAGTTTTTCTCCCCCATTTATTATTTTGTTTGTTTTTTTTAAGTTTGTTTTATTATTATAATACTATGTATAATTATATAGTGTAATATATATACACACTTGTTGGATTTTATCCTCGACAGGTTTTTCTTTTATTTATTTATTTAATTATTTTTGGGATATAATATAAATTATATTAAAATATAATATGTACAACAATTTATATATAAATACTTAAAATATTTAAAAACACATAGAATCATTTATAAAATAATACAAATTAATGAATTAATAAAATATATTTTAGCAGACTAAATGTGTAACATTTAAGCTCTGATTACACCTCCCAATTTACATTTTGTTAGTCTTCGAGTAAAACAAACTAAAAAGAAAAGAAAAGAAAAGAAAATAAAATAAAATTTATCCATGCCATTTTCATATGGAATACGATTGTATTTAACGTATGCAACTAGCCTTTGAATCCTAAATTTACCTTATGGACGAGTTATAATCTCGTGAGTGTTTACAGTGAATATACCCACAAAATTTATTTTTTTTTATTTTTTATTTTTTATATAGAGTTTATGGAATCTCTACAATCGAAATGCTGGAAGCCACAAGAAGTAAAGATGAGAATAAATTATTTAAATATTTCAAATTTATAGACAAAGAGGTTTGACACAACAAATAAATATGTACAAATAACAGTATTTACAAATAAATAGATGTTTTCTTTTAAATTATTTTACTTTCTTTTCAATGAATATATATATATATATTTTTTTTCTTCTCTTGGTTCTAATAAAACTTATAATTAGATTTTAGTCTGGTCCATTATCAATTATATTAGCATGATGCAAAAAAATTAAGAATAAAATTAATGCAATTAAAACTACAAAGAATAGTTTACAATTATTTTTAATAAGAATAGTGTAGATAAATCATAATATCATAGCAAATTTTAATTTGTATTATGGCACATGAATAAGGAGCAAAAATGCTAAACAACAAACATTTTTTCAAGTTGATTAAAAATTTAACTTAAACTTGATATGTTGGATAGAATTGTAATATAATATGATTTTTTTTTTCTTTAATTGAGTTGCAGAACATTGGATTTGGAGAAATCAACCATGTGATTAGGTTTGTTTATTTTTAATTAAGTTGTTTTCTTTTTAATTGAGTTGCAGCTGAAAGTTTCTACGATTAAATGTTGAATGTCTAAAAGACCATGAAGGTAGGTTTTTTTTTTTTTTTAAAACAAAAAATCGAATATGGTATTTTCTTTTAGGTTTTGTAGGTACAAAACTCTTATTCTTAGAACCTCAAATTTGCAAAATATATCCTTTGAACAACTTATATTATTTGGCTCTTTTGCTTTAGTTCTTGGTAGTCATTGTTTTTTTGCAAAAACTAAGAATTAAAGGTATGTTTGATTAATTTACTTATTTAAAATCTCACAATAAAATTTACAAAACTTATTCAAGGTTGGTTTGGGAAGTGGGTTGATTTTTTAGCTATTTTAGCTTGAGGCTAAAATGTCTCGTTTGAGAAGAGTTTTTTTGATTTTTTTTGACTTTTGTGATAAAAAGAATGTAATGATTATAGGTTGGATGTGATGTTTTGTCTTATTAAACTAAAAAACTTATTTTATTTTTTTGTGATTATTTTAACCAAAAAAATCCAAATAACAACTTCCCAAACAAGCTCTCACTTTGTAATGGGTACTCGTTCGTGCGCCTTGCGCGTGACACTATCACTAGGGATGGCAATTTGAACCCGACCCGACGGGGACCCAACCCCCCGACCCCGAATTGAGCTGTTTTTTCCCGAAAAATACCCCCGACGGGCCGAGGATGGTATTTAAAAATAAATCTCCGATGATATTCGGGCCAGGGACGGGGATACATTTTCCAACCCCAGACTCAGCCCGGCCCCACTCCCGTCCCGTTCAGCCCCCCGATCCTGTTTATATATGTATAAATATATATGTGTGTGTTGTGTATTTATATATATATATGTGTGTGGGGGGGGTGTGTGTGTAGGGTTTGGTTGAGTTACAAACATAACACAAACACATCTGGCCTTTCTCTCTCTCTCTCACTCTCACTCTCACTCTCTCACACACAACCGCAGCTCCCTCATCGCTGGCTCCTTCTCTCGTTCTCACCGGCAGCTCCCTCACCGCCGGCTTCTTCTCTCGTTCTCACCGCCAACTCCTTATCTCCCTCTCACGGTATCTTCGTCTCTCTCTCACGGTATCTCCATCTCTCTCACGGATCTCCTTCTCTATCTCTCTCCCTCTCTCTCTTGTTTTTTGCTTTTGTTCTTCAGATTTGGAAAATGATGGAGATGAAGATGAAGATGTTGATGAAGATTTGTTGGTGATTAAAATGTTTTTTGATCTGTTAGAGCTCAGATGTTGTTTAATTTGTTAGATGTTTTTCGAGCTCAGATCTGTTAGATTTGTTAGATCTGTTGATGTTGTTGTTGATGAATTCGTTTTCTAGAGTTATTTTTTTAATTTTTTTTTTGGCCGGGGATTTTCGGGGTCTGGGAAACCCGATCCCCGTTAGAGGGCGGGGGCAGTAGTGGGTTCCCCGTCGGGGATCGAGGCTAGGGATGGGAGAATTTCCATCATCGGGGATGGGGAGGGTGATCCCCGGCCCCGCCTCGCCCCGTTGCCATTCCTAACTATCACCTTGGTCGGTTTTGTACGGTAAGGGATTGTCCCTTGGTTATCCCCAGATTCTCATAAGGTAAGGGATCCTTTGTCCATTCACACGTGTCTCCATAAACATGTGTGTTTGGCAGATTAAATTGGATGTGATTGTTAGTAAGAGGATGGTTAGTAAAGAGATTGTTAATGTAGGGATTGTTAGTGCGAGGATAAAGTAAAAGTATGTTTATTTTGATGATAGTATGAGAGATAGTTAGTGATGAGATTGTTAAATTATTTTTACATAAAATAAATAAATAAATAATTTTTATATTAAAAAATTAAAAACAAATATTAAAACAAACAGGTACACTTGGTAAAAAAAAAAATTAAGAAAATAATTTTTTTATATAAAATAGACTTAATTCCTTAATTATTTCTTTAATCCCACCCAAAAGCCAGCCAAGCTAATCCCCCTACTGAGGGGGATTACTTAGCCCTTTGGATTATCAATCTGCCCTCCCATTTCACTACCAAACATGCTGTGGGTGGGACCCACATTCATGGTAGTTTAATCCGGCCACTCAAGCCGTGAAACAAACATTGCCTCAGATAATCTGAACCCCCTAGCCCAAGGCTTTAGGTGAAGAGAGAGGGAAAGGAACGGCATCAAGTAAAAGAATGGAAATGAAAGGTTGCATACAGTCAAGGAAAAGGGAAAGGGAAAGGGAAAGGGAGGCCAATGATATGGAAGAGAGGAAGAGGAGAATGAGAAGGAAAGAGTCGTTAGAGAGCAGAAGAGAGGAAAGGTAGGCTTTGCGCACCAAAATGAGGAGATTATGAAAATTGTTTAGGGTTTTGTTCCAAAATTTGGGCGGGATTTTCAATTTTAGGGCAAAAATTTTGGTTAAAAAGTGATTTTGTTAAGTTTTCAAATTTTGCTGATTTTTTTAAAAAAAATTATAAATTAATTTGATAAAAATAAATATAAAAAACTTAAACAATATTTATAGCTAAACAATATTTTTAAGAAATAGTTAGTAGTAAGTTTAAACAATATTTATAGCTAAAATCATAACAAATAAGATTTACAATTTTTTTAAATATATGGGAAAATTGTTTAGTAAGGGTTTTAAAAATTATTACATATTAGTGAATTTTTTTATATAATTTTAATTATTAATATTGTAATATTTACTACCATTTGTAAAAAAAAATCCTGACAACACTATAATTTTTCCTAGTTATATAATATTTTAAAAAATTGGTTTTATATTGGGAAATTTGGCTATAAACCCTTCTTACCTTCCTTTTAATGTTAAAAAGACCAAGAAAAAAATTATACTTTGAAAACCCCCTCATAATTATAAAGTCTTGTATAAAGGACAAATTTATTATTTAAATATTTTATCAGACTATTATATGCTCAACCAAATCTTCCCTAATCACCATCTCAATCTCTCAAGTTTCGTCTGATACAACTATTGCTTATACATAGGTGATGACGCCATGGCTAGGGTTTCAAGTCATCGACGGCTGGGAAGGTCTCTCAGCCAAAAAGATCTATCAAAAAACCATGACGGCTACTCGAGTCAATCTTTTGCACTAACTGATGATGAAGCAAGAGATGGTCATTCTAGTAAAAATATGATTGAGAAGACAATTCAGGCAGTTTATATGCAGGAAAAGGCAGAGCATCCTTCTGGGGATGATGTGAATAATGGGCTATATGAAGCAATGCGGAAAGAACTTAGATATGTTGTTGATGAAATCAGGATGGAACTTGAACAAGCCATGGATAGAAAAACCTCTAATGGATTCTTTTGGAACTTGAACAAGCCATGGATAGAAAAACCTCTAATGGACTCTCTCTCAGACGACCTCTCTCCCAAAGAGAGAAAGAGAGATTGATTGTTGTTTTCAATTGGCTTTTTTTTTAAAAATTTTTTATTTGTTAATAGATCTAAGAGTAAAATTTGACTTTGGTTCGTTCATTTAGTACATATTTTATTTTTTTTAATAGTAAAATTTTACTCTGATTAAAAATATGTTGATTTGCTTAACGATATAAAATTTTATTTTAAATCATAGTAAACTTTACTCTGATTCAGAGTAAAATTGTACTTTCAAAGTAAAACTTTACTCTGATTCAAAGTAAAATTGTACTTTCAGAGTAAAATTTTACTTTGAATCAAAGTAAAGTTTATTCTGAATCAAAGTAAAATTTTACTTTGAAATACACTGTGAGGATGGCTTAATAGGAGAACTGATAAATATGAGGGTAGTATAGTAAAAGAAACAAGTTTTAAAATATTAAGGGGTTTTGAAAATACCTATATAATTCTTGTCCTTTTGAAAGATAAATTAAACAGTGCGGGGTCTATTACCAAATCCCTTTTTTATATTTTAATATTAATTAAAATAAGGTAATATATGATATGGTGATGATGGTAGGCATGTGTCCTCGCTCTTTCGAATACCACCATACACCCTTGCCAATATGTCCTCGTTTTTTCAGTAATATCAGTTGTCTTGTAAGTTAATAATTATTTATTAATCAATTATTATACCTATTTAATAATAAAATTTAAAATTTATTATTTTTAATTTGTATTTTCTAAATTTTATGTGGTGGTGGTGTGTGGGGGGAGGTGCAGGGGAGTGGTGAATGATGGTGTGGAGGTAAAAAAAGGGGTGCTGACAATGGTGTAATGATAGTGGTCGTAAAATGATGATGGTAATTATGGTAATAGTGGTAATAATTATGGAGGTGAATGGTTGTAGTAGTTGTAGTGGTGGTAATGACAATAAAATTGTGATGGTGGTGTTTATGGTAACGATGACAATGGTAATGATAGAGATGTAATGGTAGTGACAATGGAAACTGTGATGGTAGTAGTGAAATGATGGTGATCTTTACAATAACAATGACAAGGGTATTAAAGGTGATGGTAGCAGTAGTGGTGGCGTGATAATGGTGGTGGTGGGGTTGTGATGGTGACAATGACAGTGATGATGGTAGCAGTAATGATGGTGATGATCGTAGCAATGGTGAGGTTATAATAGTGTATGTTGACATTTGTGTATAAATATTTATAAATCAAATCAGCATTAAGTAATTATGTAATTTCATGTGAAAAGTTGTCATAATTTAGATAAGTTTTATCTACAAACTCAATTACAATTGGATTCAAATGGATAGGACAATCGGAACCGCTTCTTACACCAAGACCGTTAGTTTCTTCACCACCATCACCACCGTTATCATCATCGCCACTTCCTATCATCATCTCAACTCCACTACTATCACTATTTTACCACCACCGTTGTCACTCCCTATACCACCGTCGTTACTGCTATCACCCTACTACCACATCCACCTTTGATTTCAAAATTATCAAATTTTGAAATGAATAAAATATATTTTGTTAATAACATATTAGAGTGCAATGATAGTCTTATGGAAGATTAGTTTGGTCATCATTCGGTCTCTAAATAATTAGAAAAAGACTTGAGTTAATAAAGTTTTTTTAATTATGTTACATTGGTAAAAGCTTATAATAAGGGACTCTCAACAAAATCTTTATTAAATTAATCAATATAATTAAATAAATAAATAAAATCATAACTTAATTTATTGGTAATTTGACTTTGTCGTGACTATATATTGAATCCAGGCCAAATTAAATTTTTTCTGAATATTAAATTATTCAAAAAAATTTAAAATGATAATTTATTTATTTTTTAAATACTTATTAACAAATATTATAATTGGCCGCATTGTATACAAAATAAGAATTGGCATTAGAAATTGAATGACCATTTCATTGGCCACCAACAATTGATTTTTCAATTGATTGGATGGTTTGACCAAAACCAATCGATTTTACAATTGATTGCACATCTAAAAGTTTACAAAAGAATTGATTGAGAATTGGTTCTTCCAATTGATTTGTCAATTGATGACTTGGCCGCAATTAGTCAATTGGCGAATCGATTAGTTTCGCCAATTGATTGAAAGCATTGACTATCACCCATCGATTATACAATTGATTGGGTAAATTGACTAATAATCACTGTATTACTATTCCTGTAATTGATTGGGTAAATTGACTAATAATCACTGTATTACTATTCCTGTGATTTTTAATAATTTTTCGAGAAGTTATGCGACCCAACATTGTTGGTGTGAGAAGGCTTGCTAAAGTAGACTAATGGCTTTCATAGTTGAATCCACCATATTCTTTTTTTTTTTTTTATCTCTCTGATCTTCTAATCTGAAAACTAATCCAACTGCTGTAAAATCCAAGACAATTCCAAAATAATGACTTTGCACCAAAAATATTTTTACATTATTCAAAAATGTTTAATAATGAACTATTTTATATTACATAATTATATTTTATATCAATTCGTAAAAACTTATAATATCTTGTGATTTTTAACAATTTTATGAGTTGAATTATATAAATTTATATTCAACTTATACGTTTTTATTGAATGACTTATGTAAGTTTGTGAAACTTAAGTCATTTTATGAATTTTAAAAATTTTAAGAGTTAACTTATACGAATTTGTATTAATTACGTGTTTTTTCTGAAATCACTTACGTAAGTTCGTGAAAACTTAAGTGATTTTGTATTGCTCAAAACTTTTATGAGATAACTTATGGAAAATTTGTGTTAACTTATGCGTTTTTGTGAAATTACTTACGTGAATTCGTGAAAACTTATGTGATTTTGTGTTTCTTCAAAAATTATAAGAGACAACTAACGCGAAATTTGTGTTAACTTATACGTTTTTGTGAGATTACTTACGTGAATTTGTGAAAACTTATATGATTTTGTATTCTTCAAAACTTTTATGAGATAACTTACTTGAATTTGTGTTAGTTACGCATCTTTGTGAGATCACTTAAGTGAGTTTGTGAAAACTTACGTAATTTTGTATTGTTTAAAATTTTTATGAGATAATTTACGGGAAATTTGTGTTATTTTACGCGTTTTTATGAGATTACTTACATGAGTTCATGAAAACTTGCGTGATTTTGTGTTATTCAAAATTTTTATGAGATAACTTATTTGAATTTGTGTTATTTACGCGTTTTTGTGATATCACTTACATGAGTTCATGAAAACTTGCGTGATTTTGTGTTATTCAAAATTTTTATGAGATAACTTATTTGAATTTGTGTTATTTACGCGTTTTTGTGATATCACTTACATGAGTTCGTGAAAACTTACATGATTTTGTGTTGTTCAAAACTTTTGTAAGATAACTTATATGAAATTTGTGTTAACTTACACATTCTTGTAACATTATTTACACATGTTTGTAAAAACGTATGTGATTTTGTGTTATTCAAAATTTTATGAGATAACTTAAATTTGTGTTAGTTACCCATTTTTGTCAGATTACTTACGTGAGTTCGTGAAAACTTACGTGATTTTGTATTTTTCTAAACTTAGATGGATAACATATATGAATTTGTATTAACTTATACGCTTTTATGAGTTCACTTACGTGAATTCATGAAAACTAACGCGATTTTGTATTATTCAAAACTTTTATGAGATAACTTAGTTGAATTTATGTTAGTTACGCATTTTTTTGAGATTATTTACGTATAATTTTGATTATATAATAAAATCTATTATTTTAATATGATTTTCCTGTAAATTGACCCCGATTAATAGGTCAACAATGTATAACAATAAATACAAAAATATATAATTAAAACAAAAAAATACATAATAAAAGTACATATATCTTGCATACCATATGCAAGGTACACCCAAGAGTTTTCCTAAAATTATCACTAATTTCTAATTTTTTAAAAATTTTGTATTAATAATATACATTGCCAAAAAGTCCATAAAATAACATTATAACTATTATAACAACATTGTTCTCAAAGTCAATAGGTCATCCAAAATCAGGGCACAGACACATTAACATTATAACTAGTTAACTAGTCCACCATCCCATCTCAACATTGTTCTCAAATCCAAGTCTCCATCCAAAATGGTAAAGGGTTGAATTAAATTGAATTTTTGTCCTTATTATTATTATAGTTATGGTATTGTGAACTATTTTATTTAAATTTGTGAAAACAAATTATCTTACTTCTTGATTTCAACTTCGCAAGGCCCGCTTAGCAATTTTTTTTGAGTTTTTATTATTCTTGGATCTTGAATATTAAAGATATCATATAATTTTTGAGACTTATTTGATTAGCCCATACTTAATCATTTGGTTCATATTTAATTATGTAAATGGTGGGAACACCTTAAGTCTTTTAAAATTATTTTATTTTTTTAATTTCAGTTGGAGATTTATCGTAAATTATTAAATTTCGGTCATTTTGACCCAATTAATTCAATCACGACTCGTTTATAATCATCTATTATAATTGTTATTATTATGATTATTTTTATTATTTATTTCATTACTATAAGAGAGTTACGAATATTTATAATATATATCTTCAAATAATATATTTCAAACAATCATATTGTTTTATAAATTATGTTACAAAATTTGATAATGTTACTGTAATGTACTTTTAATTATATATATATATAGGTATTAAAAATAATAATAAAAAAGAAACAATTTTGAAAGCAACCCACGTGGGTCACTCTTTCTCCTCCCTCATTTCCTTTTTTTTCTTTTGTTTTTGGCAGACCACTTTTCCCCCTGTTTTCTTCTTTCTCTCTCTTTGGTCTCTCTGTCGGCAAACTCTCACTGTCTCAATTTTGTTTTCTTTTAACCTTCATCACACAAAACTTTCCATCCACCAAAATTCATAGATTTTTAGACCCTTATTCTTGAGGTCAATTTGATGGGCATCTCAGGAGGAGCATTTTGTCCGGTAGAAATCAAAATCTGACAACATCAAAAATTAGAATTTTTGCTTGTTTCCTCTTCTCACTTTTAAGGTAGGAATTTTCTTTAAGTTATATATATAGGACCTTGCTACATCCCCCTAAAAACACTCCCCCTAATCCCCTAATTTCCATATCAAGTAAAAAAAAAAAAAAAACAAGGAAACAGTTACCCAAAATGGAAATTAGGGGATTAGGGGGACAGTTTTTAGGGGTCCAAATCATTTTCCATATATATATTTGCAAGTCTATGATTATTTTGATATCGTTTGGAGTGTGAACTATGATTAATTTTTATGAGATTGTGTTTTGCTCAATGAGGGGTTTCCTCAAATCTTTTAATATATGAACTATGAGATTGTTTTGGGAGATTCATGAGCAAAAATAAAATAAAATGAGGAAACCCTAATTTTGTGAGAACCCTAGACTTAAAGAAGTTGAGGAAAACGTAGCATCGATGAAAAATATGAGTTGTGTGATAGTTGGAGTTTTAATTGCATAAAATCTTTCAAATAGAGAAACTCTGGCTGTGTTTTGTGCAACTTTGTAATCATAATTCTACCCCTCCGTTTGCATGTATTGTTAGTATGAAGTTTTGAAAATATGATTCCACCGCACATTTCAAAACATATTTCTTTTTCACATTTGGCAACTTTCTCTCTTTCTTGTTCTCCATTCTTAAAAGTAGAGGATTTTTGAATTTTGGGTCTACTCGGTCATCCTCCAGGACGTTCCCCCGGATGTCCGGCCGGTCGTCTGGCCAGTTGACCAGAACAGTGTAATTTTTTTTATTTTTTTTTGCAATCGCCAATCGCCAATCGCCAATCGCCACTTGTGATTTGAAAAAAAAAAAAGATATTTGTTTTTGATATTTTTTAAATATAGAAATTATTTTTTTAAGAGCAAAATGACAAATTCTTTTTTTTGAATTGAATGTTAAAAAGAGTTTGGTTATGAGTTGTGTGTTTGGTTTTAAGTTTTTTAATTAATTTTTAAAAACTCTTTTCAAAACTCATAACCAAACAACTTTTCTCATTTTATATATCACATCAAAAATTCAAAACTTTTTTCAAAACTCATAACCAAACAAATTTTCTTTTTTCAAATCATAATTCCAAAACTCACAAACTCAAAATACAATTCTATTCTCAAATCATAATTCTAAAACTCTACCAAACGTTACTTCTATTTTTCTTTTGTGAAAACCTAGATTTTGGAAATTTGGAGAAAAGTTGGGATTTCGTGAAATCATGAATTGTTGAGATCCATTTTTGAGAAATGATGAGAAAGTTGTTATATTTACCCTTGTTGTTGAAGTCTCTTATAAGAGAGAAATTGATATTGAGAAAATAGTGAATGATATGTTGTTATACTTATCTTGGAAGATGAAGATTGAGAATGGTGATTTTCATGTTGAGATTTATTTGGTTTAAAGAGAAAAGAAATGTATTTGTTGATATGTTTTTATCTATCTCTTGGAATATATATTGTATACATGTATATTGAGTAGATATGTGAAACTTGATCACAATGGAATATTGTGTGGATGAAATGAGAAAGTATTGAGAAATTTTGAAAAAGTCCAAGGCATTGATATAGATATATGTTGCATTGGCATTTCATTTCATGTTCATTGTTTTCTTTTGTTGACATTGTTATTTAACCATTTGGGGTAAATACGGTGGGAAATCCGATTAGGGGGTATAGTTTGAGAATTAAGTTGGCTTGAGTGTTCTTGGTGTAAGACTAGAAACACGCACATGGGTGCCGAAGCCCTCCGGTCAGAAGCCGATAAGGTAAGATTTGGTAGTGCTTAATACGCATACTTGTAGACACTAGCCCTAGGGATTTGCCTGAGTCGTATTTACCACCCCTTGTTGATATATGGAAATCATTGGATTGACTATATTTTCGAATGAGCATTGTGCATGAGATTTTCAAAAGAGAAAAATTATTTTGAGCATGGCATGGCATGTGCATCAATCTCATGAGACTGTATAAAATGTCTACACTTTGTTAAGAATTCTCTACTGGGCTTTGTGCTCATCCCTAGTAGATTTGTTGCAGGAAAAGTTGTTGTAATCCTACCAAAGTAGAGGCTTGGAGTATTGTTTTGGGAGCACGAGGCTCTTATTTCTTGTTGTTGTCATGTTGATAAGCCAAAGGGCTATATTTGTATTGGTTAGAAAGCCATTTACCTGTAATCAAGCTTAAGCCTCGGAACGTGTAGCCCATGGGGGCATTATTTTGTGTTTTAATTTCTATTGAATCCTCGTTACATGCTTCCAAATATTGTCTTAGAAATTATGAAAGTATAATGGCGTGTGGAACCCTTACATCTCTGGAATAAATGTCATGAATATACATGTATGAGAAGCTTGATTGGAAATTATATGATTCTTTAATTGTAAAGGATTCATGATTAATGAGGATTGAGGATTATTGATGAGTTCATCTGCGTTATCATATGTTAACAATTTGGGAGTGTTACAACTTGGTATCAGAACTACCAGGTTTGGATACTTGGGGCTCGCAAGAAGTGGTTTTTACCACAATGGGTTCATTTTGCTCGTCAGAAATGTTGTATATCTTATGTTCTATGTGATAACATGTTTATGTGACTATGTGGGTATGGAGTTCAATTTTTGGGATGTGATTTGCGTCCATGAAATTCTTAGAAGTCCTTTTAGAAAAGCACTTGATTAATGCTATTTCTATTTGGAAATCTTTAAATGTTTGTGGGACAAATCAATATCTTGGAGGAGTAACTCGTGTGTGATCTATATGACTATGTGCTTATGTGGTTTGCCTTATGTGATGTAGATACATGTGTAGGTTTATGTTTAAACCGTATGCAACACGTGAAAACTAGTGTAGAGTACTTACTTCTGAACTTAATTATGTCTCTGCTCTTAGATATGATGTCACAAAACAGGAGAGGCCGCAGTAGAGGCTGTGGAGGTGCCCGGGGTGGTCCTATGCAGAAGGATACCTTTCCCTAGGAAGAAGAGGTAGGTTAGACTAATATAGTCGGGATGATGGGTCAAGATGTTGTTGAATTAGTATTTAAGCGTGGGCGATTCGTATGATTGTGGGTGTAAGTGTGAACTCAAAAATAGTAGAGATTGTGTTACATGGTGAACGATTTGTTGTTATGAGGAATTAATTATTTTTAGCTTTATATCAAGTTTGTGGAAGTGGGCTAGATGAAAAACCTTGAAAATAAAGTGAGTTAGAGATTAACCTTGTTGGACTAGTATGGTTTCGTTGTGACTTTAATGATGATTAAAGTAACCTAAGATAATATGTTTGGATTGTTGACATCGGAATACATAAAAATATGTTCTAAATTTTCTTGGGATAGACGAAATTAGTTATGGTTAAGTTGTTTCACTTGCTTGATTGACTACTTGTGAGGTTAGTGATGGGCCATAGGCCAATTATATTGTATGTGTTTGGGAATAAATGTGGTCTTAGCACAATAGAAATTATATAGTGTAGCAAGAGATGTGTTTCTTAGAGAGGCTGTTTTATTCAGAATTTTGTTGCAAATCCTAAGAGGGCGAACGAAATACATAATTTTCAAATAGATTGGAATGAGATTAAATTTGATTGGGGTTGTGCCATTTGATTGAATTTTTGGTAGTAAAAATAGTGACTTGTGAGTTGACATTTTGGGATGTGTAGCCGAGTTTGGTGGAGTTAATTGTCTCAGAGTTAGTTATTGATTGTACCCAAGTGCAATATATAAGTGCTTAGGGATATGATGTGATTGATGTCTCAGGAGTTGTGTTAGCAAACCAATGTCTTTAGAGAAATTTTTTGAAATAGTCTTGTGAGAATGTCATGATTCTATGGAGATTATAATTAGGTGTCTTGAGATGGTTGATATGATTATGATTTTAGTATTTTCATAGAAATTTATGCTTGTTCCATCGTGAGAAATTAATGTTAATTTTTATAGTTACCCTTAGTTATAAATTAGAAATTTTGAAGACCGGAGGCATACGCGATTGTTTTAGGTTAAGTTTGGTGTGTGTTGTGAGAATGTGATTCATACAATTGAAATGAAAATTAGTTTTGTATCCCTTGTCCTTTAGCTATAAGATTGTCTTGTATCCTTGGTGTAAGGGTTGTGAATCCCTTGTATTGATCATTCGTTTCGCTATAGGTGTGGGGAAAAATTTGTGTCGTTGGTATGTTAATCAAGTATTAATATTGGGTTTAATTTGAGTGCATTCAATTTTGAGTGATTAGTCGTGGTCTTAGATGGAAGGTATTTCCTATTTCTTGATAGAAGTGGTTCCTTATTTTGATTAAATTTCATTATGTTTTGAATGATACTATCTTAGAAGTTGTTCGGTAAATTCCTCATTGGGGAATAAATTGGTATGAGATACTTTTATTCTTTTGTTAGTCATGAAAATTGTTTTCAGAACGACCATTGTTGACATAGAATTTTTTTTTTTTTTTTTTGGGTGAATGAGTGGCATTGTAACTTTTGGTTGTATCTCTTAGAGGTAAGGTAGAAATGAGTTGACTTGAGATTTTGGAGTAAGCACAAGACTATGAGTATTTGTTGGTATAACCCTTCGTCTTAAGTTGTGTAGGTTTTTCATGGTGGGTTTGGTGTGTGGCTAGTGTCGTTATTTTGTGACATGAGCAATTATGAGGACTGGATTTCATTTTCCTTGCATTTTAGTAAGTTGTAGTGAATTACTTCTCGAGTAAATTTTTTTTCAAGTTTGGAGCAGATTTAATAGTGATTGGATTGAAGTAATGAAAAGATTATTTTAGTTAGAATTTTGTATCAGGGGTGTAGAATTATTTCTTTTGGCGAGTGATGTATATTGAATTTCATTTGGGGAGATTTTATTATCATTTGAGGTTAATCTATTTATTAACGATTCAGAAATTTTAGGATCGTTTTAGTGTTAATTTTTACAAGTGTTTCATTGTGATTGGTTCGGGATAATTCTAGGGTGAGAGGTAGGATATTCTGTTAACAGGTCTCAGGAGCAGTATTAATATTTGTCGATAAGTGAGTTCGCATAGTAAGAGTTGTTGAATTCGGGTTTGATATCGTGGATTATCACAATAATAGTGTGGTGTGCAATCGTGTATCAACTTGAGAGCTAGTGTCACGACATTGATTTCAAGGAGTGGGAGTGGTTTTGAGTTAATTTTTATTGAGAGTACCTTAGTATGGTTAGAATGTGTACCTACTCTTGGTGATTTCTCTGTGGACTTAAAGTGTATTGTGTGAGCGTTCGGGTAAATTCTATGTTGGTGTGAGACTGTTCGGGTGGATGTTGGCAAGTCTGTCGAAACTATTAGTCGTTTCATCGAGTGAAAGGAATAGAGTGGATAGGTAAAAGAAAATAATGCAAAAGTTGCTTGGTTGGACAATTAAAAATTGTGGCTTAGAATTTTTGAGTAGTGTGTTTGGCGTGATTACACAATGTTTCGTGAAGGTCAGTGTTTCTTGTTGTTCTAGGCGAAACAGTTGGGGCTAAGGTGATTTGTGAATTTTTCTGTGTGTAACAATTCAGAGAAGAATATGATTGTACTAGAGAATGAATGGAGGTTCTTATGGGATGAAACATTTCAAGTCATTATTTGTGTTGGTTTATAGTCAAATTGGATAACTGAGTATGAATTCGTTTTAATATTGAGATGTGTTAGTTATTGTGTGACGGTTGCGATTACCAAATATATCATTGAATTGTGTCTTTAAAGGGAGCGTATTCTCATTGGTTAAGAGTCCTGAGATAATCACTTTCGATTGGTTTTAAGTAGATTGTTGCACTAGATTACGGAAAAGATTATTTGTGGTGAGTCATCTTTAATGGTGTGTAATGATTGAATACTTTCTGAGTGTTCTTTGAAATAGTTGGATTTGTTTGAGATAGCTGTGTGGAGTGAACAAATTTAGTTGGTGCATTTGAACGTGTTCAAGTGAGATTGTGAGTATGGTTATATTCTAATTGCAAGTTTAAAAGATTTTAGTAACCCTTTATATGTTGCAAAAATCACTTAATTTTTCTTCCTATTACAAATTGTTGGTTAAAATTTTAGTATGAGTAGTTTTAAGTTGAGGGTTGGCTTTTGTAAAACGGTGTATCTTAATATTATGGATAGCCTTAGTGTAAAAATTTTATTTTGAGTCTATTGAAAATTTGTTACTTCATATTGGTAAAGTAATTTTGCGAATGTAATTGGAATGAGATGTTATCATGATAGTAGGGTTGACTAGATTAGATTGTTCGTCATTCTTGTTTGATTCAAGTTATAAGAAGTAGTAGTACCATCACTGAGAAATTATTGTTGTATTTACACCTCTATGTTTATAGTGTGTTTGAGAGTTTCGATTTTGATTACGGCGTCTTTTACAATAGGAGGCAAGCGAGCGTTGAATTCTTAAGAGAAAGCTTGGTAAGTTTTTTGGGTATTGAAAGAATGTCTCAAAGAGAAAACGATTTTTCAGAGTTTAAAACTCAAATGATTATGCTAGGAATAAATCTCGTTATTCTTTTATCTAGAAGAATTTCGGGGGCAAAATTCCTCGAGGAGGGAAGATTTGTTAAGAGTCCAATCAAATTGAATTTTTGCCCTCATTATTATTATAGTTGTGGTATTGTGGATCATTTTATTTAAATTAGTAAAAACAAATATATTATTTCTTGATTTCGACTTTGCAAGGCCTGCTTAGCAAATTTTTTTGAGTTTTAATTATTCTTGGATCTTGAATATTAAAGATATAGATTTAATTTTGGAGACTTATTTGATTAGCCCATACTTAATCATTTTGGTTCATATTTAATTATGTGAATGGCGGGACCACCTTAAGTCTTTTAAAATTATTTTATTCTTTAATTTCAATTGGAGATTTATCATAAATTATTGAATTTCGGTCATTTTAGACCCAATTGATTCAATCATGACTCGTTTATAATCATCTATTATAGTTGTTATTATTATGGTTATTTTTATTATTTATTTCATTATCAAAAGAGAATTACGAATATTTATGATATGTATCATCAAACAAAATATATTTCGTAATGAGGAAACAATCATATTGTTTTGTAAATTATGTTAGAAAATTTGATAATGTTGCTATAATATACTTTTAATTGTATATATATATTGGTATTAAAAATAATAAATAAATAAATAAACAAACAAAGCAATTTTGAAAGCAACCCACTAGGGTCACTCTCTCTCCTCCCTCATTTCCTTTCTTTTTCTTTGTTCTTGGCAGAACACTTCCCCCTGTTTTCTTCTCTCTCTCTCTTTGGTCTCTCTGTCGGCACACTCTCACTGTCTCTCTCAATTTTTTTTTTCTTTTAACATTCATCACACAAAACTTTCGATCCATCAAAATCCATAGATTTTTAGACCCTTATTCTGGAGGTCAATTTGATGAGCATCTCGGGAGGAGCATTTTGTCCGGTAGAAATCGAAATCCGACAACATCAAAAATTAGAATTTTTGTTTGTTTTCTCTTTTAATTTTTGAGATAGGGATTTTCTTTAAGTTATATATATATATATATATTTTTGCAAGTCTATGATTATTTTGATATTGTTTGGAGTGTGTTGAACTATGGTTAATTTTTTATGAGATTGTGTTTTGCTTAAGGAGGGTTTTCCTCAAATCTTTCTTTAAATCTTTTAATTTATGAACTATGAGTGTTTTGGGAGTTTCATGAGCAAAAAAAAAAAAAAAGCTTTTTTAAAATTAAAAAAAAAAAAAGAGGAAACCCTAATTTTGTGAGAACCCTAGACTTGAGGAAGTTGAGAAAAAAGTAGTATGGAAGAAAAATATGAGTTGTGTGATAGTTGGGGTTTTAATTGCATAAAATCTTTCAAATAAAGACACTCTATTTTTCTTTCGTAAAAACCTAGATTTTGGAAATTTGGAGAAAAGTTGGGATTTTGTGAAATCATGAATTGTTGAGATCCATTTTTGAGAATAGATGAGAAAGTTATTAAATTCACCTCTATTGTTGAAATCCCTTGTAAGAGAGAAATTGATATTGAGAAAATAGTGAATGATATATTGTTATACTTATCTTGGAAAGATGAAGATTGAGAATAATGATTTTCATGTTGAGATTTATTTGGTTTAAAGAGAAAAGAAATGTATTTGTTGATATGTTTTTATCTATCTCTTGGAATATATATTGTATACATGTATATTGAGTAGCTATGTGGAACTTGATCGTAATGGAATATTGTGTGGATGAAATGAGAAAGTATTGAGAATTTTTGAAAAAGTCCAAGGCATTAATATAGATATATGTTGCATTGACATTTCATTTCATGTTCATTGTTTTCTTTTAAACTGACATTGTTGAGATCACTTTTTAAACGAAAATGATTTTGTCCAACAAATATTGCTATTGAATCATTTTTGGGTAAATACGGTGGGAAATTCAGTTAGAAGGTATAGTTTGAGAATTAAGTTGGCCTGAGTGTTCTTGGTGTGAGACTAGAAACACGTGTGTGCAGGTACCTAAGCCCTCCGGTTAGAAGCCGGTAAGGTAGGATTTGGTAGTGGTTGATACGTCTACTTGCAGACAGTAGCCTTGGGGATTTGCTTGAGTTGTATTTACCACCCTTTGTTGATATATGGAAATTATTGGATTGACTATATTTTTGAACGAGCATTGTGCATGAGATTTTCAAAAGAGAAAAATTATTTTGAGCATGGCATGGCATGTGCATCCATCTCATGAGACTATATAAAATGTATATATTTTGTTAAGAATTCTCTGTTGGGCTTTGTGCGCACCCTTATTGGATTTGTTGCAAGAAAAGTTGTTGTGATCCTACCAAAGTAGAGGCATGGAAAATTGTTTTGGGAGCACAATGCTGTTATCTCTTCTTGTTGTTATGTTGATAAGTCAAGGGTTATATTTGTATCGGTTAGAAAGCTATTTACTTGTAACCAAGCTTAAGTCTCAGAGCGTGTAGCCCATGGGGGCATTATTTTGTGTTTTAATTTCTATTGAATCCTCGTTACATGTTTCCAAATATTGTCTTAGAAATTATGAAAGTATAATGGCGTGTGGAACCCTTACATCTCTGGAATAAATGTCATGAATATACATGTATGAGAAGTTTGATTAGAAATTATATGATTATTTAATCGTAAATGATTCATGATTAATGAGAATTTAAAATTATTGATGAGTTCATCTATGTTATCATATGTTAACAAGTTGGGAATGTTACAAAATTATTTTCAAATCCAAGTCTGCATCCAAAATCCGGGCAGTAACAAATAATGCAAGTATCCAAAATCCAAGTCTCCATCCAAAATTAACTAGTCCAACCGTCCACCACCCCATCTCCAAATTGATTTGTTCTCAAATCCAAGTCCCCATCCAAAATTAACTAGTCCACCATCCCACCTCAACATTGTTCTGAAATCCAAGTCGCCATCCAAAATTAACTTGTCCAACCATCCCATCTCAACAGTCCTGGTCCACCATGCCAAATCTTCCAAGTCTCTATCCAATAACATTGTTCTCAAATCCAAGTCGTCATCCAATAACATTGTTCTCAAATCCTAGTCATCATCCAAAATCAGGACACAGACACATTAACATTATAACTAGTAGAATACACATTATAACTAGTCGACCATCCCATCTCAACAGTCCACTATCCCATCTCCCAACAGTATAAAATCTCTTCGATTCAAAATCTCCATCCATCTCCTCACCTCCATCCAAGTGCCTCTTCCCATCTTTCTAACTTCAGTTCGATACAAAATAATCCAATATGGCTATGTTAAGAGGTGCAATCGGAGAGATTGCAAAGGAAGTTTTGGTGAATTACATTATGAAACCAGCTTTGTGCGAATTGGGTTTTGAAATTATACAACATTTCTTTGTGCGACGTCAGAATTTTAATCCTAGAGGTGGGACTATGATTGCCTTCTTTGTGCTACTGCTTGTGGTTGTGCTACGTAAGAACATACATAAATCCCTTTTTGTTTTTCTATTAACATTCAATTTAAGGTATTAATCTATTGATGATTGATGACATATATATACATCCAAGACAATTAATATTCTGACTTTTATGTTATTTCAGGATTGTTATGAGCACGTTGAAGAATTCTATCGGTGATAATAAAGTACAAGTGGTGTTTTATTTTTATTGATTGTAAAATTGATATCAGGTAGTGGAAGTTTATGTCCAAAGAAGCAAAAGGATGATCAGTTCAGAACTTATTTAACTTATTATATTGGAAATGGATTCTCTTCGTATTATTATTTTTTTATATTTCTCAATATTATATTTTATAGATCCTATTTTAGGTTTATAATTTGAACAATTCATCATATAAATTTCGTAATAAAGATCAACGGTATAAAAAATCAATTTTATTAAATATACATAAATAAATAAACAAACTGTAACGAGTTGAATCAAATTGAATTTTGCCCTTATTATTATTGTTGTGGTGTCGTGGACCATTCTATTTAAATTGGTGAAAACAAATTATATAACTTGTTGATTTTGACTTCGTAAGGCCTATTTGGCAATTTTTTTTATTTTTTTTTTGTTGAGTTTTAATTATTCTTGGGTCTCAAGTATTAAATGAGATATAAATTTAATTTTTGGGACTTATTTGATTAACTCATATTTAATCATTTTGGTTCATATTTATTTATGTGTATGGTGGGGGACATTTTGAGTCTATTTAGATTAATTTATACTTTAATCTCAATTGGAGATTTATTTTAGGTTATTAAATTTGAATTATTTTGAATCTAATTGATTGAATCATGATTCATTTGTAACCACATATTATTGTTGTTATTATCATTATCGTTATTATTTATTTTACTACCATGAGAGACTTGCGAATATTAATGGTGTGCACCATCAAACAAAAAATATTTTGTGATGAGAAAATATTCATTTATGTTACAAAATATTATGATGGTGTGAAAATATACTTTAATTGATATATATATATATATATATGTAAATAAAAGGCAACCCACGTGGGGGCTGCCCCTCCACTCATTTTCCTCATTTCTTTCTCTTTTCTTCTTTCTTTTCATCTCTTCTTCCCTCTCTCTGCTCTCTGCCTCTCGGCTGACTCTCTCTCTCTCTCTCATTTGTTTTCTTCTTTTTCTTTAAACATTCATCAAACAAAATCTGTGATCTACCAAAATCTATTAGGTTTTAGACCCTTGTTCTTGAGACCAAAGTGAAGAACTTGGTGAGAGTAACGTTTTGACCAGTGGAGATCAAAATCCGACAAAGTTGAAAATTAGAATTTTTGCTTGTTTCCTTTTCTAGCTTTTGAGGTAGGGATTTTCTAAATATTGTATATGTGCTTTAGCTTTATTATGTGTTATTAGGGTTTTATTAATGGTATATTAAATGTATAAAAAGGGGAAAGTTCTCAACTTTTTTTTGAAAGTATCTTGCTAGTTGAGTTTGGTTTTTGCATGACTCATGGATGTTAAGGAATGTATTTTATTTTATTTTTTGAGAAATCCCCAAATTTTAATAAAACCTAGAAATTTAAATGTTAAGATTTAGATTTTTGAGATGAGTTTGTGAAAAACTTACAAGAGTTAAAAATATATGTTTATTTGAACAAATGAGAATTTGAAAGTGGATGTTTATAGGGATGAGATTGATGAGAATGTTGTTGGGAATATTGAAAACCATTGAGGTTTCTTTTAAAAATTGTTAAATTTGAAAATATTGAACTTTTGAGAAATATGAAAATATTTATTATGTTGAGGTATTGAGAATTGTTGAAAGAAACGAATGTTACTTTTGGCATTATGAAAATTCTTGATGAATTCTTGAGTTTGAATAAAAAGGGAAGATTGATGATTTTTTTTTTTTTTTTATAAAGAATATTATGATTCTTGATTGAGTTGGGAAAGAGGAGATTGAACATGTGATTGTTACTCCTATGTTGAAATGATTGAAAATATGAGATTATGAGTTATATTTATCTCTTGAAATTTAATTATATTTTGTATAGAGATAATTGTTTAGGCAACCGTTGAGGGTTGTATTGATTATTATAGAAGTTGCTTGTGAAATAGGTAAATTGAAATATTTGCAAATTCATGCATGGCATTGAACATTATATAATCTGATGATTTAATTCTTGTATTGGATTTGAGAAATTGATTTTGTTTCAAATTGATTCATTGGGAATATTTGAAATGTGTTGAGTTATGGGGTAAATACGTTTGGTAAGTCCAGATAGGGGGTATAGATTGGTATTGTTTAAGTTAGCCTGAGTGTCTAGGGTGAAAGACAAAAAACACGCGCGGAGTAGGTACACGTACCTTCCGGTTAGGAGCCGGTAAAGCAAAGATTGGTAGTGTTAGTTAGGCTTACTTGCAAACACCAGCCTAGGGATTACGAGTGTCGTATTTACCGCCCCTTATTCTATCAAATGGATGATTAAATTGGTTATGTTTTTGAACAAGTGCATGGCATGAGAATTTCAAAATGAAAAAACCTATATTTTTGACATTGGCATCTTATATGCATTGCATCTCATGATATTGTTAAACTGCATACACTTTATTTAGATTATCTTTGTTGGGCTTTATGCTCATCCCTTAGTGGAAACCATTTTTAGGTGATTGCGATGTGCCTCAGCGGAAGTGAAGGCAAGGAGGAACTTTTGGAGCACGAAGCTCAGTTTTTATTTGTTTTCTTTTTGTAAGCCAAGGGCTATTTGTGTTTGGGTGTGAACACTACTTTTGTGTAATCGGACAAAGCCTTGGAACTTGTATCTAATAGGGCATTATTTGATACTTAGCTTGCTTTAAATTTCTATCACCACATGTCATAGATTCATATTTTAGAAATAGTGAATGTATGAATGAATGTGATTTGTTTTATGAATCTTACTAGAAAGTCATGAATAGAGAAGAAGGGGGTTTTTGGTCCATACATTAATGAATGTAGTATTTATTATTCTCTCTCATTTTAATGACGGAATAATTAAGAATTAGATCATGTTATGAGTTAAATTGGATTTACGGAATGTATATTTTTTTAGGGCGTTACACAAACAAATAACATTTTATTTGATAAAATAGACATATATATCAAATTATAATGTTACAATGTAAAGAATGTTATTTTTGGCAATGCTTCGTCAACGGTGGAAATCGTACCTTTTGACAACCTTTTTTTTTTTTTTTCTTTGAACTAGATAACGTTGAGTCCCCCCCCCCCCAAAAAAAAAAAAAAAAAAAAAATTCTATCAAATCAAACTATTTAGGAAAATAGCACAATTTTTTAACTATTTATCAAATTAATCCACTTTTTGAAATCGCATTTTTAAAATGCAATTTCATAACAAAATTGCATCTTCAAAATGCACTTTAATGGTGACATGGCCACCTAAGAGTGCTCACGCCGACATGTTGAAATCGCATTTTAAAAACACACTTTTACCTTGAAGTTGCATTTTTGAAACACAATTTCAACCTTGACATGAAATTGCATTTTCAAAATGTGATTTCAACATGACATGTGCATTTTGAAAATGATAATTCAATATGAAGTTTCATTTTGAAGATGTGATTTCAACACAAGGTTGAAATTGCATTTTCAAGAGGAGATTTAAGTTAAATTGCATTTTAAGTGAATTTTTAAGAAATCATAATTTAGGAAATGCTATTTTTTGGGATCAAAATTTCAAAATACAAAATAAAAATGATTGGTTTAATTTTAGAATATGTATTATTTTTTTTAAGAAATAAAAATTAGTTTGACAAAAATAAACACCAAGAAATAATTTTTGAATTTTAAAAAATTATTTGCGCTCTCAGAAAAGATAAAATCATGTGAAAGTAATGAGTGTTTTTATTTTTCATTTTTTTTACTAAATTAGTTTCAAGGTTTTTTTTTTAAAAAAATTAGAAATTAAATTCTCAAAACGAAACCAAACGGAGTTGGTATACATAATTGATATGCAATTCCATGTTGCAAAATGTTTAAGATAGCAAAATTTTATTCAGCACATAAATATAATTTCATTAACATTTATACGATTTCATTAAATCGTTAAGATAATAAACTTTTTTTTTATTTTTTTATTTTTATGTAATGAAATTGTATGAATTTGAATTATGTACTAATACAAGTTTGCTATATTAACTTTTTTTCAACATAGAATTACATTTTGAAATTGCAATTTATTATTTTTGCTTTTTCAAATTGTGATTCTGTAAAATCGTGTTTCCTAAATTAGGATTTCTTGAAATGTGATACCCAATCTTATTTTTTCATTTTCAAAATGATATACCCAAATCTTATGTTGAAATCACTGCTTAAAATGAGTGTTGAAACATAATGTAAATTATGTTTTGAAAACGCAATTTCATGGCAGTGTTGAAATTGCGTTTTGAAAATACAACGTTAAGGTAAACTTGCATTTCTAAGATGCAATTTCAATATAGTAACGTTGGCAACTTCATGTGGCCATCTCACCATGAAAATGTGGCCATCTCACCATGAAAGTGTATTTTAAAGATGCAATTTTGTCATAAAATTGCATTTTGAAGACAAAATTTTAAAAAGTAGGTTAGTTTGTTAAATAACTAGTAGATGCCGTTGCTTGAAGGCACAATGTAAATTATGTTGGGATGAAAATACAGTTATAATTTATATGTATCATGTTAAAATTTGATAAAGACACTGAAATAATATAACGAAATATTATTATTCTTAAAGAACTTCTAACAAATTTGCTTGTATCACACGCTCTATAGAATTGAAATAAAAATAACAACATATTGCAAATCAAAATAGTTAAAGCATACATGTCAAGCAAGTGAAGAAAAAATTATAAACACTAAACAAAACACACAAATTAAAACTATTGTACAGTTGTTAAAACTCTATAATCTAAAAATATATATATATATATACTAAAAGCATTTGGTAACGTTTACGTTTTTTTTATTTATATTTACAAAAATTTTATAAATTGGTTTTTGTTTATTTTTAGAAAAACATAAACTACAAACGAGTTTGATTTGAACAAAATGTTTGAAAATTTTTAAAAACATAAACTAAAAAATATGTTTGTTCAGGCCTAAAATATTTATATTTATTTTTATTATTTATGACAATGGGATCATACACATTATAATTGAAAAAAATTAATTAATTGGAAAAAAAATTAATTGAAAAAAATAATTGAAAAATTATTATTTGAAAAAAATTAATTGGAAAAAAAATTATTTGAAAAAAAATTAATTAAAAAAATTATTTAAAAAAAATTAGTTGAAAAAAAAAATTGTAAGTTAAATTTTTAAATTTCTGTTTAAAAACCAATGTAAATTCATTTTTCAAGGACCTGTTTGGTAATCATTTCGTTTTTAATTTTTAATTTATGTTTACAAAAATTTAAAAACTTGTCATAAAAATTTGTTTGATAATTTTTTTGGTTTATAAATAGTTGTCTTAGCTTATAAATCTGAGGAAAAAAATGTAAACTCAAAAAATGAGTTTACGTTGGTGTTTAAACAGAAATTTAAAAATTTAACTAACAATTTTTTTCTTTCAATTAATTTTTTTTAAATAATTTTTTTCAAATAAACTTTTTTTTTTCAAATAATTTTTTTTTCAATTATTTTTTTTTCAATTAATTTTTTTTTTCAATTATAATGTGTATGATCCCATTGTCATAAATAATAAAAAATAAATATAAATATTTTAGGTTTGAACAAACATATTTTTTAATTTATATTTTTAAACATTTTGTTCAAATCAAACGCGTTTGTAGTTTATGTTTTTATAAAAATAAATAAAAACTAATTTATAAATTTTTTGTAAACATAAACAAAAAATGTAAACGTTACCAAATGATACCTAAGTTTACATTTTTTCCTCAAATTTACAAACTGAGACAACCATTTATAAACCAAAAAAAATTATCGAACAAGTTTTTATGACAATTTTTTAAAATTTTATAAATATAAACTGAAAACTAAAAATGAAATGATTACAAAACAGGCTCTAATAAAGCACACCAGCAAATGCTATGCGATCTCAACAAATTAAATTGAAAATTAAATATCAAACAATGCGTACTAGCTTATACTCTACAATTCCAAACAAATCAAATAAATCAATGCACACCAACTAGTACTCTGCAATCTAAAAAAAAAAATGAATGCACACCAGCTAATACTTTACAATCTTAAAAAAAATTTAATTAAATTAAACACCAAACATTGCACACCTGCTGGTATTACTGTTGCCAATCAAATTATAACCACATAAGCAAAACAAATATTATATTGCCATACGCCTAAATCGATAATCTGTGTATGCTTTACAAACGAGTCGGTTAAAGCTTTACAAAAGAGTCGGTTAAAGCTTCACAAAATATGTGCATGCTTCAACCTAAAAGTATTTGGTTACACTAAGAAACAAAAAAGCGATACTAAATCAATTGTATATTCTTGAAAATTTTCATACAACCTTAAAAAAAATTAACAACCATATATGGAAATCAATTTTTTTTTTCCAAATCAATTGTACATTCAGTTGAATTTATTTGGATAATAAAACCATTGGTAGCAAATCAGATAAAAAAAATTCAAAATTTAATTTAAATGCCTAACTGGTTACAATCAAGATGAGAAGAAATAAAAATAAATAAAAAAACACATAAAAAAATACAAACGTTAAGAGTAGGGAAACAATTATTTACGAATTAAGAAAATACTGAGACACTTATATCTACGAATTTAATATGCAAAATCTAGTGTGTTTTTTTAAACATGCCATGATCATTAATAATAATTATGTTTTTAATAAAAAAAAAAACATAATTTTTGATCAAGTTAAACGTAAATAAGCTATAAAAACATATACAAAATATATCTCTCTAAGACAAATTGGACATTTTCAAAAACTTTCACTTGTACATTCTGTTGAATTTATTTGGATAATAAAACCATTGGTTAATAACTGTCATAGATAGAAATAATTAAGATGTAAACATTTAAGATAATATTTAAGATAATAGTAATAAAAACACATTAAAAGAAGGACTTACCTTGCAAATTTCGTGAGAAACTTGGTGGAAATTTATAAAAATATAAACATTAATAATAGAGAAACAGTTATTTACTAATTAGGAAAACACTGAGATACTCATATTTAGGCCTCGTTTGGGAACAGGCTAATTTAGTAACTTTTTGGCTATTTGGCTAAAATATGAGCTAAAAAAAACTAGTATATTTGGGATGACCTTTTGGCTTTTTACGAAAAGATGTGCAAAAAGTAGAGAGAAAAGGAATCTTTGACTTTTTGGTATGAGTTGTTGGCTTTTTGGCTAATTTAGGCCAAGTTTGGCATATTGCAAAAAAGCCAAAAAGCCAAAAAGTTACTCAAAAAGTTAAAAAGTTAACACTATTCACCAAAAGTCAACAATTACGGCTGCACAACTCCCAATCCTAATTTTTCCCTATAAATCAATTTTTACAATTTTTTATTACACATTTTTCCAAAAAAAGTCAAAAAGTTAACCCAAACATCCATATTTTCTTTCTCAATTTTTTAGTCTAAAAAGACAAAAAGTAAACTTATTTAGGACACCCCTTAGTAACTTTTTGACTTTTTGGCTAAAATGGAAGGTTCCCAAACGAGGCCTTAGTAGGGACAAAAGTCCCACTTATGCAAAATCTATTGTGTTTTTCTAAACGTGCTAGGATCATTAATAATAATCATGTTTTTAAAAAAAGAACATAATGAAATTCAATAATTTATCAACATAAAAAGATGAAACCCAAAATTATGAAGTTCACCATTTACCACCCGAAGAGTCCAAATTGAAATTGAAATTTATGACAAAAAAAAAATCACCAAACAACCATCACAATAAAGCAATAAATTTGAATACACACATATAAATTTGATGAAGGCAACTAAAGCAATAAACACAATACCGTCAGTTCAAGATCGCTATGCCGTTGCAGAATTTATGTTATCCACCTAAACATCGATGAATAATATCACGTTAAATAGATTATTTAAAATAATACAAACGATTAAATATCAAATGTAGAGAGCCCATTGCTTTGAAAAATGGGGGAAAAAAAAGTAAGAAATCAAACAAAACTAATGATGTGAATTGAGAATTAAGGATGCGTTTGGCAATAGGCTAAAAAGTCAAAAACTTAAAAGCTACAAAATCAGTAGTCATGAGTTTAAAAAAAAAAAAAAAAAATCACATTAGCATGTTTCACTCATTAAAAAAATAATTTTTTAAATGCATTAATTAAAAAAAATTAAAAAACTGAATCCCAAACAACCACTTAATAATCTTGTGATGGCTATCCAAACAACGATTAGCATGATCCAAAGTGGTTGGAAATAATAATGGTGTGATCATATTACAGATAATTTGATAATTTGGTTTTCATTTTTAAATAAAAAAAATCAAATTGTGTAATTTTTATTGCCAAAGACAGGAAAATGGGGAAGATTACTATGTTAACCAATTCATCAACATAACAATGGGATCAATTTATCAACATAAAAAGATGAAACCCAAATTGTTACCCAAAAGACAACCTAAGAGAGGGGGTGAATTAAGTTTTTACAATTAAAAATTAATAATACCCTAATAAAAATTATGACTAGCACAATAGATAAATATAGTTAATGAAATAAAAATAATTAAAACAAGTGTTCTAACAACTATGTCAATTAATGATTTTAGCTTAGTGAAAATGTGTAACGCCCTCAAAATTAAACCCATTAAACATAAAGCAAGACATGCATTATTAAAAGAAAAACATTATATTATTTAAATCACCAGAGTAATATGAAACAAAACATCAAAATAAATGTCCTACGGGCTTACATCTTGCCAAGCCAACACTTGGACACAAATCCATGAGTTCTAACTCAAAACAACTAAAGCCCTAGGCTTGAAAGATTACATTATTCAAATAAAAATAAATAAACAAATCTTCAAGCCCAATCCTCACAAGCTAAGTCCTTGGAGGGAGTGAACCACCTGAACCTGAAAATAAAGTTCCCATATAGGGTGAGCCACAGCCCAGTAGAGAATACTAAACCAAGCATAAGAATTAACTAAAGTATTAGCATCTGATACATGGTTAACACACTATAATCAAGTTACAATATTCATGACACGAATGTCTACACTGCCTATGACACATTGTCTATGGCACATTTTACTTTTCACTTATGGCTCAGAACCTGGCCAAATAACTCAACAGGGTTTCATCTTTTATTACCATTACTTCCAATTCAACAGGAATAACAATCAAGTTAGACCTAATCATAACAAATACACATGTTGGTATTGTATCAATCATAATCACTTCACTTCCATACTTCCCAACTGATACACATTTTAGTGATGTATCATATCAACAATAAATAGACATATATCTATTAATCAATAAGCACACATAAGAGTGATGCTACTGGAGTCCATCCCCTATCTTCTCCCAATAAATCCGGTTTAGAGGTCCATCCCCTATCTTCCCCTAAACCGTGGAGTTCATCCCCTATCTCCTCCAAAACAAATGCATATGCAATGAAACACACAATTGCCATATACAACACATAATTAATACACAAATGTTCTGTATTAACTCAATGTCAAACAATTGACCCAATTCCAGTTATACCTAAGCCGCATGCAAGGTCTACAACAATCAATGGCTATCCTCCACCGATAGCCCAAAACAGTTATTCTAAACAAGAAATAAATACATCAATGAATGTAAATTTAACATTCCCAATTCCATGAATTAAACCAAATTCCACATTATTCCTTTAAATTAATTATACAAATTAATCTAAACCAAAACCCTAAGGTTTCTTCAAAATTACCAAACTACCCCCACATACCAAATTACCAAACTACCCCCCCCACATACCAAATTACCAACACTTAGGATTAAAGCGTATAAATGGAGTAGGAAATCCCTACCTCGAATATATAACTCAGAAAGAAGAAGAAGAAGATGATGCCCAAACTTCAAAGTGCTCCAAAACACGAATTTCTCAGATTAAATGAAAGCCCTCACTCCCCTCTATCTTATTTGTAAAGCAACTAGGGCAAAAACCCACCCTAACTAGATCAAACCTAGGAGAGAAGGTGTTTAGAGAAGAAGAGAACTCGGAAACTAGGGTTTTAGAATCAAAAGGGGCTGAAAAACTGTTTTAAAATACGCTGCTGCGTATTTATACCTGATAGGCTCGCTCGAGCGAAGACCTGGTCGCTCGAGCGACCAGACACAGAAAATCCTCGCTCGAGCGAAGAAATGCTCGCTCGAGCGAATAACAAACCAGCTCGCTCGAGCGAAGAAAGCTCGCTCGAGCCCACAAACACTGCTCTCAGGTCTAAGTACTGGACGCGAAGCTCGCTCGAGCGAAGGGACCCTGGCTCGAGCGAAGGACCAAAATCAAAGACCTCGCTCGAGCGAAGAAGAGCTCGCTCGAGCGACCAACCCAAAAACTGAACATGAACTCTTGGTTTCAAACCCAACCAACCTGTAAACAACCTGCCCAACAAATCTATAACTCAAAACTGAAGAATTAAAGGACAACAACAACAACAATATGATAATATAATCTACGGAACATAAGTCCGGATACAATAATCAAATGGGAAAAGACCGGGGTCGCTATAACCTCCCCCCTTAAAAGAATTTCGTCCCCGAAATTAAGCATAAGTTTGTAAAAACAAGTTTTTCTCAATTCCCAATGATATCATAAAGCAATAAACAACAACTTGACCCAGAACCGGTCACTTCATCTCTAATCAAGAGGCATCTCACAATATGTATAAATCAACATATATTTCAACTTGCATCAATATTATGCATTAATCTTTTCAATGTTAACAATTTCCATATCATATTCAATCTCATGATATAAATAACACATTCAATATATAAATGTTATACTCCACTTCCATAAAAAGGCAAGTTTCAAAATGTTAACATTAAACCAAAACATTCTCAATGTTTTCCCAACTTAAGAATATATATATAAAGCTCTTAAGTTCAACAATATTACATAATCTAAATACAAGATTACAAATCAGTAAACAAGTCCGGATATTTCTCACGGACTTCCAACTCACGTTCCCAAGTGGCTTCCTCCACTCCGTGATGCTTCCACAAAACTTCACCAAAGGGATGGTCTTGCCACGCAGGACTTGATCCCGCCTATCCAAGACCCGAACCGGTCTCTCCTCATACGAGACATCCTCATCAACAACTAAATCAGTCCAATCCAGTACATGTGACGGATCTGGCTCATACTTCCGAAGCATACTCACATGAAACACGTCGTGAACTCCGGATAACTGCGGTGGCAAAGCTAAACGATAAGCAGCCTCGCCAATCCTCTCAAGGATCTCAAAAGGCCCAATAAACCGAGGGGACAACTTCCCACTCTTCCCAAACCTCATTAAACCCCGCCTAGGTGATATCTTCAGAAAGACATGATCACCTACCTCAAACACCAAAGGTCTCCTCCTACGGTCGGCATAAGATTTCTGACGACTCTGGGCTGTAACAAGCCTCCTACGGATAAGCTCAACCTTCTCCGTCGTTTCCCTCACCAACTCCGGACCCAACAAAGGTGCATCACCCACCTCGGCCCAACAAACAGGAGATCTACACGGTCGGCCATACAAGGCCTCAAACGGTGCCATACCAATACTAGACTGAAAACTGTTGTTGTAGGCAAACTCCACTAATGGTAAGTGCCTCTCCCACGACCCACTAAAGTCGAGAACACAACCCCGAAGCATATCCTCAAGGATCTGAATAGTACGCTCGGACTGCCCGTCAGTCTGAGAATGATAAGCTGTGCTAAAAGTCAACTTGGTGCCTAAAGCACTCTGCAAACTCTGCCACAACCTGGCAGTGAAACGGGGATCTCTATCTGAGACGATCATCACTGGGACCCCGTGCAACCTCACTATGTCCCGGATATATAAGTCGGCAAGGTGATCTATCGAATCTCTAACACGCATAGGAATGAAGTGCGCCGACTTCGTCAACCGGTCTACAACCACCCAAATAGCATCACTACCCCGCTGAGTCCTCGGAAGACCCACAACGAAGTCCATAGTGACATGCTCCCACTTCCACTCAGCAATAGGCAAGGGTTGCAACAAACCCGCTGGCCTCTGATGCTCGGCCTTCACTTGCTGACAAGTAAGGCACTTAGACACGAACGCTGCCACATCTCTCTTCATACCCCGCCACCAAAACTGGCGACCCAAATCCCGATACATCTTAGTACCTCCCGGATGCACCGCAAGGCGCGAATGATGAAACTCTCGGAGTACCTCCTCTCGGCAAGACTCCGGCACAAACAGACGGTCTCGGTATCTCACACTCAGGTCGGGATACACCGTCAAACCCTTCTCAACCTTCCCAATGGAAATCTTCTCTCGGAGAGATTCTACCTCAAGATCACCCCTCTGAGCCTCTAACACTCGAGTCACAAGTGTAGGCTGTGCCAACAGAAAAAAAGGCCGCAGCCTCAACGGATTCGCCCAGATGCAAATCAAACTCCCCAACTGCACCCAACATCTCCCACTCCCGGATGGCTATACTAGCTAAGTCACCAACAGATTTCCTACTAAGGGCATCGGCCACAACATTGGCCTTCCCCGGATGATAGTGCAACTCGAAGTCATAGTCCTCAATGAACTCCATCCACCTCCTCTGCCTCAAATTCAAGTCTTTTTGTGTAAACAGATATCTCAGACTCTTATGATCCGAGAATACCTCGAATTTCTCACCATAAAGATAGTGCCTCCAAATCTTCAAGGCAAATATCACAGCTGCTAACTCTAAATCATGCGTAGGGTAATTCTTCTCATGAATTTTCAACTGACGTGAGCCATAGGCAACCACTTTCCCCTCTTGCATCAACACACAACCCAGACCCTCTCGTGAGGCATCACAATAAACTGCATAACCCAACCCTCTCTCCGGAATAATCAAAACCGGAGCGGTGGTCAATCTAACCTTCAACTCCTGAAACGACTTTTCACAAGTCTCACTCCATACAAATTTGACTCCCTTCCGAGTCAATCTAGTCAATGGTGAAGCCAACCTGGAGAAATCTTTCACAAACCGACGGTAATACCCAGCTAATCCCAGAAAACTGCGGATCTCAAACACACTCTTAGGCTGTGCCCAATCTTGCACTGCCTCAGTCTTGGATGTATCAACAGACACCCCTTCCCCCGAAACCACATGGCCTAAGAACTTCACCTCTTCTAACCAGAACTCACACTTCCCGAACTTAGCATAAAGCTTATGGGCTCTAAGTAACTCTAGCACCACTCTCAAGTGTGCCTCGTGCTCCTCCTCTGAAGGTGAATAAATCAGAATGTCGTCCACGAAGACGACCACAAAACGATCCAAGAATTCCCGGAAGATCCGGTTCATCAAATCCATAAACACTGCCGGTGCATTGGTGAGCCCAAACGGCATCACCAGAAACTCATAGTGGCCATACCGCGTACGGAATGCCGTCTTAGGAATATCCTCCTCCCTGACTCTCAACTGATGATAACCCGATCTCAAATCTATCTTAGAGAAACAACGGGAACCCTTCAACTGGTCAAACAAATCATCAATACGGGGCATAGGATACTTATTCTTAACCGTAGCCCGATTCAACTTTCTGTAATCAATACACAGTCTCAAAGCACCACCTTTCTTCTTAGCAAAGAGGGCCGGTGCTCCCCACGGCGAAACACTAGGACGGATATAGCCCTTATCTAACAACTCCTGGAGTTGAACCTTCAACTCAACTAACTCGGCTGGGGCAAAACGGTAAGGTGCCATAGAAATCGGCGCCGTGCTGGGCACTAAATCAATAGAGAACTCAATCTCTCGCTGAGGTGGCAAACTAACAAGATTCTCGGGAAACACGTCCGAATACTCGCAAACCACCCTCGGCAACACAATCTGGGTCTCATCACCCTCACTAATCGAAAGACTAGCCAGTAGACCATTAAGCTCGCTCCGCCCTCGCGGATCATAACCCGGTGGCAAAACACTACCAACCCGGTCCCCCAGAAAACGAAAACACTCCCCGTTCACGGTACAACAAGTGACCCTCTGACGGTAGCAATCAATAACTGCCCGGTATGACGACAACCAATCCATACCCAAAATAACATCAAAGCCCTTCATGGGCATAACTACAAAAGAGAAAGGGATTCTATGATCATCGACCTCTATATCACAACCCCTAACACCTTGTTTCAAAATCAATTCACCCCCTAGAGGTGACACTACACAAATAGGAGACGCTAACTGTGCTAACTCCAACTCCAAAACAGATGCAAATGCAGCAGACACAAAGGAATGAGATGCACCCGTATCAATCAGAACACTAGCAACTGAATTGCAAAACAAGAAGGTACCTCTCACGACAGATGGAGCCGGTACAAGATCCTGCGCTGTAACAGCATACACGCGCCCAGATGACCTCTGATCAACCTGCTCACCCCTAGACTGCTACACAGACTGGGACGAAGAAGCCCCCTGATTGGCCCTCGAGGCCTGAACTGACTGAGCTGGCAGCTGACTCTGAGTCTGCCTCGAACCAGTAGCACCAGATGTGCCACCCAACTGCGGGCAAAACCTCTTCATGTGCCCTGGCTGACCGCACTGAAAACAAGAGAGCGGCTGACCTCTACTCTAACTCTGGCTCTGAGATCGAGCCGAAGAAGATGCTGCTCTCTGAACTCCTCCCCTCTGAGGACAAACTGGAGACTTGTGACCCAGCTGGCCACACTTAAAACAGGTGATGTCTCCCTGACTGCCTTTCCCAGAACTAGCACTCGGCACTGGAAAAGTGGATCTAGAAAAACTACTCTGAGGCTGCTGAGGAGTGAAACCTCTCTGCCTCCTGCCATCACTCTGGCCATCCTGACTCCTCTTGGAGCCTTTCTGCCTATCCCCCTCTTCCTGCATCATAGTCTCGGTATGGGCTGCTGTATCAACCAATCGCCCAAAATCCCTAATCATAGATCCGACAACTCTCAGCATGAGGCCACGCCTCAACTTCTTCTCAAACTCAATGCAACGGCGCTCCTCAGTCGCCACCAACTCAGGTGCAAACCTGGACAAACTCGTGAATACAGCCTCAAACTCGGCCACTGATAAACTGTTCTGCTCAAGATGGCGGAACTGATCTCTCAACTTCTCCTGAACAGCTGGAGACAGGTACTTCTCCTGAAAAGCATCAACAAAAGCCTTCCAAGTACCTCCAATACGACCCTTGGTGAACTTCCACCACTGACCCGCATCCCCCTTCAGCTGGAATGATGCCAAGGTCACCTTCAGTACCTCGTCTTCGATGCCTAGCATCTCAAACGTTTTCGTTGTCTGTTCGAGCCACTCATCTGCCTTAAGCGGCTCGCTAGGATCACCTAAAAACACGTCCGGTTGAGACCGGAAGAACTCCCTCTTCAGAAAAGAAGGCCCTGCATCTGTAGCCACAACAGCCTGGGCTGGATTTGCAGCCCTCAGAATATCAACTGACGCCTGAAATGCCCTTGCTATCCCTTGGGCCAAAGCACCCATAAACTGCTGTCCTACTGGCTCGGCCATATTGGCCTGGCCAACACCCTCCTGAACTGCCGGAATCTCCTCCGGTATAGGCACTTCCTGCCTAGCCTGCCTACCACGCCTACCACGACCTCGTCCTCGTCCTGACATCCTATTAAAGGAAACAAAGACGTTAGCACTCTAAATAATGTGCCAAAACCATAACACTCACGTCCTAATACATTGGACAACAATAAATCATACCACGTAAGCACATAATCACATAAGCACCTACGAATTTCATTCCTGGATAATGACAGTCCCAAAGGGTTACTATAGTTCCGGTTGGAAGCAGCATTGATCAAGTGCCTTTCCAACAAGACTACTAGAAACTCAAGGTTCCAATCAATATCTAGAAACTACATTCCATACCCACATAATCACATAAACATGTTATCATATAAGCATGCAATCATTACACTAAGTCTCTATCAAACGAGACGAACCCATTGTGATACTAATCACTTCCCACGTACCCAAAGTATTCAAACCCGGTACGCTCTGATACCAAGTTGTAACGCCCTCAAAATTAAACCCATTAAACATAAAGCAAGACATGCATTATTAAAAGAAAAACATTATATTATTTAAATCACAAGAGTAATATGAAACAAAACATCAAAATAAATGTCCTATACTCTACATCTTGCCAAGCCAACACTTGGACACAAATCCATGAGTTCTAACTCAAAACAACTAAAGCCCTAGGCTTGAAAGATTACATTATTCAAATAAAATAAATAAACAAATCTTCAAGCCCAATCCTCACAAGCTAAGTCCTTGGAGGGAGTGAACCACCTGAACCTGAAAATAAAGTTCCCATATAGGGTGAGCCACAGCCCAGTAGAGAAATACTAAACCAAGCATAAGAATTAACTAAAGTATTAGCATCTGATACATGGTTAACACACTATAATCAAGTTACAATATTCATGACACGAATGTCTACACTGCCTATGACACATTGTCTATGGCACATTTTACTTTTCACTTATGGCTCAGAACCTGGCCAAATAACTCAACAGGGTTTCATCTTTTATTACCATTACTTCCAATTCAACAGGAATAACAATCAAGTTAGACCTAATCATAACAAATACACATGTTGGTATTGTATCAATCATAATCACTTCACTTCCATACTTCCCAACTGATACACATTTTAGTGATGTATCATATCAACAATAAATAGACATATATCTATTAATCAATAAGCACACATAAGAGTGATGCTACTGGAGTCCATCCCCTATCTTCTCCCAATAAATCCGGTTTAGAGGTCCATCCCCTATCTTTCCCTAAACCGTGGAGTTCATCCCCTATCTCCTCCAAAACCAAATGCATATGCAATGAAACACACAATTGCCATATACAACACATAATTAATACACAAATGTTCTGTATTAACTCAATGGTCAAACAATTGACCCAATTCCAGTTATACCTAAGCCGCATGCAAGGTCTACAACAATCAATGGCTATCCTCCACCGATAGCCCAAAACAGTTATTTCTAAACAAGAAATAAATACATCAATGAATGTAAATTTAACATTCCCAATTCCATGAATTAAACCAAATTCCACATTATTCCTTTAAATTAATTATACAAATTAATCTAAACCAAAACCCTAAGGTTTCTTCCAAAATTACCAAACTACCCCCACATACCAAAATTACCAAACTACCCCCCCACATACCAAATTACCAACACTTAGGATTAAAGCGTATAAATGGAGTAGGAAATCCCTACCTCGAATATATAACTCAGAAAGAAGAAGAAGAAGATGATGCCCAAACTTCAAAGTGCTCCAAAACACGAATTTCTCAGATTAAATGAAAGCCCTCACTCCCCTCTATCTTATTTGTAAAGCAACTAGGGCAAAAACCCACCCTAACTAGATCAAACCTAGGAGAGAAGGTGTTTAGAGAAGAAGAGAACTCGGAAACTAGGGTTTTAGAATCAAAAGGGGCTGAAAAACTGTTTTAAAATACGCTGCTGCGTATTTATTGCCAAAGACAGGAAAATGGGGAAGATTACTATGTTAACCAATTCATCAACATAACAATGGGATCAATTTATCAACATAAAAAGATGAAACCCAAATTGTTACCCAAAAGACAACCTAAGAGAGGGGGTGAATTAAGTTTTTACAATTAAAAATTAATAATACCCTAATAAAAATTATGACTAGCACAATAGATAAATATAGTTAATGAAATAAAAATAATTAAAACAAGTGTTCTAACAACTATGTCAATTAATGATTTTAGCTTAGTGAAAATGTGAAATATAGCTACAACAATTTAAATAAAATAAAGAGATAAGGGAGAGAGAGGCAAACAAATGTATAGTGGTTCGGCTTCAACTCGGCCTACGTCCACTCCTCAAGCTTCACTTGAGATTTTCTACTATGCTCTAGCTTCACGGGGGTGCTAGCAACCTCTTTACAAATGGAGCAATCCTCCACGGATTTTATACAGACTTTCTAAGTCAAGAACACTGAGTGTACTACTGTAACGCCCTCAAAATTTAACCCATTAAATATAAAACATGACATGCATTATTAAAAGAAAACATTATATTATTTTAATCATCAGAGTATTACGAAATAAAACATCATAATAAATGCCCTACGGGCTTACATCTTGCCAAGCCAACACTTGGACACAATTCCATGAGTTCTAACTCAAATACAAATAAAGCCCTAGGCTTGAATGTTTACATAAAGTTCAAATAAAACAAATAAAATAAAACAAGTCTTCGAGTCCAAATCCTCACAAGCTAAGTCCTTGGAGGTAGTGAACCACCTGAACCTGAAAATGAAGTTCCCATATAGGGTGAGCCACAGCCCAGTAGAGAAATACTAAACCAAGTATAAGAATTAACTAAAGCAGTAGCATCTGATACATGGTTAACACAAAATAATCCATTTACAATTTCATGACACAAATGTCTACATTGCCTATGACACTTTGTCTATGGCATAACTCACCTTCCAACTATGGCTCAGAACCTGGCCCAAATAACTCAACGGGGATTTCATCTCTTATTAACAATCTTTCCAATTCAACAGGGATAACACATCAAGTTAAACCTCTCATATAACATAACAAATACACAAGTTGGTATTGTATCAATCACAATCAAATTCACTTCCATACTTCCCAACAGATACATATTTTGATGATGTATCATATCAAATAGATAAGCATATGAGCTGTATCTCTGCTATAGGCGCGCATATAAGCAGCAACCCTGGGTTCATCCCCTATCTTCCCATAATCATTAACCGGTTTAGAGGTACATCCCCATCTTCTCCTAAACCGTGGAGTACATCCCCTATCTCCTCCCATACACAAGTAATGCATATAAACATAAAGTCATATACACAATAAATCAATACATAAATTTAATGTATTATTCTAACCTTTATACTCAACAACTTAACCAAATGATTAGTTTCAATTTTGCCTAATCCACATGCAATGTCTACAACAATCATGGCTATCCTCCACCGATAGCCCAAAACAATTATTTCTAAACAAGAAATAAATATAGCAACACATGTAATTTCAACATTCTCAAGGTAAGTATTTAAACTAACCAAATACAACATTAAATCACTAAATTCCCCAATCTCATGAATTTACCCAATATCACAATCTTCCCTTAAATTGATTATATAAATTAATCTATGACAAACCCTAAGGTCTCTCCCAAAATTACCAAACTACCCCCACATACCAAAATACCACCACTTAGGATTAAAACGTATAAATGGAGTAGGAAATCCCTACCTCGAAGCAAAGAACCCAAAAGAAGAAGACGAAGATGATAGCCCAAACTCCAAAGTGCTCCAAATCCAAGTTTGTTCAGATTAAATGAAAGCCCTCACTCTCCTCTATCTTTTTTTGTAAAGCAACTAGGGTAAAAACACACCCTAACTAGATCAATCCTATGAGAGAAGGTGTTTAGAGAAGAAGAGAACTCGGAATTAGGGTTTGGGATCAAAAGAGGATGAAAAACTGCTTAAAAATCCCGTTGCTGTGTTTATATACTGGACAGGCTCGCTCGAGCGAAGACCTGGTCGCTCGAGCGACCAGACACAAAAAAACTGACCTCGCTCGAGCGAAGAGAAGCTCGCTCGAGCCAAAGAAAAACCAGCTCGCTCGAGCGAAGGAAAGCTCGATCGAGCCAAGATACCCTGCTCTCAGGTCTGGTACTAGACGCAACGCTCGCTCGAGCCAAGAAGTTCTCGCTCGAGCGAATAACCAAGGACAAGGACCTCGCTCGAGCGAAGAGAAGCTCGCTCGAGCGACCAAGCAGAAAACTGGACATCAACATTTGGTTTCTAAACCCAACCAACCTGAAATCAACCTGCCCAAAACCTCCTATAACCCAAGAATAATGAATTAAAGGACAACAACAACAATAATATGACAACGGAATCCACGGAACATAAGTCCGGGTACAATAATCAAATAGGAAAAGACCGGGGTCGCTATAACTACACTCTTACAAGGTTGAAAAGAAGGTGTTTTTGCTTTTACAGAAAGCTACAAGAATTATCTCTCAAAGATAGATATAAAAATGAAGCTTTGGTTTTTCTGTAAACCTCACACAAGAAAGATGGGCTTAAAGCTATAAGGCTCAGTGTATAATTTCTAAGAGAGGATATAAACAAAAATTGAAGAATACTTCTCAGAGTATTTTTCAGAGAATAGATATGAGTGATTATAGATCAAAGAATATTTTCAGGTTTTTTTTTTTGTGACAAGTTTTACATTAGAGGCTTTGGTATATATAATGAAAATTATAGCCGTTTATAGCCGTTGTAGTCATCATTACTAATTTGAATATCTTCCACTTGAACCTTTTGAACCTTTTGAACTATTCAATTGAATTTATAGCCGTTGTAACTCCATCATTACTAATTTGAATATCTTCCAATAACCTTTTGAACCTTTTGAACTATTCATTTGAATTTATAGCCGTTGTAACTCCATCATTACTAATTTGAATATCTTTCCCTCCATCATTACAAATTGAATATCTTCCACTTGAATCTTTTGAACCTTTTGAACTATTCATTTGAATTTATAGCCGCTGTAACTCCATCATTACTAATTTGAATATCTTTTCCTCCATCATTACTAATTTGAATATCTTCCATTTGAATCTTTTGAACCTTTGTTTTGTGCTGTTTGAACTCCTGATTTAATCAAATATTAAATACATTCTAACAACATTTAGGATAAAGGTTTAGGTGAGAAATAATGGGACAAAATAAATTTTGATTCTATTTTTCTCTTTCAAATAAATTAAAACATAATTAAATAAATCATCAAAATAAATTTTGGATTTAAAATATAATTAAATAAATCATCAAAATAAATTTTGGATTCTATTTTTCTCTTTCAAATAAATTAAAACATAATTAAATAAATCATCAAAATAAATAAGTCTAACAATGTCCCCCTTTTTTATGATGGCACACAATGATGTTTTGATTTGATTTGAGAGTAAGAAAGGCTCCCCCTCAAGTCATGCTCCCTGAATTCATTTCTAAATACATAGGTTAGCACATGTATAATAAATAAGCTTTAATTAGAGGCATGATATGAGACTAAGATATCAAACTATAAATACATAACATCAGATTAGTTTGAAAATAATACCATAATACATAACATCGTATATTTTCTCCCTCTGTGACATTATTAAAAGGAAATCATAAGTCAGAATCTGGAGGAGGAAGAGGAAAATGATAGTGATAAATAGCATCTATACAATTCAAAACATATATATACATAAATATATGATTCGCGCGCCTCTCTCGTTTCCGTCGAAAATCGCGCCGGACACGCGTCCTCACTTTTGCGTCATTGGCCGACAAAAGCAGGCCTCGATTTGGACACGCCTCGGCTCCCTCTCCCTCTTTGCCTTCTTCTCTTTTGCCTTCTTCTTAAGTACACACTCTTCTATTTTCTTCTTCACCATTCTCTTCTATCTATTCTTCACCACTCTCTTCTGTTTCTTCGCAACTTATTTCTTTTACACCTCTCACTGCTAAATCATGGCTTCCTCATCCCGTTCCTTCACTCTGTTTCCGGACCTGAATGATCCTGTAAGCGCTGCTGGGTTGAGTGCCCCGACTCCTACTCTTCTTGTCATTCCTTTTCCTATCCTTCCTATGATGTCGATTGAGTAAAGCATGGCAGCTCAATCAGACATTGAAGCCAATCATTTCACACTGACGTCTTGTATGGAGACGGTGACGGCAGTCACAAAATTGGCTCACCGATTGCAAAACAGGACGAGTGAGCTCCATCAGGTCAATGCCCAACTCTCTCTGCTTCAGCGCATGTACAAGGATGCGCGAGCAGAAATAGGCGTACTGAAGGCCGAAAATAAAGAACTTAAACGAAAGATCACCTCCATGGCCCAATTTGGAGCAACGTCGTTCTTGTTCTTTGATAGTCAGCGGGGAGTCGTCGCTCTTAATGAAAACACAGGGGTAGGGGCATCAAGAGTCGCCCAGGGTGATAAAAAGAAGAAGAAAACGATGGAAGAGACGAGTAAGTAAGATCGATGTATGGCCGGAAAAAAAATGAAGAGTTTGTTTGTTTTTTTTTTTGTTTTTTTTTTTATGTTTATTTTGATCGGCGTGTGGCCTTTTTTTTATTTTTTATTTTGTTTATGTAAAAAATTTTATTTTAATTTGTTTTTGTTTTTATGTTTAAGTACTGAAAAATGAAATTAAAAAGCAGAAAAAAAAAAAGAAAATTAAGCCTAAACAAAAAATAATAATGAAAAAAAAATAAAAATAAAAGAAATTAAGCCTAATAGCAAAATAAAATAAATTAAAATAGAATAATACTAGCTGGAATTAAACTTAATGGGACGTTGGTGTTGCTGGAATTGTAATGCAAAAGAAATATCATGAGGGATTAAAACAAATCAATGTATGCAAAGTTAATTTTACCTCAAGATGCAGAACCAAAAAAAAAATTACACAGTTGAGAATAGCAAACTATTAAAGAGAATAAATGTATGAAGGACTTGAGAGCATTCAACTGATATAAATGTTTCCATATCAATGTAGTAATACACATATATCATTTTAACAAAAATTCAAGTTTCACAGTCATAACAAAACTTTTTAAGTAAAAATCGACATTCCAAGCTCGCCACGAATAAAATTGAAGCGATCCTCGCTTAGGGGTTTTGTGAAAATATCCGCCAATTGCTTGTCGGTGTTTATAAATTCAAGTACAATATCTCCTTTTTGAACATGATCTCTTAAAAAATGATGTCGAATTTCAATATGTTTTGTTCGTGAGTGTTGAACCGGATTTTTGCTTAAATTGATGGCACTAGTATTATCACATTTAATAGGGATATGATCATAATGCAAATCAAAATCCTCCAATTGTTGTTTCATCCAAAGTATTTGCGCACAACAACTTCCGGAAGCTATATATTCAGCTTCGGCCGTTGATAAAGCAACAAAATTTTGCTTTTTGCTAAACCAAGATACTAATGAGTTATCAAGAAAGTGACAAGTGCCACTGGTACTTTTTCTATCAAGTTTGCATCCGGCAAAGTCGGCATCCGAGTAACTAATTAAATCAAATGCAACATCTCTAGGATAAAACAGTCCCAAATTTTGAGTGCCAACAAGATATCTAAAAATTCTTTTAACAGCACTGAGATGTGATTCCTTAGGATTTGATTGATATTTAGCACACATACAAACACTAAACATAATATCGGGTCTACTTGCAGTTAAATAAAGAAGTGAGCCGATCATACCTCGATATTTTGTTTGATCAATGGACTTACCTTTTTCATCCTTGTCTTGCTTAATGGATGTGCTCATAGGTGTTTCAGCTATTTTTGAGTCATACATACTGTAATAACCCCGATCCACAATTAGCCACTAATCGGTAATTAAGGATGTTAATGAGAGGATTAAAATAAATTATGGTTTATTATGTAATTTGCATGATATTTGGCCTTCTATCTGTTACTTATAGAATATCTGTTTGAATTCCACTTTAATATGTAAATTGAAAGCCTTATCGGCATCCGAAACCGAAATTGACTACACCGTTATGTTATTTGGAATTTTTAGAACCATATGGCAAGTTTTATTAAAAATTGATTCAGAACAATTAATTAAGTCATGTTTGGTTAGCCTAATATTCTAATTAATGTGTTTTAGCACCATAAATATATATATGAGCCTTAACTCATTTTTGAGCTCAATTCTTTGCTCCTCTTAGTGCAAAAATCTGAGGTTTTCTTTTAGAGAGAGTGTGTGTGCAATTCTAGAAAGAGAGATGAAGGAATTGTAGGAGAATTGAAGACCTTGGCTTAGATTCATCAAAACTAAGCTAAAGCTAGATTAATTCAAGACTATAGGTATGAATTCAACCCCTAAACTATGAATCTAAGTTATCAACATGAAGATTATGTGTTTAAGGATGTGTATTGAGCTTAGAAGGAAGATTTTAGTGGCAATTCATGCATGCATATACATTTTCTCACAAATTGAGCTGATTTCCATGAATCCTCTCTTGCATGTTTGAAATTCATCTTCATTTGGGGAAATCATCAAGTTTCAAGTTGTTTTGTGGTGTTTGATCATGTTTTGGGAAGCTCAAGACCAAGAAAACCCATGCATGTTGTGTTCATGAACATTCATCGTGTTTTAAGTTGAAATTGTGAGTTTTTAACAAATCCTTGGGCCATGATTTTATGAAATGATCCTAAATTCTTCATGTTTTACAAGTTTACTATGTTATCTCTAGTTTTGGGGCCCAAGAGATGTGTTTTGGATGGTTGAATTCGAGTTTTGAGCTTGGGAGGTCAATTTGGATTTTCCAGAAATTTGACCCACGCTCGAGCGGGGACTTTCACGCTCGAGCGTGAACCCTGAATTCATGCACCACGCTCGAGGGTGGGTCGAGCGCCCGTCGAGCGTGAAAACCTTGCATCCAGTACTTTTAGAGTTTATAGTCCGCTCGAGCGGGGAAAGTCACGCTCGAGCGGAGCTTCATTGTCTGCATGTCCGCTCGAGCGGGGAAACCCACACTCGAGCGTAGACCTCATTTTCAGAAAATTTGACTAAGTGTTCCAATTCATGTTTTGGCATCCTCATTGCATCTTAGGCATTCCTAAGACCTAATTAAGCTTTGATAATGAGGTTATGAATTAGAAACATACTAAGGAACGAATGTACTAAGTCAAGGATTTGCAAATGTGTGTGTGTTTAAGCATTGTGATAAGAAAGAACAAGAACCAACGTAATGAAAGCTAAGCCGTGTTGGCCACATGAATGTGTAATGATAAGACGTGCTTGTGTTATGTATTTTGTGGTTGTAGGTCAAAACTCGAGGATTGATTGACCGCTTACTGGAACCACTGTGAATAACGTTATTGTAAACATACGTTCATATGAATTACGTTCAAAATGAAATATGATAAGTTCTGATTTCTGAAATGATATCTGTTTTCGTGAACGAATATTCCATGTTTGAAATCTATTATGGCATCAATAGATAGTCCCAAGTCATCGGGGACGGCATGAAAATGCGGGTCCATGAAATACATGTGATTACGAGATCTCGTTAGCCACTTCATTGTGGTGATATGTGTTTAATCGGTATCCAGAACCGATTACTTTAGTCGGAAGACGTTCTGTGATGTGTTCTATGGGATGTACCATTATTATGTTATGATATGAGGATGATTATGCTATGATCTGTTTTCCACTTATGATATGTTCGAATTTCGTTCACTAACCTCTTTACCTTAATGTTATTCACTGGGCTTTAGTTCACTGTTTGTATATATATATATATATATATATGTATAGGTGAGCATTCTGGAGTTCAAGTCTGAAGGCTTTTGTCTGGATCTGTGTTCCGTTGTCAGCCAACCATTGTGCCTCACGTGGAGGTTCCCGAAGCATCCTGTATTTAAGTTCTGTGGTTTCTGTTTACATAAGACTTGATTTGATGTCGTTGGCTGTACTTACAATACTGTAATGTGTGTGGGTATAATGTATGGTTGACTACCGGTTATGTATATGAAGTTTTAAATATTCTATTTCATATAAGTCAGCACAGCTCATTGGACAACTATATTTATGTATTTGCTTCCGCTAGCCCCTTAATTTTGTTAATCTATTCAGAGGCCTTCGGTAATCCAAGGATTACTGGCCGGTTACGATGCTAAACCTATAGGGGAGGGTTTGGGTCGTGACACATATCAAACTTTTTGAGTAGTTCTTTTGTGTACTTAGTTTGGTTGATAAAAATTCATTCCTTACATTGTTTGATTTGAAGCCTAAGAAAATAATTTAGCTCCCCCATCATGCTCATCTCAAACTCACCTTGCATACACTTAGCAAATTTCTTACACAAGGTTTCATTATTAGCACCAAATATAATGTCATCCACATATATTTGCACAATAAGTAAATCATCATTTTTAGTTTTAACAAAAAGTGTTGTGTCAATTGTTCCTCTAGAAAAATTATTTTCAATTAAAAATTTATTTAATCGTTCATACCATGCACGAGGTGCTTGTTTCAAACCATACAAAGCTTTTGATAGTTTAAAAACATGATTTGGAAAAGCATGATCTTCAAAACCTGGGGGTTGTTTAACATAAATTTCCTCATTTATAAAACCATTAATAAAGGCACTTTTTACATCCATTTGATAAAGTTTGAAATCTCTAAAACATGCAAATGCAAGTAACATGCGAATGGCTTCTAATCTAGCAACCGGAGCAAAGGTTTCATCGAAATCAATACCTTCTTCTTGATTGTATCCTTGTGCAACAAGTCTAGCCTTGTTTTTTATAATTGTGCCGGATTCATCAAGTTTGTTTCGAAAGATCCATTTGGTACTGATAATGGTATGATCTTTAGGTTTTCGCACAAGTTCCCACACTTTGTTTCTCTCAAATTGGTTAAGCTCTTTATGCATAGCTATCATCCAATGTTCATCGAATTCGGCTTCTTGAAAGTTTTTAGGCTCAATCTGTGAGAGAAAAGCGAAGTTACTACAAATATTTCTAAGTGAAGAGCGAGTTTCAATACCTTTTGTAGGGTCACCTAGAATTAAATCATTTGGGTGATTATGAACAAACTTCCATTCTCTTGGCAAATCATCATTGTTTCCTCCTTCTTCTTGAGGTGGGATAATAGGTTGTTCAATCTCTTTGTTCAACTTACATGGTTGGTTCTCTTCTTTGTAGATACTTGAATCTTCCACATTTGGTTCCAAATCTATATTATCACTAACAATTTGCTTTTGAGCAGAGATGTTAGTTTCATCAAATGCCACATGTATAGATTCTTCCACAACAAGAGTTCTTTTATTAAAAACACAATAAGCTTTGCTAATTAAGGAATAGCCAAGAAAAATTGCTTCATTAGATTTTGAATCAAATTTACCTAAGTTATTCTTACCATTATTATGCACAAAACATTTACAACCAAAAACATGCAAGTGACTAATGTTGGGCTTTCTATCATGCTAAAGTTCATAAAGAGTCTTTTTGAGAATAGGTCTAATTAATGCACGATTTAAAATATAGCATACGGTGTAAATGGCTTCGGCCCAAAAATATTTAGGAAGATTATTTTCGCAAAGTATTGTTCTACTCATCTCTTCTAAAGTTCTATTCTTCCTTTCTATTACACCATTTTGTTGAGGGGTTCTAGGTGCTGAAAAATTATGTCCAATACCATGCTCATCACAAAACAATTCAAATTTCTCATTTTCAAGTTCTCTACCATGGTCGGTTCGAATATTAGTAATTAGAAAGCCTTTTTCATTTTGAATTCTATGACAGAGTTTTGTGAAAGAAGAAAATGTTTCATCTTTGTGTGCTAAAAACATAACCCATGTAAATCTTGAATAATCATCAACAATAACAAGACAATAACGTTTACCACCTAGACTAGATGTCTTTGAGGGACCAAATAAATCCATATGCAATAGTTGTAAAGGTCTAGTTGTGGAAATATGAGATTTTGATTTAAATAATGTTTTAGTTTGTTTTCCTTGTTGACAAGCACTACAAAGATGATCTTTTTCAAATTTAATTTTGGAAGTCCAATGACCAAATCCTTTCTCAAAAGTTTAGCAATTAAATCCATATGAGCATGACCAAGTCTTCTATGTCATAACCAACTATTTTCATTATTAACATATAAACATTTAACATCACTAACATAGAGATCATTAAGATGAAAAACATAAACATTATCATGGCGATTACCAACGAATAAAGCTTTATGATCATTTGTGCTTTCAATTGTGCAATGTGATTTATCAAAAATAACTCGATTACCTTTATTACATAATTGACTAATATTAAGTAGGTTATGCTTAAGTCTATCAATAAGTAAAACATTTTCAATAGAAGGGTTAGGAGAAATACCAATGCTACCAATACCGATGATTTTTCCTTTCTTGTTGTCTCAAAAAGTAACAAATCCTCCATCTTTCGATGATAATTTAGTAAAGAATGATTTATCTCCGGTCATGTGTCTAGAACATCCACTATCAAGGTACCACTTTCCTTCTTTAGCTTTGGACTTAAAGCAAACCTACAAGATGACAATCAAGTGTTGGTTTTTGGTACTCATAGTTTCTTGGGTCCTTCTTGGTTAATTTTGTTAGATCCCTTAATAATCCAAATCTTTTTAATTCTCATATTCATATTCTTTTTGAATGGACAATAAGATATATAATGGCCTTTCTTTCTACAATAATGACAAGTAATATGAGGGTGTGTCATGAGAGGTGCCTTTTCAAAAATTGTATTGAGATTCTTTTGTTTCTTAATAGGATCATATCCAATACCCGCTTTATCAAAAACACATATTTGATTTCCAAGAAGCATATTCAGATTATCTCTACCTTTTACAAAATTTTCAAGTGTTTTTGTTAAATCATCAACATTGTTTTTTAAAGTAGTTTTCTCATTAGAGATAGTATCAAAATCATTTTTCAAAATAATTTTTTCTTTCTTTAATTCTTCTACATTAATAGATAAAGATGCAACAGATTTCTTTAACACATTATTTTTGGCACAAACTTTTCTAAATTCATTTGATAGTTCATTGAATGCACTTTCAAGTTCTTCATAAAGAGTAGTTACCTCATTTTGAGTAGAGTCTTCATCTTCAAGAGCCATGAGACATAAGTTGGCTACTTCATTTTCAATTTCATCACTTGAGCTTTTATCTTCACTTTCTCCCCAAGTTGCTACCATGGCCTTTTTGTTTCTTTTGTAGTCTTTTCCATGATTCTTCAATTTTGGACAATCCATCTTCATATGTCCAGGATTTTTGCACTCATAGCAAATAATAGGCTCTTTCTTGTTATCTTTGTTGTACTCTTTCTTGAAAGGTCTTCTTCCTCCATAATTGTTTTTCTTGAAGTGCTTTTTGAGATTTCTACTAAACATGGCATAGCTTTCATCCTCACTGGAGTTTTCATGTTCTTCTTCATTTGATGAGGCTTTGAATGTAATTCCATTTTTTTTTTGTTTTCAACATCCTCATGTTCTTTCATGGTGATCTCATGAGTCATAAGGGAACCCATAAGCTCATCCAATCCAAGTGTGGAGAGATCTTGGCTTCTATAATAGCGGTGACCTTTGCTTCCCAATTCTTTGGTAAACACCTAAGAATTTTTCTTATCAACTCACTGTTAGTATAAGTTTTGCCAAGAGATTTCAAAGAGTTTATAATTTTAGTAAATCTAGTAAACATACTTGAAATAGATTTATCAGAGTTCATTTTAAACAATTCATAACTATGAACAAGCATATCAATACGAGATTCCTTTACTTGGTTTGTACCTTCATACGTTACCTCAAGTTTGTCCCAAATTTCTTTTGCCGAATCACAACTTGAAATTCTATTATACTCCTTAGAGTCTAATCCACAAACAATGGTGAGTTTGGCTTTAGCATTGGCTTGCAATAATTTATGATATCTCTCATCACATTCATCTTCAATTTTAGGTACATTAATATTGTCAACTAATTTGGTAGGAATTTTTGAACCTTTGGTGACAATAATCCACATGGCATAATCAGTGACTTATAGGTATAGAGTCATCTTATCCTTCCAATGACTATAGTTGTTTCCGTCAAACAGTGGTGGCCTATTTGTGGCTTGCCCTTCAGCTAAGGTTACCATGGATCGAAACTCCTAGATGGTTAAATCTAAAACAAGAGTTTAGGCTCTAATATCAATTGTTACCCAAAAGACAACCCAAGAGGGGGGTGAATTAGGTTTTTACAATTAAAAATTAATAATACCCTAATAAAAATTATGACTAGCACAATAGATAAATATAGTTAATGAAATAAAAATAATTAAAACAAGTGTTCTAACAACTATGTCAGTTAATGATTTTAACTTAGTGAAAATGTGAAATATAGCTACAACAATTTAAATAAAATAAAGAGATAAGGGAGAGAGAGGCAAACAAATTTATAGTGGTTCGACTTCAACTCGGCCTACGTCCACTCCTCAAGCTTCACTTGAGATTTTCCACTATGCTCTAGCTTCACGGGGGTGCTAGCAACCTCTTTACAAATGGAGCAATGCTCTACGGATTTTACACAGACTTTCTAAGTCAAGAACACTGAGTGTACTACACTCTTACAAGGTTGAAAAGAAGGTGTTTTTACTTTTACAGAAAGCTACAAGAATTATCTCTTAAAGATAGATATAAAAATGAAGCTTTGGTTTTTCTGTAAACCTCACACAAGAAAGATGGGTTTAAAGCTATAAGGCTCAGTGTATAATTTCTGAAAGAGGATATAAACAAAAATTGAAGAATACTTCTCAGAGTATTTTTCAGAGAATAGATGTGAGTAATTATAGATCAAAGAATATTTTCAGATTTTTTTTTTTTTTTGTGACAAGTTTTACATTAGAGGCTTTGGTATATATAATAAAAATTATAGCCGTTTATAGTCGTTGTAGTCATCATTACTAATTTGAATATCTTCCACTTGAACCTTTTAAACCTTTTGAACTATTCAATTGAATCTATAGCCGTTGTAACTCCATCATTACTAATTTGAATATCTTCCAATAACCTTTTGAACCTTTTGAACTATTCATTTGAATTTATAGCCGTTGTAACTCCATCATTACTAATTTGAATATCTTTCCCTCCATCATTACAAATTTGAATATCTTCCACTTGAATCTTTTGAACCTTTTGAACCTTTTGAACTATTCATTTGAATTTATAGCCGTTGTAACTCCATCATTACTAATTTGAATATCTTCCAATAACCTTTTGAACCTTTTGAACTATTCATTTGAATTTATAGCCGTTGTAACTCCATCATTACTAATTTGAATATCTTTCCCTCCATCATTACAAATTTGAATATCTTCCACTTGAATCTTTTGAACCTTTTGAATCTTTTGAACTATTCATTTGAATTTATAGCCGTTGTAACTCCATCATTACTAATTTGAATATTTTCCTTCCATCATTACTAATTTGAATATCTTCCACTTGAATCTTTTGAACCTTTGTTTTGTGCTGTTTGAACTCCTGATTTAATCAAATATTAAATACATTCTAACAACATTTAGGATAAAGGTTTAGGTGAAAAATAATGGGACAAAATAAATTTCGATTCTATTTTCTCTTTCAAATAAATTAAAACATAATTAAATAAATCATCAAAATAAATTTTGGATTTAAAATATAATTAAATAAATCATCAAAATAAATTTTGGATTCTATTTTTCTCTTTCAAATAAATTAAAACATAATTAAATAAATCATCAAAATAAATAAGTCTAACACAAATCATAAAACAAAAATCAAAAAGTTGATATAACTCAGAAATTTTTAAAGAGAGATAGGATAGTCGATGAATAAAATCGAAAGGCGGAAACCCAAATCATATTTTATAGTTTGAAGAGAGGAAAACCCATTTGAAGAGAGAGAGAAAGAGGGCATTTTCTAATTGGGTTAGAGAGAGAAACCCATTTGAAGATGGTGTTTTCAACAATCAATGTAAAAGGATGAAGAGGGCATTGGGTTAGAGAGAGAAATCAAAAGAAAATTATTGAGTAAATGGGCATTTTTCTAGGTTAGAGAGAGAAACTCATTTGAAGAGAGAGAGAGAGAGAGAGGGCATTTCAATTAATGTAAAAGGATGAAACCCAAATCAAAAGGTTGATGAAACCTATAAATTTTTAGAGAGAGAGAGAGAGAGATAGGCACTTGATGAACAAAATCAAAATAAATTCTCATTTCGTAAGTTAGAGAGAGAAACCCATTTGAAAAGAGAGAGAGAACATTTTCAATCACTCATTTACTCAATAATTTTCTGAAATAGTTAGAGAGATAGGGTATCATATTTTATAGTTTAAAGAGAGGATTGAAACTGTTAATAGCCTCGTAATGAACAAATATGATTGACAAATAACAAAGATTAAAGAGAGTGAGAGAGAACCACTGTAGTTGAAAATCATAGGAGTGTCATCTATTAATATTATAGAACCAAAACTTGAGAGAAGATGGAGGAAATTAGAGGTAAAGAAGGGTTGTTGAAGTACATAAGAAGAGAGAAATGAATGTATGTTTAACATGGAAAGAGGAAAACTAATGTTGTGTTTAGTTGAGGGATTTGAGGAGGGATTTGAAAAAGGAAATAGAAAAAAGTAGATGAAATGTAAATAAAATATACATACATTTCATATAGTTTCACACACTTTTTTCATTTTCCTTTCCAAATTCCTCTCAAAATCCTCCAACCAAACATAGCGTAAGTGAAAAGTCATATATTTGGACGAGAAAGCAAAAACAAAGGCGCCGTTTGGTAAGCAATACAAATTATAGTTCCACCAATTGATTTGAATGTGTTGTTTGTTTTGAGTTTTCAAATCACAATTCTACACCCATTTCTCAAAATTCAATTCAAAACATAATCATTACTATTCAAAACTCTTAACCAAACACATAATTCAAAACTCTTTTCAAAACTAAATTCAAATCAATATTTTAATTTTTTAAAAATTTTAAATATTTAAATATTTTAATTTTGTTAAGATTTTAAACATTTTAATATTTAAATATGTTACGTTTTTTTTAATTTTTTGAATATTTTTAAATATTTTAATTTCAAAATATTACGATTTTAATTTTTTAAATTTAAAATATTTTATAAAAATAAATTCAAACTCTATTTTATGTATTTGGTTACGATTTGAGTGTAGAGTTGTGAAAGTAGTATGGAGTTTTGAGTTATGTGTTTGGTTATGAGTTTTAAAAATAATTTCTTAATTGAGTTTTGTTTTATGTGTTTGGTTACGATTTGAGTGTAGAATTATTTTTAAATTTAAAATATTAACATTTTAAATTATTTAAATTTTTTGAATATTTAAATTTTTACGATTTAAATTTTTTGAATATTTATTTTAATTTTTTACTTATTAATTTTTTATTTAAATATTTATGATTTAAATTTTTTGAATATTTATTTTGAAAAAAATTTATTTCCTTTGTAGTATTTTCAATTAAAAAATTGATTAATGTTATTTTCTGTTAATAATAAATTTTTTTAATTGAATTTTAAAAAGAGTTTGGTTATGAGTGTTGAATTTTCAATAGTGTGAAAGTAATGTGTTTTGTTATGAGTTATAACAATTTGAATTAAGTTTTGAAAACTCTTTTCAAAACTCATAACTGAACAAGTTTTTTTACTTCACATGTCAAATCAAACTTTCAAAACTCAATTCTAACGCAATTCAAAACTAAATTCAACACTCTATTAAAAAACCATGACCAAATAAATTTTCTACACTCAAATCATAATTCCACAACTCACAAACTCAAAATATAACTCATACTCTCAAATCATATTTAGGCCAAGTTTGGCAAGTTACCAAAAAGCCAAAAAGTTATCACTATTCACCAAAAGTCAAAAATTATGGCTGCACAACTCTCAATCCTAATTTTCCCATACACATTAATTTATACAATTTTTTAATACACATTTTTTTCATAAAAAGTCAAAAAGTTAACCCAAACATCCATATTTTTTCCCTCATTTTTTTAGTTTAAAAAGATAAAAAGTGAATTCATTTAGGACACCCCAAACAACCCCTTACAAAACTTTACCGAACGCAACCAAAGATTTTATTTTGACCCTTAGGTTACTTGGTAAGTATAATTTGAATTATTGAAATCAAATGTACCTTTAACATATTTTGAGACATTTTCAAAAACTCTTGTAATATATTATATTGATTTAAAAAGCATGTTATTTCTGTAAATACTTTAATTTTTTAGAATATTATAAAAATAAAAATAACTAAAACAAAAAACAAACTCACATAACGTTGTTCGATTGCTTATTTTTGACCGTCGGATGTCCCTTACTTAGATCATCATTCACCGTGGGATCAAAACCCCAGAATCTGAAAATATCTCAATTTTTTCTCTCCCTTTCCATTATCAGCAAAATTGATCATATCTGATCGATTTCGTCTCTTTAATAATCCTAGCTCTTTTTCAAGATCTCTCTCTGTCTCGTTGTCATGATCTCATCGACTCTGTGTACTGCTATGTGGTCTTCTTGCCGACAAAGATGGTGCTCTCTCTCTCTCTTTCTCTTAAGATTGTAGTTCTGTTGAGAAGCAACTTCAAGTACACCAAATAGAAGATAACAGACCATGGATAATATCAAATTTGGTGATTTTTATTTTTATATTTTTGGTTGTTGTTGTTATTGTAGTTTTTCCATATTATTTATTAGATCTACAAAATCGTGCCATTAGGGAAAGTACAGAATAATTAATAGTAATTATTTGGATCTCCATGATTCAATAACGTCGTAAATTTTTGTTAAATAAAGTATTCTTCATCTCACTGTTGTGATTTCGTATCCCAAATTCCCAATATGCAACTGTTATAATGCTATCATCTTATTACCCAGACGAAAAGGGGTCATCTTTTCTTTTTTTTTCTTTCTAATCAGAAAAGAAAGGAGTGATATAGGTGAAATTATTTGGTGGGCCTAGGGCACGACCATGTTTGTTATGATTGATAGAGAGAGTGGGATTTATGATTTTGTGGTGGGTGATTGGAGGACATGAGCGGCATGGTGAATTGTGATTGGCCACCAACAAATAATTTTCTCGTTATATAGGGCTCACATGTAGCTGATGTATCTGATAGTCAATAGATGTCCGTAAACCCTAACAAATTTTTTGGTAATACAAGTTTTCATGGTTTGTGATTTGTTTTTGGGCCTGTGGTTGTATTGGTATTTTTTCAAGTATGTGTGGTTGTATGATTTTGTTGAGAAAACCAAATGAGAGAGACATTACAGTTGAATTTAATGATGCTGACATATTATAGCATTAGCAAAGCATAAGACTTGGCAATGCATGGGAGTGCATTAATGCATAAAGGAGCCGTGATTTCTGGCACCTCTCTTGTGATTCCTGGCTTTAATTCAAACAGGAAAAAGTTACCTGATTCTTTTCTTCGTTCTGTTTGGATGGTAAGAAATTGCCAGAAAAAGGAACAGAAACTAGCTGTATGTATGTTTGGTTATCAATCCATTTCTAATCGATTCCTTTTTATTCTACTACTTTCAACTGTTTGAATGATCAAACAGAGCGTAAATTTATATATTATTTGGATGGTTTGAACTTTTTTCACTAGAAATTTGAGAGTATATGTTTAAAGACTCATCTAGTTGGTGGCATGCCTCACCATCATTCACAACTTGGTTTAACTTTCCATTGAAGTTTTGAACTACTTTATATTTATGCTGCAGAAATTTTTTTCCATAAAGAATATATGCATATATACATTGGGGATGGTAGGCTCTTGATTTATGCCTCTCGCTAGGTCTAGAGGCAGTGGCTTTTTTTATTCCAGAACCCTAACAGGTTGGGCCAAGATGGGTTTCCTTTTTGTCTAATAGTAGCACTAACTTTGATGATTGTAAGTTATTGTGAGGAAAAATGCAATATTTAGAAATCCTGTCAAACTAGTGGCAAATTGTTTAAAAAGTTTCCAGAACATTGATAAATTTGGTGTATTAATTTTGCAAAACAAGTTCCTAAGTTGTATTAAATCCTTATGACAGTGGGAATTTTTGACAATGAGATTTATTTAGGTGCTCCTGCTGTTATAGGCATGGACAATAACCACACAACTTTTTTGGTTAGCGATTCTAACCAATGGGATTCATTTAGGTGCTCCTGCTGTTTTAGGCATGGACAATGACATTAACCACACAACTTTTTTGGTGTGTTAATTTTGCAAAACAACAAGTTCATAAGCTGTATTAAATCCTTATGACAGTGGGAATTTTTGACAATGGGATTTATTTAGGTGCTCCTACTGTTTTAGGCATGGACAATAACCACAAAACTTTTTTGGTTAGTGATTCTAATATTCGTTGATGTAGGGGAGTTCATCTGAAACTGAATCAAGGGAATGTTAGTTAACATTGATGCCAATTATTTCAGAGTTCAATGTAATAATTGTGAGCATTGCTAATGTAGGCTATAGATTTGTAAGGGTGATTAAAATTTGGTTGGGGATGGTTTGTGGGATAGTATTACCGGTTTTCTTTTGGTCCAGCTAAATGTGGATCAGAATTTAACACTAGGAAATTTAGAACTACAGATAATTAGAAGAAAAGAAAAAAAAAAGGAAGATAAAGAACGAAATGATGTTGAGGAAGGAGGAAACTGAGGTAATCATATATTTGGTTCCTTAACATTCAGTTAAGGTTATTACACTTACTAAAGAAAGCTTCTCAAGTTGTATATTCTCAATTAAACATTCCTGAAACTTCAAAAAAGGTAATTGAAATCTTTCATGCTCACTTGTAAACCCTATTGACTTAGTTAATGCGGACAACCTTACTGGTTCATTGCTGTAGACTGTAGTGTGTGGAAAACTCCCCCTACTAGAGCAATGGGAACACTGGCGTGCTATAATATTGGCCTAAGCATTAGGCACCATTTTATCTCACAAAGCTTTTGCGATTCTGGTACTGCAATTACTTTCTCTCGGTTAAAAAAAAAAAAAAAAAACCTTAAATGGCACAGGATCGTTATTTTTAGTGTTAAGCCTCCTAAAACCTGTCTTCCATACTTGTCTAGGTTGATAATCATGACATCAAGAGTGGAATTTTGATCATGTTTCACAAGGAGTGGGCAAGATCATGTATGAGATGTCATGGTAGAAAACAAGAGTCACTAAATGGAAGGCCAGGTTTTCTTGCTCATGTTATTGGCTGAGGCATTGGTGAAGTTAAGTTCATTTTGGGGTTTTCCAGGTCATATTGATGGCATTAATGCACAGGGGGTAGCAGGGTCACCAAATGGAAATTGTCTTTGGCACATGTAGTCACCAACCAAAGTAATTGATTGCCAAAGGTCATTTGGGCACTTGTAGTGGGATGGTGGAAAGAGGTGGAGTTGAAAAGACTGTTTACAAGGTCCAATTGTAAAGTTTTTTTTTTTTTTTTTTTGGGGGGGGGATAATTGGGTATCTGGGTAAAACCCCAATAAGAAAAGGTAGAAAAATGACCTTTTTCTTGTTTTATCTTTCCAAATGTTCCTTGCTAAGCTTTCAATCCTTTCTAAATCTTAAAATATCTTCAAATATTGTGGTTGAAACCTTGAACCTTACTTATCAAAAAGGGGGGGGGGGAAAGGAAAGTTCTGTTGGAAAAGACAACAAAAATTCGTATGAAGTGCAAGAAGATAGCTCGAGTCTTTTTTGTACTCGGCTGTCGGGAGTTCATACTATTGCTGAAATTTATATTGCAATATGAACCTAGGCAAAGGTGAGAAGACTGGCATTGATGGTCTTGGACTCTTGGCAAAAATCGTGTTAGACTATAATCTGCATATTTTGACCCTCCGATATCTCGCCAAATTTCAACAAACTATAGTACTATCAGCTTTATTTGTCTTCTTCCGTAATCAGTTAATTATGAAATTCAGCCGCTACAGGTTTTTTTTTCCCCCTGTACATATTTTTTACCAAAATCAACTTATTCCACCACGTATACATATTGACATCTACAAGACGAGGAAATCCGCAGCAGATGAGAAGATTATCAGCTACAACGATGTTGTACTCAGACGATCAGATCTGGACATTCTCAGCGGTCCATATTTTCTAAATGATCGCATCATTGAATTTTATTTCAGGTATCTTCCTTCATGCTATCCTTCCGAGGAGGTCCTACTGGTTTCACCTTCAATTGCTTTCTGGATAGCAAACTGCCCAGACATTGAAAATTTCAAGGATTTTGTAGAATAACAACGATGACGTGACAGAAGCTGAAGGTGGGAACCATTGGAGCTTACCCTTGTTTGAGAGAAAAACCAATGTATTCGTGCATCATGATAGCTACAGAGGACTTAATGCTGGGCATGCCAAACAGCTTTACAGAGCTATTGTTGGATATATGGGGATCTCTGATATGGCATCAGCTTGTAAATATGTTGAGTACTCTAAAACCCCACAGCAAGTGAATGGCTATGATTGCGGTCTATACATTGCTGCTATTGCGAAAGCTATATGCAGCTGGTATGAAAGCAAAAGTGAACCGAAAGATGAAGATGGGTTGTGGTTTTCTACGATGAATGAGCAGGTTAATCCATCTGTTGTTGCCGAGATGCACAACGAGATTTTGGGGCTAGTAAAAAGCTTAATGGCCATGAAGTGAAAATCTTGAATTGCATTGGTGTTAGTTGCAAGTCTTTTTTTTCTGTGACTGTTAGAATATATTATAGATTTTAATAGATTATAGTTTATAGTTGGATTATAAATTTAAGTTTAAGAGATTAGTGTTTGTTTAAGAAAGTTATAAAATGACTTTTTTGTTGTGTAATTGTCTTTTTTACCCTTATTAGTTTTTGAGATTCAGGAATAGAAGGGAAATGAGGGATGGACCCTTTATACAAGAGCATGATGGTAATATTTGAAAAAAGAGGAGATATTTAAGTGAATTTTCAATAGAAAACAGCTTCTGTAAGCAAAAAGCTTACTAACCTGCCTTTCAAATCTACTTGTAATTTGATCTTAAATTAACTGAAATAAGCTGCATACTTGTTATTTTGGCTTGTCTCGAGACTCTCTATCACGGTTGTGTTGCAATTAAATGTTTTGATCTTCTTGTTCTGTTACACTGAAGATAGGGAATGAAAAATGAACAGTTGAGTTTTTAAAAAGTATTTATTATTATTATTATTATTATTATTATTGTTTCTTTGGTCAAAAAAATTATAAATTAGTTTGATGAAAAAAAATAAAAATATTCTTCATTTTTATATAATTTTATTTGTTTTGGGAAAAATTAATTATTTTGGTCAAACTAGTTTCTATTTTTTAAAGAAAAAAAAAATAAAAAACAAATTGTTACACCTGTATTTTATAACAAAAATATATGTGAATATTGATGTTATTTATTCATTATCATCTCTGGTTAGACAATTTCAACAGTTCATAAGGATGTTGAACACAGTTATTCACGTTCCAAAAAAAAAAAAAACTTATGGATTGTTTGTTTTGTAAGTTCATTTAGCATATCATAAGCAGAGCAAAAATGGTGGGAAATCTAATTGTCATGACCAATTTTGCTTTCAAAAGTCATCAAAATACCTCAAGTAGAAGCATGAATTTTGAGAAACTAAACTCTTTTGAGAGTAATCATATAGTACAAGCTTATTGGTACAAAAACAGAGCTCACATTTGTTCCCCTTTGTTTATACAATCTAATATGAAGAAGAAAATAAAAAATCAATAAAATAAATGCACATTGAAAAGTGAATAGTACAATTTTAGTTTTGACTGATGCAAAACTAATGTTTTAGAATGTTGTGAGAACACAATCTACATATCCATCTAAGGTGTAAGATGTTGATTAGAATCTCTACTTTCAGCAGTGTACAAACATCTCAAATTTCTGTACAAATTTGACGTTGAGACCAAAAACAAAATTAGGATGTCTCTTCGGCCCAAAAACACCTTCCATGAGCCCTGTATTATCACAAAATCTAATAAAAACAAAAAGACAAAAACAAAACTTTACAAGTTACTCATTCGGCTTTACGATCAAAAGTTACACATTATGCGCAACTTGCAAAAGCCGGTTACAGATGTTTAGAAATGTAACCCAGAAAACATAGAAAGGAAGACAAAAAGATTATTAGTTGTAGCCAGCCAGTCAACTATATAATACTCTTCTAGCTAATTCCTGCCCTAAATCAGTTAGTAATAGATACACTTGGACAATTTTTATGGTGTAAAGCTTCATTTACCTTATAGCTTAGCAATAGTTTTAGCTTCATAGAGAAAATGTTTTTAATATCAAAAATGTTTAAGACCCCCTTTCCCCCATCCCCTTTGACTCCCTTTCTTTTTTAATTGGCTACTTTTTCTTTTGCTTTTTTTTTTTCCCCCTTCTCCTCCAATCACCACCCGCCACATGTATATGGGGGGTGGTGATTGGAGGGGATCTCTATCAATGCTCTTTTAATATATCAACATTCGTTACAAAACCAAAATTAGTTGGCGCACTTGTCACGCCCTGGGTAAAACCAAAGACAATCCTCACTTGGAGCACATTAGTTTTTTGAGCCAAGCTCAAACAGCCTATAACTTGGAGTCACTTGGCAAGGAGCTCATCATTTTAAATAAGTTTGGGAGACTCAATATCTAAATGGATTGCTAACAACCATATATCTACTTAGATAAGTACTACGGAGTTTTCAGGCCTTGTAAAACTTCCAATCATTTACACGACTTCTTTCTAATACAAAATGACAATCAATTCTCTGTGAAAATTTACTTTGCCTAATTAAAGATAAATAATCGATTCTTACCCAGGGCTTCAGCATCATTCATAACATGCTAATGTCTGTTGGGTAACTCCTCAGCACTCTCAAGAATGTAGCAATCTCCTGCCAAAGGAATACATCTTCCTATATCATCTACAACTAAAATTTATATTTCAAAGCTGAATGATAATAAAACCGACTACACCTTTAGATGCCCAAGGGCATTCTGTGCTTTCTGGTCAGCCATTGATGCTTCAAAATCCACATAGAATAGATAAGGGAAGCGCCTGTATGAGTATATCAAATGCATCAAGCAAATAGATAAGCAAAACAGTGTGTGGAAACCAATACAATCATGAAAGTGTCAAATGCATAAAAATGCAAGAGACAAATTAGGCAAGATATTTACTTTGGAAATCCATTATTGTTATCGTCTAGTGTTTGCGAGGCCTTCTTCTGCAGTGGGCAACTTTCAATCTGGTTCAACAGCAAAAAAACAACAAAGGTTGTCAGCACGGCTGTATCCAATTGGAATGCCCTGGATCTGACATGTTTCTTGGTAGGAGTAACATGAAACTCAGAATTATGGACGTATTCATTACTCCAAAATAAAAAAGGGAATTCATCTATGGTTGATTTCGTAACAAATGTAAAACCCAAGTTATATATGTAGAATTATTTTTGGATAAAGTAGTAGTTAAATAAATTTGTATGGGTAATTTAGGAATTTTAAGAAATTAGGTTAATAACCCTTTATGTAAAAGAAGAAAAACAAAAGAAAAAAAGAAAAGAAAACAGAGCATCGTGAAAGCGCTGCGGAGGGTTTGGAGGCTGCTACTCAAGGGTTTGAAAAGTAGTAGAAAAAAAAAAAAAAAAAAAGAGAAGAGGGAGGATTCATAGAGTGGTGGTTTTGCTTTATTCATCACTTAGGTAAGATTTATTTTATTGTATCCCTATCTATGAATTTAGTGTCAATATATCATTAGATGATTTTTTGGGCATATATGATTATATAAATTTATTGATATAGTCTATGTTGGGGGTGTCAGTTTGCCCGACTTTAGAGTGTATTTTTGCATTCTGTTTGGGTGGTTCATATTTTAGGATTGATATGTGATAAGTTAAGGTTAATGGTGGTGTAATTTTGGGATGCAAGTTTGGCTGGTAGTAATTAAAAAATTTTATATGTTTATAAACAACAATAGAATAATGTAAGTTTTGAAAAATTGTTCAAGCTGTAGTGGCTCTGTCGGTGCTGAGGTTTGGGAATTACTGATAGACTATAGGATTAGCTTTTTCTATCATAAAGAAAAGAATAATGGATGCATGATGGTGATCAATAATAATTGTTTATGTGGTGTAATATTTTATTAGGTTTGTGAGATGGAGGTGAATCTTGGTAATTTAAGATTAACTTGGGAAATATTATTTTTTTAAGCGTTTGAGGTAAGTAACCCTCTATCACTGTTGGTTCATTTTTATTCCTATTGAATCGTTTAAAATTATAAATATTTATTTATAACCTTCATGTTTTCTTAAATTAAAATATGGGTCAAGTATAAAACAATATAGAATATTATTATGAAAATTATTTGAATATTTTGTGAAACTAGTCTGAAAATTGTACCAATAGTTTATTCTGAAAATATCGAATATTTTATTTAAAAGTTATGCATTGTTTGAATTTTGAACATCACTCTAATCTGACTACGATTTGGACCCTAGCCAATGGGGGTTATTTATTGGCACAAAACTAGTTTCTTTTGGGGCTTTTGGAACTTTACCACCGGCCTATGTGTGGTTCTGGGCCTTGTCATGGGCTAAGTGACCGTAGTCACCAAGACTTGGGTTTTGTGAATCGCATCATTGAACCATTTGAATATTGAACCATCGATTTGGACAACGGAATTTCTTCGAATTATCTCATTGTCTTTTCAATTAGAATGTATTGCTACATTGTTTATTTTCAACTATGAAATCATCTTACAAAATAATTGTTTATATATTGAATTGTAGCAAAAATATATTTATTGGTTATCGACTAATTTTTTTTTTTTTTGTATACTTGATTCAGCTAGCAGTGATGGTGGTTATTTACTGCGCTGTCTAGCTTATCCTTATTTGATTTTTTTTTTTTTTTTCAGATTCTGAGAAGTAGAGCTGCGTGGGGTTTTTACTTGTGGGAGTGTCGAGAGTAGACTATGATTTAAGTACTTGGATTATTATTTTGTTAGTGGATTAAATTAGTGGACTTGGTGGACAATTTCATATAAGAATTATTTATTTTTATGGATTTTGACATTATGATAATTAAAGATTTAATTTGAGTATTTTACATTATTGGTTTATATGATTGGATTGGACTCTTAACCTTGCACGCTCACTTAAATGAGTGTACGGTGTTGTCACGGAGCTTGGGGCGTGACATTCATGGATATAGCTGTACCTTGTAAAAATTTATAGTTGTACCTCATAAAACGACTTCTTTCTTTTGTCTTTTGTGGAATTATTCCTTTCTTTTAGAAAGAAATTCATGGATATATTTATTTCCGTTCAAAACAGATATGATATTTATATATCAGGTCTTTTAGAGAGTCCCTTTTAGATTATGTCCATATACGTTCAAAATAGATCCGATATTTGTATATCGGGTCTTTTAGAGAGTCTCTTTTAGATTATCTTTGTCTTTGTTTATGTTTCGGGATGGAACAAATTATTCTAATTTGTCCCCACCAACGGATTAGTCGACATTTTTCATAAAATTTATGAACAAAAGCTCTTATTTTCATCAAACCAACAAGAAGAGACAACTAAAATTCCCGAGAGAGGAACATAACTTAGTTAAGTTAATGTCTCTCATTGCAAAAACAGCAAGTGCCTTGAAAAGCATTCCAGGACCTTCCTCCAGCGAGAAAACTATACTTGTCTAAAAGAATAACAACAATGGTTAGTGAAACATACCCACTGAAAATTTTAGAAACTCGAACATTTCAAAGCAGATATGGAATAGAATCATGGTAAGTTATCTTGCACAATAACCAGTGATTCGTAAATTGAGAGGCAAACCTTGAATAGCCTATTGGTGCCAGGAATGATAGGTTCTCTTGCAAGAACTAGAAATCGAGTGACATTATCAGAGTCATCCTATTGAAGACAAAGCATTATTGACTTGATGCAATCATAATATCAACAACGAAGCAAAGTTCATAACTAAACCAGTAATTTTAGATAGCAACCTGAATATCTTCAACAAGTATATTCATTCCGTAGATCCTTGCAGCAGTAGAGGTAGCAACTGGTCCTGTGTCGTTTAGTTTGTGGAAAGCAACAAACTATAGACATGAAGAAAATTTAGGTTACAGTCATAGACAAACCATAATTAGTTCCAAAAGTGTAGAGATTATCAAGAGAAGTTTTACAAACACAAGTCTATGACCAGAAAATGATTCATTTATATTCATTCAGGCTAGTCCAAGTTAAGTGGCCTGGGAGGCCTTCTGTGCAAGACTACCAATGGTGTTATCCAAGATTTGGAGAAGCTAACAAACAGTTGGCTAACTGCCAATTTTTACCTACCTTTGCTGTGATAAGATATATGAGCCATGCCTAGCTACAGAGCAGCAGCATCAACCAAGGTTGCAGCCTTAGTCACCAACACAGCAGCTCCAGCTCCAGCTCCAGCTCAATGAAGCCTTCCAGCTCAAGTTGATTAGTCTGTTAGAACTATAGTTAGTTAAACTGTAAGCAGTGTGGTTAGGTTAGGCAGTTAGTGGTTACTGTTATATCATTGCATCACATGCATATATAATGCATAAGAACCCTCTGTATTACTTAATGAATGAAATGAAGCTCAATTTCTTTATGCTGCACCAGCAGTATCATCCACGGCTTCCCTGACCATTCCCAACCTTGTTAGTGTGTTGTCACACTGTGCAAGAGCCTGAAATATTATCAAGTCTCAAATAAAATTCTTGATGTACAACAGCAATAAAAGAGATTATGAGAATAATACCAAGCCTGTGGATGGCTTAGAGCCATCTTTAGGTCTTGAACTTTAACGCCATGGTTAGCTAGTAAACGATGCCTAATTTGTCCCCACCAACGGATTAGTCGACATTTTTCACAAATTTTACGAACAGAAGCTCTTATGTTCATCAAACCAATAAGAAGAGACAACAAAAATTCCCGAGAAAGGAACATAACTTTAGTTAAGTTAATGTCTCTCATTGCAAAAACAGCAAGTGCCTTGAAAAGCATTCCAGGACCTTCCTCCAGCGAGAAAACTATACTTGTCTAAAAGAATAACAACAATGGTTTGTGAAACATACCCACTGAAAATTTTAGAAACTCGAACATTTCAAAGCAGATATGGAATAGAATCATGGTAAGTTATCTTGCACAATAACCAGTGATTCGTAAAGTGAGAGGATAACCTTGAATAGCCTATCGGTGCCAAGAATTATAGGTTCTCTTGCAAGAACTAGAAATCGAGTGACATTATCAGAGTCATCCTATTGAAGACAAAGCATTATTGACTTGATGCAATCATAATATCAACAACGAAGCAAAGTTCATTACTAAACCAGTAATTTTAGATAGCAACCTGAATATCTTCAACAAGTATATTCATTCCGTAGATCCTTGCAGCAGTAGAGGTAGCAACTGGTCCTGTGTCGTTTAGTTTGTGGAAAGCACAAACTATAGACATGAAGAAAATTTAGGTTACAGTCATAGACAAACCATAATTAGTTCCAAAAGTGTAGAGATTATCAAGAGAAGTTTTACAAACACAAGTCTATATACCAGAAAATGATTCATATATATTCATTCAGGCTACTCCAAGTTAAGTCGGCCTGGGAGGCCTTCTATGCAAGACTACCATGGTGGTATCCAAGACTTGGAGAAGCTAACAAACAGTTGGCTAACTGACAATTTTTACTACCTACCTTTGCTGCACCAGCAGTATCATCCACAGCTTCCTGACCATTCCCAACCTTGTTAGTGTGTTCTCACACTGTGCAAGAGCTTGAAATATTTTCAAGTCTCAGATAAAATTCTTAATGTATAACAGCAATAAAAGCGATTATAAGAATAACACCAAACCTGTGGATGGCTTAGAACCCTCTTTAGGTCTTGAACTTTAACGCCATGGTTAGCTAGTAAAGAGTGCCTGATTGCAAGTTTCACTTCCCCAGCTATATGCAACCTGTGCCGAAGTAAAAGGTCATAATTCCTGTGGATGCTTCCCCCCAGAGAATTCTCAATTGGTAAAACTGCTATATCTACAAGCCACCGTTCAATGGCCTGCAATCGGAATAACAAAGAAGAATAAAAACCTTTTTAGTCCATCTATAACAAAGACCTGTACTGAAGACAAAGATGTGGGCAGCTGTGTGTATTAAAAGCTGAAATTGTAATCCCGGCATGGCTAGAAGTTACAAACAATGCTTCTTACAACACAATCCTCTACCACATAGTATCTGAATGTATTAAAAAAATGAAACATGGAAATGTATGAGCTTGAGAAGCATAGAAACAGAAAAGTGCAGAACTTAGCACTTCAACTAGTTCAAGATGTGGAGGCTTAATAGCACACAATGAGAATCTATTTAATTTTTAAGGAAGCAAAGAAATACGATGCGATAAAGAGGGCATCTTCTGTTGATAATTTTGGAAAATCATTACATCCCTTGCTTGCCTCTTCAAAACCTCAGATCAGAAGTTGCACGTGAAATCCTTAAAAAAAAATTCTTTCATCCCAATGCATTGTAGATTCAAATTATTTCTAGATGTTAGCCATACAAATTGGCAAATTTGTGTCATAAAATTCTGTTTCGCTGTCCAATATCACACAGCAATATACCCAAAGGATAAAATGGTTCAGGCTAGCTAGCTCAACTTAAGAGCTTAGAACTTGTCAAGCAGTTAGTATTCCTTCTCCATTGCTCCCAGCACAAGCTTAAGAAATTGCTACTGTGTTACTGCTTAATATAGAAATGTAAAACCTATTTTTTAAGACAGAGGAGCAGTTCCAGTTCTAAAACTTCAAATGAATTTATTTGAACACTGGGATTCACATTAGTCAAAGATCGAAACTTACTCTGTTTTAAGCCCTAGGCAACTCGTTAAACTTACTTTCAAATATAAAATTATTTTACTATCTTATAATTTAATATATATTATATAAAATCATTATATGATAATTACACATTTATAGCACAATATAACTAAAATTATCAAATTAAAAAAATAATTTAACTAAATTTATTATAGCACAATTCTTTTCTGTGATGCAGAGTGGGATCAGTTGGTTCTTATTAAATGAATTCTTAGATGCTTTGAAACTCTCTCGGGCCTTAGAATCAATTATCATAAAAGTGTTGTGTGTGGGGTTGGTGTGGCTGATGAGCTTTTGTTGTCTTTTGCAAATCTTCTTAATTGTAAGGTGCAAAGACTCCCACTAAAATTCCTGGGGCTGCCATTAGGAGCCAATCCAGGTAGGAAATCAATGTTGAAACCTGTTCTTGACAAAGTCAGAGTTAAGCTTGCAGGGTGGAAGAGGAAATTACTATCTTTCTCAGGTAGGCTAACCTTGATAAAATCTGTTCTATCCAGTCTCCCTGTGTACTACCTCTCTCTATTTAAGATGCCAGAAGAAGAAGTTGCTAGAGAAATAGAGAAGATTGAAGCTGTGTTTCTGTGGGGTGGCAATGATCTAAAGAAGAAAGTTCATCTAGTGAAATGGGTGGAGGTAACAAAGAGTGTCAATCAAGGGGGTCTGAGCATAAGAAGGATTAGAGATGTGAATACTTGTTTACTACTCAAATGGTGGTGGAAATTTGGGAATCAAGTCAATGCACTCTGGAGAAGGGCTATCTGCAGCAAGTATAAAATTAAGGAAAATTGTTGGCATCCTCTACTAAGATCCCATTATAAACATCCTAGATTGTGGATTGACATTATCTCCATTGGGGCCTATAGCAGGAATATCTTCAACTTCTATTTGGATAATTGTCTAGTTAAAGTGGGGAATGGGTCTAGAATCTCATTTTGGCATGACAAGTTGTGTGAAGGGCTGCTTCAAATCAGAATTCCCTCTTCTCTACAACCTTTGTACTGTCAAGGAAGGATCCCTTCATCATTTCTACCACAGGAAATCTAGCTCAGATAATTGGAATTTTCCATATAGAAGAGAGCTTTATGCTTGGGAATTACTTGAAGAAAACAGACTTGTCAATGTCTTATCCTCTTCTCCTCCTCTGTGTCTTGACAGTGTGGATTGTCAAGTTTGGGCTAATGGTTCTTTCTCTGTCTTTGCCCTTTATTCTTTCAGCAGCTCTCTGTTTGGCCCACAACTCAGAATTAGTAAGTTTGTCTGGTACAATGCTCTTCCCCCCAAAGTTCTCTTTTTAGGTTGGCTAGCTTGGAAAAACATACTATAGTCAGCAGAGTTTTTGCACAGAATAGGCATTTTAAGCAGCAGTGCATCCTCCCTCTGCCCTTTCTGTAGCACTGAAGTTGAAACTGCTGTTCATGTCTTGTTGTATGCCCTTTCTCCTGGTTTATCTGGTCATCAGTGATACATGATTGGGGTTTTAATTGGTGCATTCAAGGATCAGTGGAAGGTCTCTTCAACTGGTGGATGGATGGAAAATTTAAGAGACTTGAAAAGAAAATCCGCGATACCCTTAGTTGTTCTGTGGACTCTCTGAAGACATAGGAATGAGTGTGTCTTCTCTATGTCACAACCCAACTCCTCAAGTCTATATGAACTCATCAAAACCAGAACTGTTCTCAGGCTTAAAGCATCTACAAAGGACTTTCCTTTCTCAGTTGATGACTACATGTTCAAGTGGAATCAAATCAGATGTTGAATCAAATGGTGTAAAGCAGGTGTATCTGGTCATGCTTTGCTTTGGTAATCTGTTCGTCTGCTGCTCAGTTTTGGGAAAAGCTGCCTTGTTTGGTGATATGGTGTCTAATAAAATTGTGTGTTGGTTGAACAACTCTGATCTGTTTCTCCTGGTGATCTGTTTCTGCTACTCTTGGTTGAACTGATCTGCTCTACTGCTAGTCTTGGTGATTGCTAGCTGATTGCTAATGGTTGAAAGCTGCTGCTTTGCTGATTGCTAATGGTTGGTCTGCTGATTGCTAGTTTGTTGTGGCTGTATTTTGGTAGTTTATGCTTACTGGTTTTGTTGTGGCTTTATTTTGCTCTGCTTGTTGGTTTCTCACCAACTGGAGCTTGGAGCTTGAGCTAGTTCTGAGCTCCTCTTTATTGAGGTTCTTTATCATACTTTGTATGTTTTTATCAATAAAGATTTATTTTGCCGATAAAAAAAAAAAGAAAAGGATTCAAGTAGTACTTTTATAGAACGATAAGATTAAGATTATTAAAATAAATAATTTAAATTTAAATTAATATTATTCTTTTGTAACACATCATAATTAATATAAAATATCATTACATTAATTAAAGTTAACTTTATTGTGATTTTATGTCAAACATCATATTTCTAAAAGTAATTTATATACACGTATAGCGTCCAATTTGATGTTGACTGATTAAAATAATAGAACTCAATACCTTTTTTTGTTAAGTTTTTAGAAGATAAATTAACAAATGTCAAATGATAAATAGTGTGGAGTATTATTTTAAGGAATAATGATTCAACAAAAATGATTGTGTATATTTAAAGCACCTATTAACGTTTCTTGAATAATTTTTAAATAAAAATTTTGAATTTATAGTATTACTGATAATACACCTTCATCAACTCTACTAGAAAAGATATGCAAAAATAATTTGGTTAAAATTAAAAATTTGCGGTTATTATGATGTGTCACATAATTAATCAAAACCTGTTTCAGAACTGAAATTATTATGGTTATAGAGATTTTGTGTCTAATTCTTTTTGAAGACACTTCTATTATTTGAATTGTAATTTTTCATGAATCAATATGAATAATTCTTACGATCTTATTAATATAAGCATAAATCCTACCTTTGAGTCAACCTGCCTTAAACATTTTTTGGTGTAATAAAATACTTAAATATGGTCATACAAAGTATTATAATAGATCATAATCAAACACTACTTGAAATATAATTAAAGACCCGATGCATCACTTTAGACATAACCAAAGCATAAGAAATTAGTTTACCTTTTCGATTAATAACTAAAATAATACACCATGAGTTATAATTAAGTCATAATTTGTATATTATAAAATTTTCCGTTGTTTTTATTTTATTTTTTTAGAAAAAAATATTTTTAAACAAATAGAATTCATGATTTTTGGTAACACAAATGACGGTTTGATTTCAGGTTGAGAATACACTACTCTTTTCTTTTTTTTTTTTTAACTTTAAAAGTAATTATTTTTTTGAGACTTTTACATAAGATCACACACATAGTGATAAAAATGTTCATCAGTCATTGTAAAATCCTGTATTTCGAGGTAGTAAATTATCATATTTTGGTATTTTGTTAGAATATTAAATTGGGAATCAAGGCATGGTGTAGGCATGAGATAGGGGAAGAAATTTCAGCCAATTTGGAGGCATGGTGTAGGCATGACATATCGCGCCCGCGACCACCATAACTGCGCCCGCGATCAAGGACCACTCCCAGGCCTATTTAAGTTGAGCTCGACTAAGTTATTGGCATCCCTCCTTTGTCTGGTGATACACTAATTCACTAGTATTTCCAATTTGTTTAGAATTTTTGAAGTTGAGTTTAAGTTTACTTTCGGCATGCCGAAACCAACCATTCCGAGAAGTGAGGAAATGTGGTGACATAAGATGAAGTATGAAATAAGGTGAAGAGATTGGCGAAAGAACGGTATTAAACCGTTAAGAGTCAAGGAAGTTATGGAGTCCGGACGGTGAGCCGAAGAAATGTCAAAAACGGAAAGGTCTTAGTTTTGGTTAAATTTTAGAGCTCTGAAAGCATGCGAGAAGGAGCGGGACGAGGCATGTGAGGAATGGAACAGAAACTAGGCTGCGAGGAGAATCCAACAACACAAAAATGAGGCAAGACGGAGTTGCGATGTAGGAGATATAAGGACCTAAAGTAGAGGGTTTGAAACTGGATTTCTGAGTCCTATCGTGCATGCTGTGGCTGTTTGGAGAAGATGAAGTTGGGTTTTATCCAGTGCTTCTCCGCTTATGGTGTTAAGATGCATCCGAGTTAGTCGGATGGTCCGATGTTTTTCGAGAATGACTATCCTAAGGTTTCTCGACACGCACAATCCATTTTTGAAGTTAGATTCTACAAATTCCAAGTCCGTGTTAGAGATCCACAACCAACAAGCTTGGAAGAATCAAACGGGAGATCAGTGGTGAGATCGTGTCTGATTGACGTGAGATTTCGGTAGGATCTACAACTATCACCCTCCTTAGATATATGTTAATTTTGTTTATGATATATATATGCTGCATGTGAAATTAAGTCTTATTATCTGTTATTGTATTTCAAGTTAAGAAAAGAAGATGGAACTAAATGGTGATTTTCAACATGGTTGAAATCTTTGATCCATTTGCAAAGGCTCTAATAAATTCTAGAAATTTTCTATGTAAAATATGAAAATACAAGAGCTTATTTAGCTTATCTTTTACTTTTCTAAATTTTTATAAAACCATCGGAGAGTATTTTACGACCGAAACAATTATTTTTCTAAACTACCTCACACAACCCCGCAGAGACAGCTATTTCAAATGAATGCCATTTTCTCTAAAAAATTTATTTTCATGCAAGACCACTTGGAAAAGTTAGGTTTTTGAGTTATCTTTCATTTGCCACTGATTTCACTGAAAATCGATGAGTGTCGAAAGAGTAATTTCAGTTTTTCCAAAGTGTGACAGATTCTGTCCAATTTCCTTAGAAAAATGTTTTCTTCATGTTAAAAAGATTTTCAGCCTTCAAGTTCTTCTGGAAAAGTATTTCTAACTTGAGTATATAGCAAAAAATTTAGATCTCACTTCTGTTTGATGTCATTTGAAGCCTCGTTTCATTTTTCAAACTTGAACTCCCTGTTTTGAAGTTGCCGAAATCCCCTGTTTGAAAATACCAATTTTCTTCCAAAAATAAATTCTCTACCTTAAACTAACTTTTAGCCTTCAATGCCTTTAGTAAAATCATCCTAACCTGTTTATCTAAATTTAGAATCTAAAATCAACTATTTTTGACACCGTTTGGTATTTCTTTTGATTTTACCAACCTAGATCATCTGTGCTGAAATTTGCTGAAAATAATTTGGAATATTAGTAATAATGTGTGTTATTTTGTGCATCTCTATTTTGTTCATTATTTGGTATATTGTTTATTATGGATCTGTTTTATGTGGTTTAAAGTTATAGATAATATTGTTCACATGATGCATGGATATTAATAATTTTGAAGATGAAATCTGGACTAACTGGGTGGTTGGGTTTTCGTGTTCTGTGTTCCTGTTCCTATGATATGTTCTTGTGATCTGTTTTGGAGATAATTGGTGGTTTTTAACAGAGTGAGCTTTGTTCCAATTGTTCTACGCAATTGTGTTGCGTTACCCTAAGATGGCACATGGTGAATCATGGCTTTTTCGGATTTATAGTGGATAAGAAAGGCAGTGAAGGTCTCACACAAAGGGAGTACCTCTGGAAGGTCGTGATTCTTGGCGGTCCATTGATATTAGGCTTTGGTATCTAACCCGAGGCATAAGCATCCTTGGTACTGGATCTGATGTAGGACCAAGGAGGGGTCCGAATAGCCTCATGTCCATTGCTTAGTGGTTGGGTAAGAACTGTTGGAAAATTGATTTTTATAAGGCTTATTTTGGGCCAACTTTGAGCCCAAAATTGAGTGGGCAACAAACGTCTTTTGGGGCGCGTCCGAAGAGGTGATGTATTCCTTGTTGTGTGGTAAGTCACACGGTGAAAACGGTTCGTCAAAACCATTTATGAGTGAATGAAAAGTTGATATCATTTTCGAGTTCGTGGAATTGGATATTTAAAGATTTAAATGTGGGTTTCCTTGAAATGGGTTGTCCCACATTGAAACCTTTAGAGAGTTTGTGTATGTATAGAAACTTTAGGTGGTAACACTTGGGTTGGGCCCCAAGAGGCACCCCAAGTTTGTAGAAGGGAGGAGTTATGGACAAATGAAACCTTAGCCCAAAACACCACACACACCGCCATCCGTCCGTGCTGGGCACAGTTGTGGATCGGGTTGGTTCTAATATTAATTTTTTAGACAAAATTTATTTGAATTTTTTCCAAAATTTCTTGCGGGAAAAATTAATTTAAATTTTGTAATTTGAATTTGAATTCAAATTCTTGTCCAAAATTTGTGCCTCCTTTTGTCCGAATTTCCTACAGAAACTGCCAAACAGATTTAAGCAGTTTCAGATCTGTTAAACTGTCCAAACAGATTCAAAATCTACATAGTTTTTCAACTGCAGCAGTTAATCTGTTGAAACAGTTTGCAGATCTGTTTGATTTCAAATAGCACCTGTTCAAATTCAAAACAATCCATGTTCACTTCTTTTGTATCTGTTCGAGTCAAGTTAATTTGCCTATATATATCAGCCTTTTCAGCAGTCTTGGATATGTGAAAATCAGTCTGTAATTTGTATTTTGCTGTCCAATTTTCTCCTTTGCATTATTTTTCATTCATTCTAGTTTTAGAGAAAAATTTAAGAGAGTATAGAACACAAGGTTCTAGTTCGCCAGACAAATTTGTTTGGAGTGCTACTACAAATTTGTGAAGATCATTGTATCCTGAGAGATAGACGCCACATAACCGTAAGTACTGTAGCGGAACGAATCTGTCTTAAGGACAGAATGTCACACACTCGACTTGGTCTTTAAATATTCATTCGGTTCGGTAAAAATAAATTCGGTACGTTCTTTATTTTATTTGTTTGATTTTGTTTTAATTTATTTATTGTACACAGAAGATTGTTCCAACAAGAACGGCTCTCTACGGAGAGTTGTTTAGAAATATTGACTTGCGAACAATTAACATGATTAATTATTTTCTTTAAGTATTTTGTTTGTCCTGCCCTCATTTATTTAATTATGTTGGTTATTATACTATGCATATAACTGTATTATCGGGATGGGTTGATTATCGAGTTGTAGTATTCTATTGGGCTGTCAAGCTCATGGCTTTCTTTGTATTACCCTGGCATTTTATGCCAAGTACTGAAGAGATTGTGAAAAGGAAAACGATGTAGCGGACTTAGCAGTGATTGGTTAGGAGTGCTCAAGAGAACATTTTAGATGGGATTGTCATACCAGATGTGTTATTTTAATTCCTTTTGGAGAGAGATGTACATTATATTTTTATGTAGAGAAAATTTATTGTAATTTGAGGTTTATTTGGATCTTAAATGGTCCTGAAAATTAAGGACGTTACAATCATTATCAAATCTGTTTATATTTGACTTTCAATTGTTAAAATTTTCTAAACAGAAAATATTAAGGCTCAAAAATTAATTTTTCATTTTAAAAATAAATTTATGTGCATTGCATGGATCACCTACTAGTTTCTCTACTATAAAATAATAATTCAAAAAAAAGTTACAACTTTTTGGGATATTAATTTTGAATTATTATGATTCTATTATGAAATTGTGTACCATAAAAAAACCAATATACATTATTTAAGACCCAATATATATTATTTGAAACTCATACCCACTTAAAATTTATGGGCAAATTACTAAGAAGTCCTCTTTGAAAAAGGTGTGGTCTATTTAGTTCCACAACCTTTTGTTTATACCCAAAAGTCTTGTAACATTTTTCTTCTTCTCTGTCTTTGTTTTTCTCTGCCTCTTTCTCTTTCTGATTTCCGGCGATCGTCGATGGGCAACCACGTCTTACTTCTTCTTTTTCTCTTTCTAATATATAGTCACCGGTGACCGACGACTACCATCGATTGGGGTTCACGGGCAACCACCGACTCCTTACTTCACTCTCACTGATGGTGAAGAAAATATGTTTTCGACGAAAAAGATGAGTAGATCTACAACAGATGGAAGTAGATCCACATTACATCCAGTTAGATCTAAACAAAAAATAGTTGTCTGAGTACAATCCTCTCTCTATATCTACCTCTTTCCTTCGATCTTTTAATTTTTCTACATTTTCTCTACTATACATTTCTCTTTTCCTGTTTTAATGGAGAAAATTTTCAAATTCTGAACAAGTAGTTTTCAAGTTTTAGTTACAAGCGGTGAAAATTGTAAAATTTTACAGTTTCAATTTTTTTGGTACTGGAATGAATTATGGTTTAAAATTGCAAAATTTTGTAGTTTCATAACATTCTTTAGAACTGTAAAATTTTTCAGTTTCATAACATGTTTTTTAGTTTGATTAATAAGGATAAATGCTTAATAGATTTTTGTTTTGAAACTATAACATTTTACAGTTTTAAAGCTTGTTTTTCAATTTGATCCGTATTGGAGATTATTTGTTTAAACCCTACAAAAATTGATAAATAACATATTTTTTTCCCATTGTGTTGTTTTTTGTCGTTGCATTTTTTTTTTCTTTTAGTTTATCAATATTTAGCACATTTTGTTATGTTTTTTCACTCTAATTTCTTCATTTATTCTTTTTTTTTTTCCGGCAATATTCTAGACATTCCGGTGAGTCTCCAATAATATTTTTAACATCCAGCGAACGTTCTGGATATTCCGGCGATTTCCATTGACGTTTAGAACACTTTGGTGAACTTTCAGCGATACTTCGGTGACTTCCAAGTGATGTTGAACATTCTGACGAGTCTTCAGTGACCGTTTGACGGAAGCTCGACGGTAGTGGGATGTAGTAATGTCTGTAAATTTTTTTTTAAAAAAAATAAAATAGAATTTTTTGGTAACAATTAAAAATATATAGGACTAATTGGTGCAAGTGTTTTGTTTTGGGATTAGATTGGTTTTGAACTTTGTGTATGGGAGTTATTGGTAAGTTCCCCAAAATTTATGCCTATAAGTGAAGAGCTCATCTAATGTATATTAAGGCCAATCTATTTTATTCTTTATTCGATGTAGGACTTTACCTTCACATATACTCCAACAATCTTCCCTATAAGTGAACCAAACATTGGGTCTCGCCTTACTCCCCCTCGAGTTTGATCTATCATCAGTATGTTTATCATAGATCATACGCACTCTCTTTAATCTTGATTTATAACTCTTCAACATTGAGTCCAGCTTGGGCCACCCGCACATATTCCATCTTGAGCCACCATAATTCATTAAGAGGTACCTTGTCGCGATCCAACTTTGCCATGTGCACCAGAAATTTTCTTTGCTCTATCAAGAGTTATCATTAATTTTTCTTGCTCCATTGAGAGTTCTCCGTACAAGCTCCAGTCCACTAATATCCACACTTTAGGACAGTCTGCCCATAGATCATTTACCATCGACTCTTATACCAGTTGTTAGGGAATTAGAGAGCCCACAAGCCCACAACAACGCCGGCCCAATCCCCTAGGAAGAAATTCTAGAGTTCATAGATGCCACATCAAGGCCCAATATATATTATTTGGAACTCATACTCACTTAAAAACTTAAGCCTACAAGTGGAGAGCTTATCTAATGTATATTAAGACCAATTTATTTTATTCTTTATTCAATGTTGAATTTTATCTTCACATATGCTCCAACACCATTATGGTTATGTTATGAACATTTAAATATTACATCAATTATTGAGATAAAACAAAATTATGAATCATTATAATTTTATTATGAATTATTGTGGTAAAATTAAGTCTTCCACGACAAATAAATATATACAAGAAGTAAAGATGAGAATAAATTATTCAGATATTTTAAATTTATAAACAAAGAGGTTTGATACAACAAATAAATATGTACAAATAACAGTATTTATAAATAAATAGATGTTTTCTTTCAAATTATATTTACTCTTTTTTTTTTCAATCACTTTTTTATTTTTCTCTTCTCTTGGTTCTAATAAAACTAATAATTATATTTTAGTCTGGTCCATCATCAATTAGATTAACATAATGTAAAAAAAATTAAGAATAAAATTAATGCAATTAAAAATACAAAGAATAGTTTACAATTATTTTTAATAACAATAGTTTAGATAAATCATAATATCATAGCGAATTTTAATTTGTATTATAGCACATTAGGGTGATCATGCATCCGTCCAACATATCCAATCCGATCGAACCGACCTAACCCGATTGATTTTGGGTGGATGCATGTCTTTCGGCGGACGAATACAGATGAAATATTTCAAAATTTATGGATACAATTCTAATGGCGGATCAACCATCCCGCATCTATATTAACTCGATCCGCCCGTAGATGAAATTAAAAAAAAAAACTACTAACAACTAACAACATAAAATAAAAATAATAAAAAAATATATTTTTTGTGAAAATGAAAAACAATTGTAAAAGTTATGAATTATAATTCAAAAAAATGTCCAAAATTTGTAAAGTCCAAACTACCAAACCGATCATATCTATCCGCCAACCGGAACATATAACTTAATTATCCAAAACTTTTATAGGATAACTTAATCGAATTTGTGTTAGTTACGCATTTTTTTTTTTAAATTACTTACTTATAGTTTTGATTATATTATAAAATCTATTATTTTAGTATGTAAATTGAAACGATTAAATACAAAAATACATATGTCAATAATGTATAACAACAAATACAAAAATATACAAGTAAAAAAAAAAATACATAGTAAAAGTACATATGTCTTGCATACCATATGCAATGTATACCCAAAAAATTTTCTAAAATTATAAATTTTTTGTAAATTTGCAAATATTTTGTGAAATTATTACTAATTTCTATTTTTTTTTTAATTTTATATTTATCCCACATTGAAAATATAAGAAAAAAATGTTGAATTAATAAACATCAAGAAAAATATTTTGTTGTATAAGAAATTGTAAAAAGGGTGCTAATCCATCCAAAATCAGGGTTTTTTTGTTTTTTAAATTTTGTATTCATCCCATATCAAAAGTAGGAGGAAAAAATGTCGAATTAATGAATACCCACGTAAAATATTTTGTTGTATAAGAAATTGTAAGATGGTTGCTAATCCATCCAAAATCAGGGGTATCAGGGCATTCATTGATCTCAATTTCTTCCCATTAAAATAATGCCCCCATTAAAGTCGCAGGAAATCAACTGTAGTAAAATTTAAAATGCTTTCTTCCTCTAAAGTCGCAGGAAATCAACTGAAATATATGAGCTCAAAAATGCTTTTTAAAATGCTTTCTTCCTCTAAAGTCGCAGGAAATCAACTGAAATATATGAGCTCAAAAATGCTTTCTTGCCATTAAAAAATAATGTATGAGCTCAAATGCAACTCTAAAGTCGCAGGAAATCAACTGAAATGTATGAGCTCAACTGAAATCAACTGTTCTTCCCATTAAAATAATGTATGAGCTCAAATTCGTGTAGGAAAGCTCGCTGAGCTCAGCAACTCTATAAATCATTAAAATAATGTATGAGCTCAAATTTCTTCCCATTAAAATAATGCTTTCTTCCCATTAAAATAATGTATGAAATCAACTGTAGTAATTTCTTCCCATTAAAATAATGCTTTCTTCCCATTAAAATAATGTATGAGCTCAAATGCAACTCTAAAGTCGCCCATTAAAATAATGTATGAGCTCAAATGCAACTCTAAAGTCGCAGAAAATCAACTGTAGTAATTTCTTCCCATTAAAATAATGCTTTCTTCCCATTAAAATAATGTATGAGCTCAAATGCAACTCTAAAGTCGCAGGAAATCAACTGTAGTAAAATTTCTTCCCATTAAAATAATATATGAGCTCAAATTTAAAATAATGTAAAATAATGTATGAGCTCAAATTTAAAATAATGTATGA